>JAWLRI010000731.1:3196361-3323753 GCA_034781795.1 Crypturellus tataupa
AGGAAAGGAAAGGAAAGGAAAGGAAAGGAAAGGAAAGGAAAGGAAAGGAAAGGAAAGGAAAGGAAAGGAAAAAGAAAAGAAAACTCCATATGGAAAATAATACAAGATGTCAGGTGACAATTTCCCTTGCAATAAGATGTTTATGTTTTTGAACAGACATGTCATACTCATGTCGATCAGAGTCAAAATAAAGGCAAAGCATATTTAAACTCAAAGGAAATACTATCATCTAACATGTTTCTCATACAGACTGGTTATCTTTGTGTATCTTTGAAACTCTTGCCTACATGGAGACAGGGTCAAAAAGCCTCTGCCTATGAGCAGAGTCCCTGTGTAGGCAAAAAAGTGTTTTGCTTTGGAAAACTGTGCATGTAATTAAGGGTTTTGTTAAGACACTTTTGTTTAGAAAAGTAGCAAATAAAGACTTAAAGAAATGTGGAACCATAGAAGGAAGGTGAAGAAAGCTTAAAATAAATGTTAGTCATACTGAAGTAATGATTTAACAAGCTGTAAGAAGAAAGGGTTAAGTGTAATGTTGGTTGACGTTGCTAAAGTCAGTGGCAGTGCTCCCTCTGGTTACATCTATTCTAATAAATTGGTACAGTTTTGGTTTTTGAATGGTCTATGCACAAGCCAAAGCAGTGGCATTCAGGTAACTATTCTAGCCTGGCATATGTTTACCTCAAACCAGCTAGGATTCCTCTGAACAGTACTTGGCTGGCCACATCTTGGGGTTAGTGCCTGTCATATTGCCAGTCTTCACTCATCTGGTTTGGAAGAGGGTGGGAGATTACCTCTTCCAAAGGGAATGCGAGGATTTAACCATATAGACAAGAGTCAGGTCATGCCACTTGGGAATAGTCCTTGCTCCATTTTGTTTATTAGCATAGCCACTGAGTTCTGGGCTTCATCCAATTAGGTCATGAGCATTCCTAATGCATTTGTTTTCTAATAAGAGAATATGCTTTAATTTTTCTTTTTAATGTGACCAGTTAAATATATTTTTAATGATTTCTAAACATACATTAAGACTAAAAAGAATAAATGCTATTTTAGCAATGCACCTTGTTGAACAATGTTGTTAACTAAGATGTAAAAGAACTACAAAACTCCCAAATAGCAGAATACACACATTGCACATATGAAAAAGGGAACAATTATTTTGTTAATACTCCACTGATATCCAACACACCGAAGAGACTCAATTTGCCAAGCTATATGGTACAGTAAAACACTTAATTATGGACAATAATTCACAGTTGAAGGTTGAAATATGCCTTAATAAAGCCTTCAAATTAGTTGCAGTTGATTTGTCTTTATTGAAATTGCCTAAAATACTGCACATAGTGTAGCACTATTTCACTCAATTAAAAATAATGAAATGTTAATTTAACTGCTTAACCAGTGATTTTTCTCTTGATTGCTTTTATATTTTAGCAACTCACTAGAATGTTATTGTAGTAAAGCCCTTCTCAGATGCCTTTTTTATTGTTACACAAAACATGATAATGTCTTGGAACCTTGTATGAATTAAGAACGTTTTTTTCCAGAGCAGTTGAAATAATAAAATTTCTGTGACATACAGGCTTATAAAGTACTCAAATGTGGTTCTTATACATTCTGTTTATGGGCGTTGGGACTTTACATTCATTTCTGAAATACTGGAATTACACAGTTGAGATTTTGTTTTGGCTCCCTTAGGAGGAACCTGAAGTTGTAAGTTGCAGATTACTATCCGGATTTACATCTTTTAATGCTATTCCGCGTTTCAGGATATACTGGTTGGAAAAAGAAAGGAAAAAAAAAAGAACAATCGTGATATGATAATTAAAGTCTATCATATTTCATATTGCTCTGAGTCATCATGGGTCTAACTTTTGGAAAACATGGAAAACTTCTGAAATCTGCCATTGAAGTAGTGCAGCAGTCACTCTAAAGGAAATACCCCAATTCCTTCTAATAATCATTGGATTCTGCCAGAAGGTCATTCTGTCCCCAGGGTGAACCACATTCAAACCCTTACTGCCTTGCATCTCAGGTTTCAGGCTCTGCATCACACCCTGGTCTGATGCAATGGTTACTGGCACTGCAGTGGAAGAAAAAACTTCCACTGCAAAGCAGGTGAAATTCCTCCTAAGTCATTTTATCTGCCTAAATGTCAGTCATGGTATCTAATCCAGCTAATTAAATTACCACCCATCAAACCGGAGAGACAGATACCTCTCATCCTGTGTCCCATGGATGCTTGTGGTAGATTTAGAAAGCTAAGATTAAGCGAGGTTAATTGCATTGTAAGAGTCCTGTCCTTTAACACCTATAATTCCTTTAACTTCAAATCTCTCTTATTGCACTAAACATCAAAACACTGAAAAACATAGATCAATTCCACTTAGTTGAGATAAAAGTAAAGAAACATAGATATTTGGACATGCTTTATCTCCCAGCTCTCTTCATTAAAAAATAATGTTGTAAATATGTTTTGCTTATTATCCACGCATATCCCTTCAGGCAGGAAGGAAAGTGAAATCTGTTGATATGTGTTACTAGTAAATCTGGATAACGATACTGCTGGGATGCCTGATGTCATGTTGATATTCTCCACAGAAGAGCAAGGATATGCTATTCTTTTATACCTTTGTTCTAAGAATACCACACTAACACAAAGTAATCTCAGTGCTGCTGAATAAATACTTTATAATCTAGCCGATCTGTCCCAAACTAATTAACCAAAGC
This sequence comes from Crypturellus tataupa, assembly GCA_034781795.1. NCBI lineage: Eukaryota > Metazoa > Chordata > Aves > Tinamiformes > Tinamidae > Crypturellus > Crypturellus tataupa. The sequence goes on from JAWLRI010000731.1 coordinate 3,199,095, forward strand.
ATCAGTAATGAAATTCTGTGCTTGCTTTTAGATGTATTTAACTAGGTTCTTCATATAGGTAAACAGCTAATTTCACTTTTAAATTTGTTTTTTACATTTCATATATAAAACCCAGCATTTAGTTACTGACCTACCACAGAGCTGTGCATTCCTGCTGGGTGCCTAAAATGAAAAATACAACACAGATCCTGCTATATCTTCCACCGGAAAGTGGCAGCTGTACAGCAAGGTAAAAGTATTCTGGTGCTTGTTTGCTTAATGATAGAAGCATGTGAGGGTCATTTACATAGTAGAATATGTTGGTTTGAATTATAAGACAATGGAATTTTTCAGGTGAAGTATTTCAGTAGAGCTTGAGGTTTTTCAAAGAGCTCCCAAAGATTTAAACTAAGTGAATATCCATCTAGTTTCAAAGCTTGTTTGTTTTTTTTTTCTGCTTCTGACCACCTGCAGATGTTTAGTGCCAAAAGTCTAAAATGCCACAAAATCTGAATTACAGCATTAAGTGCTGAATAGGTGTAAACACTGGACAAAAGTAAAGCATAGTGCCTAATATTAACCAGATTCAATGGATCATATTTATTCCACCCAGTTTTAGGAACCAGGCTGTACTCTTGTATGCATCCTAGTATTACTGTAGACACTGAAGAGCAAAAGACGTTTCCACTTACCCACTGCAAAGCCTATTTCTCTTGGTCTCTGCACAGAAAGACTACAGCAGCCAAACCTGTAAATTAGGGTCTCAGCCTACCATCCTAAGTTCAATTGCATGAATCTCGGCCAACATGTTCAAGTCCTGATGGAGCTGCCAGCTGCTGATATAATATTAGCTGCTCCTTCAGATTTGAGGCAACTCTGCAAGTGTGCGGCACAATTTACAGGTACTCCCATAGTAAGATTTGTATCAATGATACATAGCAGGTTGTGCCCTTTCGGCAAAGAGCTAATCAGGCACATTTCTTCCAAATTACTTATGATGCAGCAGAACTGATTGTTCTCATAAAAACGGACTGAGTGACTAATAAAACTGCTGTTTTACTGCTGCTCAGTCTCTGTGTGGCTTAGTCTCCACTTGGGTAAGGCTCACGGCCTCCCACTCACAACCCCGTCCCCTTCCACGGTCAGACTGCCATCTGCCTTTCACTGTGTGACCTTACATCTGTGTATCCGGAGGCTGCTAAGTACAAGTACCTTCTACCCTTGTATTTGAAAGTGCCTTACAGCCCTTATAGTCCTTCTCCAGAAGATTCCAAAAATGTGTTACTTCTGTTACACTGGGTTTTGCAGGAAGCAAGTGCCACTGACATACAAGCAGTCCTTTCCTTCCCCTTCACCCCTGCCTTTTTCAACCCTTGATTCATAGTCTTTATTTTATGATCTTATATTAGGAAGAAAGTAGATGGCCATAGTAAATAATAGTAATTCAGATAGCCAATAAGCAATAAATGATACACATGCATCCACACCTGATGAAAGCCAAATTATTAGCTTAGTGAGTGAGACCAGCCAGCAAGGAGGCTGAACAGAACTTCAGGAAACTACTTTTTTCAAAGTAGTTGTATAGTTTGGAGGAAGCACCTGCTGCACTGGAGAAGACACTCAGAGGGGGTGCTCATCTTGGGAGACCGCTATTGATCCTCATCTGTGCTGACCTCTCAGAGTTTCCCTTTTCCCTTTTTCCCTGTCTTTTCATTTTACTCCCTTTTCCTTTCCTTTTCCACCACAGATAACCTTTAACATTAAGAGTTAAAGGTAATGTCCATCACCTGTGGATCTGAAACACATATTTTTGTATGTAAACCTTCTCATTATCTTTTGTTCAACAATGGTTTGTTTGAGACTGGTGAAAATCTCAAAAAAAATCAACTTTGTTTCCATAATATGCATAAAATCAATCAGTTTTCATTGTAACTGAATGAAAATTTAAGATCAAAGTTTTGGAGATTTTTCTTTTCTTTTCTTTTCAACATTTGCACTTACTCTTCTGGAACCAACATTGTAAAGCTGTTAAGTCTCTCCACTCCAGAAGGAAACTTGCATCTTTCGTGTCTGAGTAATTTTTAGTAGTCCTTTGGAAAACTATTCTTGTCATCTACAGCTGGAAGTCAAAGGCTGCTAGAGAATGCAGCAGGAGACAATGGCAATGCAGTGCTCATGAAGGTGAAATTAAATAACTGGTAACGTTAATAAATGTCACTGAACATTTCTGAGCTGGGAGATTTTTCAACTTTTATCAGCATGCAAACTGCGAAGCTACAAGTAAATCACAGCTGTGACTTTTTTAATGGTCTCATCAATAAAGAAACAAACGCTTGTTCAGCTGCTCTAAAATAGGCAAGTCCTACTGATTTCACTTCTCCTTTGTAGGTCACCTGTATGGAAACACAGTTGAGTGTTTCTATACTCTGCCCATGGCTTGAAAGAAAGCTTATACAGATCTGGCTATGTTTATTCAAATTATTTGGATGCGTTTTGGCTCCAATCAAATAAGGCAATAACATACAGTCATTTTAGCATAACTTTGCTCTACATTAAAAAAAAAAAGAAAAAAGACCTGGAACTTTTATATGCATACTTGCTAAGTGGCAAAGCTGTGAGAAAATTTGAAATTGAAAGTGTATTTGATTTTCTTATTTCTCCTCATGAAGAAATTATTCTTTCTTATTCAATATTATTTTACCCAATTTAATGAAAAATCAACACGAGGTTTGAATCCAGTCTAAATTATATATATATATATATAAATTTAAAGAATGTCTCCTGTCTAAATTTAAGTTACATAATCTTCGAAATCTTAGAGGCCTTCAAAGGAAGATGCTATTCACCAGAACTGGAGTACCAAACTTTGGATGGAGATCTCCTTCTCTGGAAGCTTTCAGTAGCATCAATGTCTTTCATCACTTTGTACGGAAGGAACATAAGCCATAAGGTTCTTATCTTACATACCTGTTATTGCAGGCACCAGTAATGAGTCTATACTTATTAGCTAAGCAATTATTTGGGCATTTTGGTGGCAACGCATAGGGTAGACATCCAGAAATGTTAGCAATCCTGGTGAGCAAATTAGCCGATAAAAGATCTGAAAGAAACAAAAACAAAACAAAACAAACAATCTATTCTTGTTACAGATGTTGTTGCAGGTATATAATATAATATAATGTAATGTAATGTAAAATAATACAATGTAACATAATATAAAATACAATATAAAGTATATAATATAAATTATAATATAATGTATAGCATATTATAGTATAATATAAATTGTATTATATATTATATTATATTATATATATTTCAGGTTATTATATATATAATATATATATATATATAGAGAGAGCAGCTGTTACAGTAGAAATGACAGTATTGGTACCAGTAGCTGGCGCAAGCCCCTCTGGTTTTTAGAAAAAAGCATTAACTGAGAAGTGCTGCAGGCAGTAGGCTTAGCGACCCAGAGGAGACAAGGGGTGAAATAAAAGAGTTGATATTACTATCTTATGAGAATGAAGTTGGCTGTGTTTGGGATCAAAGGTCAATCTGTTCCTTTTCACCATTATGTGACACTTCCCTGCTTCCCTCTCTCCCTGCATGCCAGTCATGCCACTTGTCACGCTTTTGTCGTAAGCACAGAGCCTGCACAAACGCTACTCAGGAACACAAGGAGCAGAAATATCCAGCTGAGCAACAAGGCCCCATGCAAGAATGAGGTGAGAAAGGAGGGGGATGAGCTGTTGGTCTAGGCTAGACGCCAAGGCTAAGTTTGTGGTTGTAGCAGCATTTCCACATTACTTCAGGTTAAAAGTCATGGTCACAAATTATTTATCACAAATTCACAAAAATAATTTTGGTCACAAATTATCATCTAAGCATTGACTCACATGTTTTCTATAAAATCAGTTCAGTTATTCCTTACTTCATATAAAGATACTCCTTGTCATTGCATGTCCATTCATCTTTCATGATTATGTTTGTTTATTTGTTCTGTTTGATAGTTAACAAGAATTTCATGCCTTTGTCCTGTGATTTAGGAGTTCTTCAAGTTCTTTTAAAACTGCACTAACACAAAATCATTGTATCTGTGTGTGTGTGTATAAAAGTGTGTAGATATAAATAGAATTATATCAATGTACCATCAGTTTATCATGTCAAAAGTTTTTCCTCAAGGGAAAAGAAAAGGGGATAACTGTAGACTACAGCAGTCTAAAAAGTCCAGTTCATGAAAGAAGTTGTCATGTTTTAACGCTAGGACAGAGAATAAAAATTATAATTCTCTGGTTCATGTTGCTCTTAGCGATGGAATTAAATTACAAAAAAATCAATGTCTTTCTGAATCTATGAGTCTTCCAAACATCAGAGACGTTTGTTAACTTGCAATAACAGTAACAGCAATTTTACATAGACACTGATACTTCACTAAACTTCATAAAATCTCTCTCTCTTTCTCACCATCCAACATTAAAAATAAATAAAAGGGAAATAATGTATAAAGGTAAAATTAATGTTATAATTCTTTTAATATTTTTAAAACAGTAAAATTAATTAAAGATAGTTTTGGAAATACAAACATATTTACTTAAAAAATAGGTATACATAAGGCCATCTATATCCAGAGAAAATGTATTTCAAGTGCCAGTGCCACAGAGTAAATGACAGATCTTGTCCTGTTTTATCTACAGACTCTGGGCCCCACAAGCACTAAAACTAAAGTGCTGGGAGGGAGAGATACTTCAGTATAAAGGAGAGGCTTGCAGCATGGTGGATACTCAAGCTGATTTATAGACAATACAAATATACGTGGATGAGTTCAGAGGATGCCTGCAGCTCATGGCTGCTCTGCTCAGCAGCTCTGCAAATCTGCATTCCCAGCAAGTAATATGCTACAAAGTGACTATCTGAGGTGCTTTTAAGAACAAAACAGAGGCATTGTGGCCCCAAGGCACGGACACGAAACCTACTCCTGCCTAAGGTAAAATAAAATAAAAATGAAGCTAGGCCAGCTTTAATCTAGAAGGCAAAATTCAAACAATCAACAAGGGGGTTTGCCAATGTCAATGTTCTGTATTTACCCGTTGGATGCAATGAGCGCTTGTGCTTCTGACAAACTTTTTGTTTCAGCACTTGAATTGACATTTCCATTCGTTCGGCTGCTTGGGAAATATCTTGACTCTCTTGTTCTGGAGATTTTGAGAAAGCCAGCAGCGAAGTAGGAGTCGCTATTTCCGTTCCTTGGATATGTCTATAATTGAGATAAAATACAGATTTTTTTAAAAAGTATAACCTTTTAAAATCTATTGATTGCTGTCTTTGATTATGCTCGGTATATTCAGAGTTTAAGATAAATTTTGATCAGGGCAAGTTCTGGAAAAGCAGGGAGGAAGACCTAGGATGTTCATGTTCCATATTTAGAAAGACTAAAACATAGTAAATGTTTTTTTGCCTGTAGGTGGGAAATTCTGGAAGTAAGGGAAGCGTGTCCTTCTGCTGAATGTTCACAACAGGAGGAAGCTTGTGAAAAGCCAAATGAGAGACAGAAACTGCTAGTGAATGCAGCTTGCAGCACAAACTGACTAGAAATGCCTTGTGTGGTATTGTCACAACATAGGAGTTCCACTATGGCAACATCCAAAAAAGTTTTACTTGATGTCTTTACTATTATGGGTTTTGCTTTTTCTTGATATCTTTAGTATCAAGGACCTCTGCTGTCATTAAAGATGGATTCATCACTTGAATGATGACTCAACCTAACCTGTCAACTAACTGCCCTGCAGTTGTCTGGATACCACCTGCAGTTAATGGGCAGACTCTGAAGTTAGGTAGAAGTGGCTTCTTCTTGGAGACTGCCCAAGCATCTGACTCATTGACAAGCTAGCTGTATATGGAACTTCTGCATATGGTTTAGGAGGATTTCATTAGCCTTAAATTATATGGCCTGGCCTAATTCTATTTTTTTTAATAACTAATATTTGTTGAGATTATTTCTTTCCCACTTAAACATGAGAGAATTTTTTTTTTTTTTTTTTTACAGTGAGGATGGTCAACTACCAGACCAGGTTGCTCAGTTTGTTGCAGTGTTTGTGAAGACACTTGGAGAGAGTTAAAATTCAACTCTGGATTGCCCTGGTCCTGCTGTAAATGACACTGCTCTGCACAGACACCAAGATGCTGGGCTAGATGGTCTCCAGGGCTCCCTCTCATATCATCCAGCCTGTGATTCGCTATTGTAGCAAAGCATTGACCCATTAGTGATTATGCTGAGGAGAGATGCACTATTACTTTCCCATTTCACTGTGTCTTGTCTCCCAAGATTTCTGCACACGTAACCTACTTTATATTTTTGGCTCAGTTCCCCAAATGTGCTGAAGAAGATACTGTAGAGGAGAAATTACAAATCAGTGCTAAAATGTATGACAGTGTAGGATTTCTTTTTGCTGAGCATAGACCATCTTGTCACAATAAGTCCATCAGGGAGAACTTCCCCTTTAGCTGGAGGTACCAACTCCCAGAATGATTCCTACAGCTTAAAAAAACACTTCAGATTCATCTATTTGAAAACATGTCATTGGTTGTAGATGTCTCCAGGGTCTTCTTTCCAGTGCAGAACTATTTAGATATGAGACTTACATGAAAACATTATGCTGTCATATTCATTTAGGTTCACTTTAGCCAGAAGATAAGTTTAAAATGGAAATAACATTTTGATTTGAGCAAAGCAAACAGCTAAACCTGCTTGCAAAATATGAGTATGCTTACATAAATAAAAACATAAGGTAAGAGAATATGACTACAAAGCTATTTTTAGAGGCAAAATTCGTTTGCAATTGATCCGAAAGAATCTTGGCCTACTCTGTTATTCTTTATACAGAAGCAATTCCCTTTCTCTGATCAACAAAGCTTAACAATTCTCATAAGTATGGAAAAGAGCTAACTTGCTCCTCAGTGCTGTGTTTTTCAGGTTTTGCATAGACGATAAGAAATTTGGCTGGATGTGTGGAGTGTTAACACTCCTAAACTATGTCCTACTTGCTAAGAAAAACAAAACAGAACAAAAACTAAAGTCAAGAACTCAGTTTTGATATGTAATATCTCCTTCAGGATAATATCAGCCATATATCATTTTTAAACATTTTCATATACACTTTCAAACATGTCTGTACAAAGGAATTAAACAGAACATCTGTACAAATTAACTGGAAGTTTAGTTAAAAATCAATTAAATAAATAAAACAAAATATAAGGCCAGGGTCTATTCCATTCTGTCTAATCTTACAAATATTTAACACTGGCTACTAACTTGCCACTTCCTCCTCCCTTCCTTTGCTTTATAGTCCCTACCCACACTTCTGAAGATGAGATCTCTTGCTGAAAGGAGGTGCTGGTGCCTTGTGTAAACTAAAAACTGTCCTGGAATTTTTCATCTTGGAAGTGCGCGTGAAGCTAATAGAAGGACCTGCACTAGTATTGTTCTTAGAAAGGTAACATTAGGTATGAAGTGTCTTTAGCGCTTGTTTAGTAATTAGGAGCCCTAGGATGGACTGTGGTCTTTGGGCAGAAGGTTCTATGTGTTTGCCAGATGCTCAACTACTGAATCTCATTATAAAGCAAAGCAAAACAAAACAAAGTTAAACTTAAACAAATTCTCCAGATTTTGAGCCACATGTTCTTTTTCAGTTTCAGATATTTTGAATCTCAGAGATACTTTCTGTCTTAAATTGAAATAACTTAATATATTTACAGAATGCATTGTTTAGAGATTTCTGACCTGAACCAATACCCAAGGTACTTGTCACACCTCAGGAAACTCTTAAAGTAGGAGATCTCTTTTTTGTTGTTCAGCAGAATATAAAGTCTTTTAGTCTTTCCTAGTATTTGTATGCACTTGGACATTCTACTTTAAGAGTGACACTGAGCAACTGATAATGCTCAGTGACTTTCTACATCTGTAATTACTTATTTGAAGCATAGAAAATGATTTTACACTTCCCTACACATATGGATAGCTCCATAGATTGTTCTGTAATTGGTCCCTTCTGCAGATGGTCCTTTTGAGTTGGTATAGATAGGGACCAACAGCAGAAGCAGATAGTGGTAGATTTTACAATTAATTTATTTTTTTAATGTGAAACAAACCAGTTTAACATAGTAAATAAACTTGATATCAAGTTTATCTGTTTTGAAAGGTTTTGATGATTGGATCCTTTTTTTTTTTTTTTTTTCCTTACCCTTTTGATGTATATTGCCCAGCATAATTGACCAGATTACAGCCCTTTTGGATAGTCTCAATAATGCAGTTATCTTCAGTTTCTTCTGTACCGAAAACCAAACAGCAATAACAAAAACAAAGAAGAATGTATTATTTGCATTATTTGATACAGTATTCTAATATATATATATATATATATATATATATATATAAAATATTGCCAGGATTGAAATATTAAGTTATCTATAGTTTTTTCTCCCAATAAATTGATCTCCCTATTTTAACATTTCTGCAACTATATACATACATAAAATATATATGTTATATATATATATATGGATATATGCTCATGTATATGTACAATATATGCAAGAAATCAGCTGCCTCAGCCTGAGGGTGAAACAGATGCCAGACCAACTTCTAAACTTCCATTCCTCCCTGGGGACTTGCAGAGAATGAACTTGTCTGCTCAGACCATGGTGGAGCTTCATGTGTGGTCTAAGTGCCTGGTCCCCACATGTGGCTAATGGAAATCCGCCATGCAGGGAATTTTCACATCTAACATAAAAGCACTTGATCCCCAGGTTCCCTGGTCTGAGGTGTGTAATGACTGCGTGAGTATTTGATCAATGCAGAGGGGCTTTAAGACATCCATCTTCTAAATGTGGGTCCAATTTAAGCAAGCTAGATCCTACCCAAGTGCCTGGAGCATGACAAGCATTTCCAGGCTGGTAGGCTGCTGAGGGCTACCATTAATTGCACCAGGGCTTTTTTTTTTTTATTGCACCAAGGCATTTTTTTTTTAAATAAGAATAAAATAATTCCTGATAGGAATCTAGAGGGTTTTTTTTTTTTTTTTTTTTTTTTTTTTTTTTTTTTCGGTCTGTGACCCATAATACTGGGAGTAAAACCTACTAGTTTTTGTCAACTAATGAAGTACTGCTACTATTGCAGTTAATCATATATATATATATATATATATACACACACACTTATATGTATATACTTATATATATATATTTCCCTCAATTCAGGAGATCTTCAGGAGAATTAAAATAACAAAGCTTAATTTCATATGCAACTTATGAAGACTCAGAGAAATATTGCTCGTTTAATGCACAGAAACTGAAAATCTATTATAACCTTTTAATTACAGGCTCCTAACCACTTGAGTGATGTTTCAAATATACTATAATTGATATTACAGTCTTATAAATCAATGAATACCTTTTTTTCCCCTGGAAAATAAATCATAAATAATAATAACTTAGTAACAATCAATACTGAGCATTCATATACAGACTAATTTTAGATGTAATATTTTAACTGTAATCTGTGTTGTGCTATTTCTGTGATATGTTTTTGGAATCAGGTGCTCTGTTAAAGGGAAAATAATGTGTGATGAGAGATATTTTCTTCTATGTAAGATTTTCCGTCATTCTATCAAAGATCTCGACATCTAAATACAGGAGTAGATCTTTCTCTCTTACGCCTGAATTACATGAAATCCTTATCTGATTCATTTAATCTTATTGTTCAGATTTCTATTACTTTTGAAACCATACAAAGAGAGAAAACACTGCTCCTCATCTCTGAGTGTCTAAAAACATTTTTGAGTCTATATGAAAAAGCAAGATTGATCTTTACAGGCTGTACAACAGCTTGCTCGTTTAGAATTTTAATGTTCCAGGATTTTTAATTACTTTTATAGGTTTTTCTCTGAAAAATACATTGTGCTGAAAGCACTGCTGATCATGTGGTATTGATTTATATTCTGATCTAAACTACAAGATCCATACGCTACATTTGAATTTCACTGGCTTCTTTCTTTTCTGTTGAGATGTATAATTTTGACACTTATGTAGTATTTTCAAAAATGTAGTTTAATTACAAAAGAGGCAGTTATAAATACTATTATGCATTATTCAAACAAGACCAATGACACTTACTGTAAATAACAACCATATATAGTCCATATAATCCATTTATTTACAGTCCATATATATGCATTTCATATTCATATAAAGTTATGAAGATATGCATTCATTAACTAGCATATAATATTACCTTGTTTTATTCCATGTCCTCAGAAAAAAAAAAAATATGCAAGCTCCAAATAGAAAAACCACTATGAAAAATAATCTAATCTCCTGTTTCACTGTGATAGTCACAAAATATTTCCTATCTATCTGAAAAAATAACTTGGGAGTTGGTTCAGTTTTTCTTTCTTTTTCTTTTTTCTTTTTTTTTAATCTTGTATCCTGGTTTATTTTGTTTGTGATTATATACTAACTTCAAATGAGAACATTTCCAAGAATTTTGTTTTCTTAATTGTATCTACAGCTATGTGATTACTTAAGGGGATGTAACGATAGAAAAATTCCAGTTCTTCATCATCTCTGACTTAATTTAATTTCATTCACCACATTTTTTTTTCAGAATTTTGCTTTAATCTAGTATCTGCTGTATTTCTAGTCAGTTCGAGTCATACAGCAGGTTTATGGAGACATGCATCCTTTGGGGCAAGAGCAGGGGAGAGCAGGTGGGAGACCCTATGGCACCTGTCTCAATTCCAGGAGGAGTAAATACAGCAATCTCTCCTTCAGGAAAGAAATCAAATAATGTTTGGAAATGATACATGAATGTCACTAGGAGAGTAAAAACACGCCAAGTCAAAGAAGTTCCTTTCTGAAGTTATGAAGCTGCATTTTTGACAGAAAACACCCATGAGATAATTCTCACAGAAGTCAGAGCGCTAAACTTCCCTTGCTAACCTTTCTGCAGTTCCATTGCATTTTCAGCTTAACAATGAAAGCTAGAAAAAATTAACATGCATTTTATCTACTACTTACCAAAGGAGATATCTTTGTCTAACTGAAGGAAAGAAAAAAAAACAGCCATGAAGAATATAGCTGCTGAAATTCCCAAAATAACTGACACTCTCATCTACAAGAAAGAAGATAGAGTTGTTGACAAATAAATTGATTTTCCTGTATACCAATAATGAATAAAAATATATGATAAATATATAATATTATGCAATTTATATAATTATATAAAATTTATATAACATATAAAATATAATAAAAATTATGGCAAATTTGACTTTTCAATTAGGTTTATTGTCACATGCTCTAATCCATTTTTGAAATTCAAAACATTAACTAGTAAAAATAATTTAACTCACTTTTTTCTGCTTTATTAATTTTTTCAATTTTAAAAGACTTGTGGCATATGGAAATGCAGCATTTTTCTGAAAATATTAACAATATGTAACCCACACATTAAAATTCAGCAATAGCATAATAAAGTTATTGCGAACTTTCTCCCAACAAATTTGCTCACATGGCAATGAGAATCATTTCATTGTATTGGTTTGTGGTTATTGTGGTTAATACACCAAAAATTATATTTAAACTATCATTTTCAAGTGAACCAGAATTTGAAAGATTTAAAATATTTTAAGCTCTATGTTTTACTAACAGAAAAGAAGTGAAATCAATTCTAAAAATTCAGGAAAGCAATATTACCGAGGAAATTCAATGTGGGAAACAACCCTTCCTTTTACATTTAACATGTTATCATGACGAATTTCATCTAGAAAATGACAATTAGAAGTTTCACAATCTGACCTTTTTTCTGTTTGAGGAGATTGTCTTCTGCGGTTCTGCACTTTATCGATGGCAGTGACTCTTCTGAAATACGAATGTGAAGTACTTTCTTGGGGCCCAGCCTCCAGTAACAACTGTGCGCACTGGTACTCTCCCAAGCTGTAAAAGTGCAGATGATTTCAAAATCTTTTTGGCATCAGGATGTTTACAACGCAGAAAGTGATTTTTTTTTGTCATGCTAATGAACCGAGAGCTACCTGCATAGTCATTTTGATATTGCTGGCATCAGAATTACAGTCTACAATTTCGACTAATTGTCTTTGTCAATACATTTCACCAAGGGAGCAACTTTGTATTATATTTTATTTTTGCTGGTTATAGTACTTTATCAAAATGAGCTACAAACTCTGAAGTTGACCCACAGGTTACCCACCAACTTCTTTACAACATTTTTTGGTTTATTGTGGTTTCTTCTTTTGGATATTTTAACTTACATTCCTGAGCATATATACGTGCATGTATACATATGTGTGTGTATATATATATATATATATATTTACTTCTTTTTTACCCTTACTACTTCTTTTGGAGTCAATATTTTGTCCTAAATGATCTCACTGGGCATTTTATTTCAGTTCCTATATTGGTAGAAAAATCAAAGACAGACCTAAGGTGAAGATTGAGGATTTCCTCATTTCAACTCCGTTGGTCTCCGCAGGCGAATCACAAGATGGAGCCAAAGATCAGTGTTTTGATCTCTGCAATGGGTGTTAAGCAAAGCAAGGACTAGACAGCTGGTCCATTCTGGAGTTTGTGGCTAGTGTATGTGGTGGTGAAGAAAACCTAAAAACACAGGAACTGATTGATGATAAATCTCCATCCTTACTGTTATCATTACCATCATCACCACCAACATCATTGAAAGTATATAAAGTACAATAATAACAAGTAATCAAGTATATTAATAACAAACCAGTGAAGGACTATCACCTATAAGCCTGTTGCCTGCAAAGGAGAGCAGGCAGGGGTGAAAATTGTGCAGAGCAGAGGCAAACAGACCCCTGTTAAGAAATTTTTGTGAAACTTAGTTGGGTACTTTCAAGAATGCAGACAATATTGTTCCAAACAATTCTAAAATATAAATCTTTAGAAGTTGAGTCATCATATAACAAAATATAAAGATTCTTCCATGCTGCAGCAAGTCGCTGAGAAACACAGAGCAGTTCCAAATGCCTAACAGAATAAAGAGCTTTGAACTGTATCCTTTTGTGTAGTTCATAAGTATTACAGGTTACTTCTGAGACCTGAGGGGCTTTCTTAATGTGGAAAACAAGTCTGATTTTCTTTGTACTTTCACGGTCTGATTTTCTTTGTAGTTTCATGGTCAAAAATCAAAGCATTCTCATTAAGTACAAGAAGAATTTACCTACATCAAGATTTGTTTAAATAAGAGCCATAACCTTTTTTCCCTGTTTGAGGTTGAAGGATTCATCAACAAGAGACTATAAATGGTCACAGACACTAAATTTCTCTCTGAGGAAATATCTGAATGGCAGCATATATTTTGTATTTCTTTTCGCTGATATACAAATACAGTCTATATCAAATTCTTATTTTTACTTAAGAGTCTTATTGTGTAAGTCTCCCTTGAGACTCAAACACAAGTTTAGTCAGGGATTGCATGGGGGTCTTCATTACACTGGTCCAATTTACACAGATGAAATTTGCATTCTCGTTCTCATTGGGATTCATTCACTATTCTGCTACTGCTGGGATAAGCTGAAACAGAACAAAGAGGGCCAAATTTAACAGCTTAAGAACAACCTTGATTTTCTGAATTCAGGATTCATATGTTGTTTCCAGGTTGATGCAGATAATTTGGAGGAATATCTTGCTGATGGTGTCTTTTTTTATATATATGGGGTTTATATTAGTTATCTAACTTCAGCCATCAACAGTAAGAGTCAGTGCCTATCTAAACACAAAATACAAGTCAATTTTCAGGTGCATAAAATATATTTTTATATTAAACACCACAGGTAAGGAATACAGCAGTGGATTTTAATGGTTAACAATATTAAGATTTAAGTGGCTCATCCAATTTGTTATATTATTTTTTTGTCTTTTAAAGATCTGTATCTGCACACGAAGAACTACATCTATTTCTGTTCTTAAAAGTCCTCTAAAGTAAATCCTTGAGTAGCCAATAAAGAGATAAAAGGCAAACAGAATTTGGGATTATTCACATACATGAATTTCTGCAGACCAATTCAGCTAGGTATTCAGAAAAATTAGTTCTTAACGTAAAATATTATGTTATTTCAACCCAAGCTTGATACAGGGAACAGACATATTTCTATAATCTTGAAACAACTCTTACACTTGTATTGCAACAACCTCTTGCTCTGCTGGGCAGTCTGAGGCATTAGTGGTTCTTACCAGTGTCAGGTTAGAATGAGAGACATCTGAGACAGAGCTGTGCAGCTGCAGGAACTCATTTTGACAGCGCGTTACAGTATTTTTGTAGCATTTAGTGGCAATCCTCATCTCTGGCATGGTATGAAGGACATTTTTAATACAGATGCCTAATCTGGAATAGAAAAATAGTCTCTGGTATCTTCCAGCTATTGAAATTCCATGAGCACTCCTTTATGAAAGGAGAGGCAAAAAGCGCAGATAGTTTTGCAGTAAAAGTAATTTTGCTGAAGGTCCAGCCTAATATCATACAAATAATACCAGTTAGTATCACCCTACTTACCAAGTGAAAAATGCAAGAAAGAGGTGAATAGAAGTGGTAGAATCTCTCCGCCACCTTCACTCTAGTCACAGTGAGCATTTCTTTTTCCTAGAATATGAAAATTTCGTATTTTTTTTTGTTTGGTGTTTTTTTGCCATTATTCTCTTTAATTAGAGAAGAGCTTGTTGTGGTCTGTGAAACAATGAGTAGCATAAAGAAGGTTAATATGTCATCTTTGTAGGAGAAATATAGGGTTATGAAATAAAAGAATTGGGTCAGGAAGCCTCTGAATCACAAATGGGCTGAAGCTGGATTTTCACTTGTCCCTTTTTACCTAAACTGTCATATCTGGATTTTGGTAGGAAGACTAGATCTCCCAAAATAAAGCATTAAAGTTCTCAAGCCTATGATGTTAAAGCCCCTCTGTAGAAACAAATGCTCTAATGTCTTTGAGTAGCAGAGCTGGGATTCCTCACACTTAAATGCTTCCTATTGGCCTGCTTTAATGGATTGGCTGGTAGGCTGCATTTTCCTGAGTGTGCCATTGGTTTTTCAAATTTATTATTTCATTTTAATTAAGTTTTGATCCATTTAAAAATTAAGGTAATAGTAGAGCAGTAAGAAATCCTTGGAGCGATGGAATTGCCAAGCAGTTGGGAGAAAGAGGTAATAAAGGGAACCAAACAGCCAGTGAAAAATTAGACTTTTATTCAGTAATTCATGCAATACAAGAATCTCTCAAGATGGCTACCGGCTCATTAGATGGATCGTTCACTAGGCACATCCTACATTATAAACACATTTTGTTAATTGAAAAACACATTTTAAATCTAATGAGATTCTCTTGAACAATTTTCGTCCAAGTTCATATTCACCCAAGCAAATGTGCGTGCTCCTGAATTAATCTCCAAATTTTCATTAGTCTGTCACAAATCAGGAAAGTAAATGATCTGAAGAAGTTAAATGAAACATTCTTCATAAGCACTGATATTAAGAGGTCACCAGAGCAACCAGTCTCTGGGACATTTAGTTTTCAAGTAAGCCTTATTGAGTAATAAAAACAGCCTGACTTTTTGACGTCATGTCATGTCAAGGTTCCACAAAACTGGAGCTGTTATTTTTAATGCTCTGCTAAGTTTAAAGCACTCTGTAGCAAGTTTGAAGTACATTTCAGAAAAATCTCAGACTGAGCAAATGAGAGTTGTTACAGCTTTCTCATGTATATTGAAACATTAAGATGAAAAGGAACATGAGAATTACCAAGCATGTAGCATCACATAGTAAATAACAAAAAGAATGAAAACAGATGTTTAAATGATTATTAATGATAATGAACACTATAAAAGATTAAGAGGAGGCTACCAAATAATTGAGGGAACAGGAAAAAAAGTGTTTTAAATACCCAGCTATCTCCCTATCTATCTATGTATCTATCTGTAACCATGCAGGTTTCGTGACAATCAAAAATTGATTTTTACAGCTAAGCCTCTCTATTTGAAATGATACAAGATAAAGAATACATACTGTAGTAGACTGAGAAATCCAACAAAATGATTTTAATGCAGACAAATACAAGGTAAATGTCTTTCATAACAAATCATGTGGTTTATCCAGACATAATGGGAGACTCTTACAGAGCTGTGATTCAAAAAAAAAAAAAAAAAAAAGGAATCATCACAGAAAAATTCAACAGACTTTTCAGAATAATGTTCTGACACGAGAAACTAATGCATCTTCCTGAGACATGTAAAGAGAATTAACAAAAAGTGACCTGGTGCCTACCTGTGCAATGGACAACATTATTACAAGCTCATTGCGTCCACTTCTGAGGTCTGCCCGTGACCATGAATCAATCTCAGCATTGTGAGGCTTGAGGCAACAAAACTGCTTGATTTAAGAAGAAAATTCTGAGAAGAGATTTTTAAGGGTGCTGAGTACTTGCACTTGTTAAAAAGGAACACGTAGTGAGAAATTCAGCAATTCTGCAGAGAAAGGCATGGCCAGGGACAGTAGGTATAAGCTGCATTGTAGACAGACAACCTCAGCCTTGAAATAAAATGCCAATTCCAAGGAGAAAAAAGCAATTAGAAATTGAAAGAGGTTATAAGTGTGAATGCTTAAGAAAAGGCAAAGGGCAATAGGCCCCTGGATAAGCTCTTGTTCAGGGCTCCCACATGTAATTTGCCTGGGTACTGCGCTACCATCTCTGCCTGTGTGAAAGAATAGGAATTGCTTCCCTTCCACCCCCATCACAGGCTGCAGCAGTAGGACACCAAATTCATACCTGCTCCCATGTTCTCACCACTCATCCCACAGGCAGGGGCTATAACCTCCCGCTGCCCGTGTGCTCACCCCGCACCTGCCTGCTTCCCAGCTCTGCAGCACCAATCCATGAGCTGCGTCCAGCGAGCCAGTGTGTGCAAACAGCTGGCTCAGTGGTATTTTAACTGCCAGTTGAGTTCAGGGTAGATCGTGGTATCCAGAAAGTTGCAGCCTGTCTTGGGTAGCATCTTACCTGCCACATCAGCTTCATGTCTGCTCATGTGTAGAGGTAATACTGCTGTAAATCACCTGTACCTTTATGTTTATAGCTATGTGCACCAAAGTTGGAAAATCTCTATTTTCCTAGCAGTATATCCCTCATTTCTTTAGTCATGTAGCTGATCCCTAAAGCACACAGAACCCCTTCTTGGCTGGTAGAAAAAAAAAGAGTCTATATGCTAATCAACTCCAAAGTGTTTAACTGTGAAAATGTTTGCTTTCCAACAGGATCATAGTCACCTCGGCAATGGTGGAGTTGGTGCTAATGAGAAAAAAAAGGCCTGGCAGAAATGTGGGAAATATTGCCTTTGGTGAGAAACAACATTTGTGGATTCTTTTTTTTTTTGGTAGCATAGTGGCAACACGTGCCTGAAGGAAGAGCTTTAACCTTATGCTTTCATTGCACTGCAAAGCGCACTCCAAATATGTACTTACATTACCATAAGTGCTCTAAGTATATAGTATGTTTTGTACTGTGTAATTTTGCAGCATTTTGATACCCAGCTTTTTATTAAAGTTTTTGTCATATCTTCAAGAGTGAAAGAGAGCCTTTATTACCCGCAAAAGAGAGCCTAGGAAGCTGTTAGCACTTCTCTGTTGCATTCATTATGTCTGAGGAACCAGACAAAGTCTTTCATTGGCACATGGTGCCACTCTGCGAGTGGCACTTACACTAACACTGCAGTCCGGCATGGAAAGCAGTTGCTGCATGGAAAAATTAATAAGGGACAGTATAGCCTTCATCCATACTATTACAAATCTCTTATAATTCAAATCAGGGTGAGCATAACTAAATTGCCTATAACAAACAAACTTTGGTCCATGCTCAGATGAAGCTAGGGATTATTTAGCAGACCATTAGCTGGCCTGACTCAAAGTTATACCAGGGACCATCCTAATAATTTTACCATAGGGAAAATCATATCTCAATATATACTGTAAATATTTCCTGATATGGTTAATTTACTAATACTGAGGTAACAAAAGGGTCTTTAGTAGTGAACTAGCTATAAAAAGACACACAATGCCTTTCTACTCATCTTTTCAATTTATATTGATATTCACAATCTGTAAGCAGAAGTATCTCAAATACTTGCACTGTGTCATGTAATACACTGAGTAATTTGTGCAGGTGTTCCTGATGGCCTGGAACAAATCCAGTTTTCCAGAGCAGTGTAAGTAAGATATGTTTAACCCATTTAGCTTGTATTCTCATTCATAAATAAGTGCAAACTATATGACAGGACCAGTAGCAGGTTTCAGATGTGACAAAGGTAATGTAATACCTTTGAAGGACAATTAATATGAAATCACTCAATGCTGGCAGAGGAGAAACGTGGGTATTATTGAATAGAGTTTAAAGTCCTTTGTATAACATTTATATTCCTATATCATTTAAAACAAAATAATGTTACGGTCCTGAGTAGCTTTTCTTAGTATATATAAATCTAGTACTGATGCTCATATTCTTTTCAACCTGAAGCACAGAGAAGTTGTTTAGATGTTGAACTTTTCAATTACTGTCTAACTTGGTTAACACCTAGATACCTGGATTTGCTCCAACAAAATGTCATCTCATTTGCACGCCGGGCAACAGTGCAAGTATCCAGCAGCAGGACACAGTGTGATTGGGAGTGTAACAGCCTGCGACTGTGAGGCACTGCCTGTTCTTACGGGAAATATCCTCCTAAGTCTGTGTATGATGAATGAACAGACCGCTGTCAGAGTCTAAAGATGAGATGTCAAGGTCACACTTTTTCCAGAGAATTGTCTATTAGAGACATATGCTCTGTTTTGAGTTAGCTGCCATCTTTTGAGATCTCAATGTGTAAGCAAAGAGAAACAGCTGAGTGCCTGACGAAAAAGGTTTCTTTGCACAAGGTTACCAGTGACTTTGCTAGTGTTAAGTATCATACTGCAATATCGACATTAGCTAAATATGAGCAAAGATATTATGGCCTCACATTTCTTGGGTGATAGGAACTACGTTCACTGTCAGAGACAGAAAACAGACAGGTCAGGAAAAGGCAGATGCAGACAGTTTAGAACGAGACCGAAGGGGGCAGTGAAAGCAGATGATGCATCTTATAAGTGGAGATCATACAAAAGATGGCAACAGCAATGGGCAGAAAAAGGCAAAACTTTCCTGGAGTTCTGCCTGTGCTGCTAGCAGTAATTGTAAGGCAGCAGGAAGCTGCCAGCAGCTATGTTTGTTTTCTGTGCAACAACGAGGCTGTGGTATATGTAACTATCAAGCAGATGGCTAGAGCCCCATAGGGAACTAAGTTCGTGATGACTTTTGTGCTCCACTGTTTATGCTGTAATATTCTTTTTAAAACAGTGCATGTGCTGGGTCTGGGTAATGGTGCAGCAGATGCTTCATCTTGGTTTCAGGGCAGCAGATGCTGTGAAGTTTCTCTTAGAGCCAGGAAGGAGATGTTCATGAAGATCTAAGTGTTCCAGCATGTACAATCTTGTAGAGATGCACTTATATTTAGGGTCTCCTTTGATCCAAGGACACATTTCATGGTCAACGTCTTGTCCACCAGGACTTCTAGGACCTTCTCTGCAGAGCTGCTCAACGGATCAACCTGTACTGGTGCACGGCATCAATCCTCACTAGTGGAAGATTCTTCATTTCTTTTTCTTGAACTCCATGAGGTTCAACTCTGACCATTCTTCCAGTTTGCCGAGGTCCCTCTGGGATATCAGCTATTCCTCTCAGTTTCAAATCATAAGTAGACTTGCTGAGGGTGCACTCTGTCTCTTCATCCACCAACTATTGACCCCTTGGGTACACCACACCAGTTATTGGCCTCCAAGAGGCTTTACATCACTGATCACAACTCTTTGAGCACTGTTATTGAGTCAGTTTTCAGGCCACTTCACTGTCCACTTACCTAGCACTTGCCTATGAGGATGTTGTAGGAGACAGTGTCAAAAGTCTTACCGAAGTCAAGGTAGACAGTATCTATGGCTCTCCCCTCATTTACCGGGCAGTCATGCCATCATGCAAGGCTGGTTGGTTAAGCATGATTTTTTCTTTGTGAAACCGTGCTGACTACTCCTGATCACCTTCTTATCCTTCATGTGCCAGGTAATGATTAGCTATGCCAGCAGGGAAGGCTTGATGTTTTAAAGAATGAGAAGAGGTAATACTTCCTGCCAGCTCTCCATATACTCATTCTATAATTTGGTAGCAGTGTAAAACTGTTTGGTGTAAAACAAAACAAGTTACCTTCCCTATGGAAGCCTAAGAAAGAAAAGTTCCAAAAAACTGAGCTTGTTGCAGCTTCTTGGGTGAACTTTCAGGACAGGCCTCTATGGCAGGCAGGTAATAAGTATTTCATGGAATGGGAGTTTCACAGATGTCACAGATATTAAACAAGCAGTCTAAAGGCTTTCCTGATCTACTTTTGACATCAGCAAGTGAAATTCCCTCTTAGATGCACTAAAGCTGCACCTGAATGTTTAAACAAGGCTGCAAAGGAATAACAACGAGCATCTTTAAGGAGAAAAGGCAGGCAGCATCTTTACTTTAGTTAAAAATATAACCTATGACATTTCTCAGTCAAGTGCAACACCATTTGTTCTGAGCTCATGGAGAGCAATGAAGACAGAATATGACTTGGTTAATATAAGAGAAAAAGTTCTCTTTTGGAGGAGAAAATTGGAAGTTTAAAGCTAGCAGAAATGTGTGTAAAAGAGAATAGAACAAATGGATCCTACTCAGCAGGACTTCTCCTTGTCTATTGATCTGAGTATTGTGGGATACAATTCAGCTCTATAGTTCCAAGCATGAAAGTAAAACAAAGCATCTAAAATAGTTAATATGATTTAGTGTAAACCAATTATTTCTGTTGTTATGAGAAATAACAGTCACTGCCAGATAGAAGTGTGAAAGGCCGATATGTCATTGCAATATGCAATTTAAGTTGCTTGTAAACAAGATCTTCCTCACAGCTCCTCATTTCCCATCACAAAAACATTAGACAAAAAGCAGAATTGCTTTGAGACAAGACTATAGGTCAGGATTGTGCCTTCACTGGCAATCACCCTTCCTGATGGAATACAGAAATCTATTTCTTAGTATGTGTTGACTTACCCTTGCAAGGAAATCTGACACAACTCCAGTGTGAGGCCATGAAGTGCTGCCATCCACAGCAGCCTCTTGACTCAAGGAGCTCTGATGGGGGTGCTCAGCTCCAAGGGCTCAGGTACATGCTAAGACACGGAGGAGTGACTAGTGAAGAGCAAGCAACTCCCCAGCTGTCTGCTCCCCTGGCTCTCCTTGAAGTAAAAGTGCCAGACTGTGAGCTGAGATGTTGGAAAGCGCATTTCTTACTTCTGGACCCAGTGCTCCAATCAATTAAACAACGGAGCCATTCGCCCTCCGCCTCCAGGGAGCACATCCTCACTAGAAATGGCAGCTGCCACTACATTTCATGGAGACAGCACTCTGATTGCATTCTAAAAACCCACTGCACCACCTCGCCTTTCCCTGGGCAAAGTATTCTTCCACTTTCTTTCTCGTTTGCTTACGTTTTGGTTTGTCTCCTGTCTACATTAACAACATGTCAGGAGCGTACAACAGAGATAATGGGTGTAAGCTGAAACCCAGGAAATTCTGCCTCCATGTGAGGAAGAACTTCTTTGCTATGAGGGTGCAGAGCCCTGGCACAGGCTGCCCAGAGAGGCTGTGGAGTCTCCTTCTCTGGAGATCTTCCAAACCCGCCTGGATGCCACCCTGTGCCCCGTGCTCTGGGTGTCCCTGCTGGAGCAGGGAGGTTGGACTAGATGATCTCTAGAGGTCCCTTTCAACCTCAGCCATTCTGGGATTCTGTGATTTCAAATATAAAGGACATAAAGGATATACTGGACACATGTAAAACATAAAGGAAATTTAAAGATTTACAATCTTCAGATTCGGTAACAGACAAAAAGTCTTCCCTTCCAATTCGCTTCCCTTCCAATTATTTAACTGCCTTTTTCTTTGGATACTGATGCACTTTTGTGATACTAGCATATTTCTCGATTCAAAGACTGAGAGATGAGGCAACTTTAAAAAAAATGTTTTCTACTTATATATTGTCTTTGATCACCTTATATGGGCACTACCTAAGTGTAAGCTCCATTTTCACTAACTTTTTTTTTACATTTAAACTCAGAATTTCTTGTTTATTCAGAATATATATTCTCTTCTAATTGAAAAACTTTTATTTCCTGTAGGAAGCATTTCTTTTCTACAATTAGCAATCCCTACAAGTTAATGATTCCAGTGTTAACAATATTGGAATCACATGTTGGGAAATATAGTTGTTTTCTTCTTAGAGGCTAGATAGAGACTAGAAGATTTGGAAAAAAAAATGTATGTTTTATCAACATTTCTGAAGCTCTTTGTTTTTCTAAAATTCTGCTTAGTGAGTTGATAAGGATTCTAGTGCATTGTATAATTCACATTTGTTTTGACGTCGATGGTCCCTACCTTTTTTCCCCTGTTACTAAAGCCAAGGAACAAGTACATAAGAAATTTCAAATCTGAATTCTGCTCATCTTTGATGGACATTTTGCTGTTAGGTTCAGGATTTCACCACAGGTTTATTAGTGCTGGATAAATTGCATACTGAGGTCTGAATGTCTTTCAGTAAATCTCATCTGGTTGCACTGAAACCATGAGAAGCATGAATACTTCTAATTCCTCATTCCAGATTATACACAAGAGACAATCCCTGTCTGTTTTGTCCTATTCAAGACTGATGGCACTTGTTTATATAGCTTTCCTTTCATGCCTTGATTTCCAGAGCCAAACGTCTACCCAGTGGCTGCGAGAAGCTGCAGTAACCAGGTTCCATCTCTGATTATCTGGAGAAGAATTACAAGGTGCATCTTGGATCACACCTAGACTTAGTCATAGAAACAAGGTCAAGGCTTAGTGACTTATTAAATGGAAGGTGAAATATTAATAAATACTTTACTGTTAAAATTATAAAACTTTCATTCGAAAAAGCCTGAAAAACACCAAATCTCCAATGATTAAAACCATAAAGAGCTTGTAGCAAACCCTTATTTTTATTTTATAAATCAGGGAAAAAACCCACACCAATGAGCAATAAATAATTTATTCAAAAACATCTATACAAAATAACACTTTTGGAGATAAACACTTCTACATTTTTAAAGTGCATCTCTTCATTGCTACAATATTTGTTTTACTAATTTACACTGTACATTCATAATTTATAAAAAAAATAATTGGTGGAAATTTTTGCAGTTTTATGTTGATAGCAATGACAAGGAACACATATATCATTACAGAAATCACTTCTGAAGTGTGTTCATGTGCAAAGTATTCATATTCAGATGTAAAGACACCAGAGCGACAATAGCAAGAGCATCACTAGAAAGTGGAATTACAGTGTACTGTACTATAATAAGTTCTCTTGTTAGAAAAGGTTATTTAAAAGTGCAAAATATATACACTCTGCCTTTGCATTCCGTCCTAGCTTCATATTGATACATATTAAATCCTTTTTTGACTTCCTGAACTGTAATTCAGTAATTTTACACTATATACTACAATCATGCAGATGTTGCAAAGCTGCATTTCAAAAAAAAGCTACGTACACAAAATAAACTGTTTTTTTTTTCATTTACCAACCAAAATATATAAAATGTAGCAAAATATATCATGAATACTGTTTTAGATAATAAACATTATGAGTATGAAAAAGTCTGACAATTTTTCTTTGTCAATCGAGTATAAGTTTGCCTACATATAGTTTCCTGTACAATAAACTAAGATGATGACGTTTCTGTTGCACATTATATTGGCTCTCTGTACAACCTTCCACTATACTTGAAATAAATGATGCAAGATGAAGAAAAAAAGTAAAAACAAACAAACATTTAACTGCCACATAACCAAGAATAACAACATTCAAACAGGTCCTAGGCAATTGTACAGAATTTTAATAGCTATTAGGTTTGTATATATTATGACTTCTTGAACATTTAAATGTACTTATAGGAGAGACATATGCAAACAATTGTGAGCTAGTAGGGAAGATAAGATATAAGCTATAATAAGATATGCTTATTGGTTACTGTAGACTACATCAAATAAAATGTTGGCAGTGTTTCTTCTTAAAAAATAATCTCTGAGTTTATGCTCTTTAAATCTTTAACATTGAAAATTTTGTGCTAATTATTTGATGTAGTTTATGAGTATTTCTTTCTTTACTGTGCCAGAGACTTCAATATATTTGAACCTTTGAAAGGTATGGGGAAAAAAAAAGATAATCTTTCTCTTTCAACAGAAGATTTACAGGATGGAAATGATAATGAATGAGAGTTAGAGGAGAACACTTGAGCATAAATATAAACTACTTATGATTTCATTATAAAAGTTGTCAGTTTTCAGGGAAACCCATCAGCTTTCAAGGATATCAATCTGGAATCGACTTAAAACATTCTTTCCAAAGTGTCAACTGGATATTGCTATAACCTTTTCTATTTCAACCGAGGGAAAAAAAAAAGACATTAAAGAGAATATGTGAAATATGCATATTTTTGAATGAACGGTAGTGTAAAGCAGTTAGTCTGTTCAAGAAACATTTTATTATGCTCTGTTGTGGATTGCTGACCAAACGTGTGCAAATTCTAGGTATAGAGTCCCTACAGACTGTTGACAGTCACATACAGGAGAAAAACACTAGTTTCATGAATACCCTCTACATTCCAGTTCCATAATGTGCTTTTGCAATTTTTCTACCAAGAAGAGGAAATTGCTTTTTACTTTGCAAACAACACTGCATGACTGGGGGCACTGGGAGGTGATGGCTGTCTATTTCAGACTGATCATTTTGGGAGGGAAATTCCCATAACAGGAATGAGTGGCTCTATGGTGTTTACCATCCACAGAGGTTAAATTTACTGCAGTATTTGTGATAGAAAATCCTGGAAATGTTGATATAAAAGTACATGCAGTGGTACTATTAATACAACTTTTCAGGTAGTAATATATAACTATTTTTTCTCAAATACAGAGAAATCAGTTAACTACCCCTGGTCTTTGCTTATCATTTTGAAGAAGAAGAAGAATGTCTTACATTTATTTCACTATTAAGTGAAACAGTTTAAAATCCAGTGATTTATGGCATGTTATTTTGATCAAGTTCTATTATAAGTCATGTTCCTGCTGAAATAGGACTAGTTCTGAACTAATAAATTGTGAAAAGTCCTAAAATACTTGAATTTAAATAATTAAACACCAAACATTACATAGTATTTCATATATTTTCTTGAATTGCCAAATGGACTTTGAGTGAAATGCAGATTTGAGCGTCTAATATCATTATTTCTTTTTAATAATCACATTTTCTATAAGCAATAGTAAATACTTTTACTGTAATGAATACAGTAAACCTAAATAATTAATCTTTTACATACACTAGATGTTGTCAGGCCAAAGCAAAATTTTGGAATACCTGATGTTTTGTACGTCACTACAGTGGCCTGTCTTAAAGCTCCATTTGGGTATAAAATCCTATTATCTCCAGTTTTTAAGAGACTTAAGTAACACAAAATACGAGCATAAGAAATTATGAATAAATGATTTAACATAACATAGCATTTGGTTTCCATCAGGAATGAGTAGAGGCACTAAACTATATATGAAAGAAAAAAAAGACCACTGATATAGTTGCACAAATACAGTCAATAGCAGAATGATGATCAGTGAACAGCCTGCTGCTCTCCAGGACCATGTGAGTGCAAAAGAATGAGACAAGAAAGGTTTATCTGGTGACCAGCAGTGATCTCAGCTCCTGGAGAACAGAATTTCATCCTGCAAGGGAAAGCTAATAATGTCCCACAAAATGGATGGACAACATTACTATCAGAGAGAACAGGATAATAAGGTAGGCAACCACATGCTTCAAGAAGAAATACTTAAAGTGCTTGCATTTGCAAAGTCGCTCACTGGGACAAAACTGAAAAGATTTCACCTTCTCCCTTAGGTCCGCTGTTTTATAGCACTGTTTCACCTCATGCTATGTGATGTACTGCTATGTAATTTTATCTTCACAGAATCACAGAATGGTTGAGGTTGGAGGGACCTCTAGAGAGCATCTAGTCCAAAATTCCTGCTCCAGCAGGGACACCTAAAGCACGGGGCACAGGGTGGCATCCAGGCGGGTTTGGAAGATCTCCAGAGAAGGAGACTCCACAATCTCTCTGGGCAGCCTGTTCCAGGGCTCTGTCACCTTCACAGGAAAGAAGTTCTTCCTCATATGGAGGTGGAACCTCCTGTGTTTCAACTTGTATCCATTACTCCTTGTTTTAGAGTTTGGCCCCATCCTCCCTACAGTCATCCCTCAGTTACTTCTACATGTTAATCAGATCTCCTCTCAACCTTCTCTAGGTTAAACAGGCCCAGATCGCTTAGTCTTTCCTCATATAACAAATGCTCCAGTCCCCTAATCATCTTTGTGTCTCTCTGCTGGACCCTCTAGAAGCTCCACATCTGGGCTCCTGGAGAGCCCAGAACTGCACACAATACTCCCGGTGCGGCCTCACCAGAGCTGAGTAGAGGGGCAGGATCCCCTTCCTCGACCTGCTGGCAACGCTCCTCCTGATGCAGTCAGGATCCCATTGGCCTTCTTGGCCACGAGGGCACACTGCTGCCTCATGGTCAACTTGTAGTCAACCAGAACTCCCAAATCTCTCTCTGTGGAGCAACATTCCTACTCTTCACATTT
This sequence comes from Crypturellus tataupa, assembly GCA_034781795.1. Classification (NCBI taxonomy): domain Eukaryota; kingdom Metazoa; phylum Chordata; class Aves; order Tinamiformes; family Tinamidae; genus Crypturellus; species Crypturellus tataupa. The sequence goes on from JAWLRI010000731.1 coordinate 3,225,942, forward strand.
TTGTATCTATACACCCTGTCTACCCTGGCCAGAAAACCACTTCTCAGTACACAGTCAGCACATTCCAAGCATCAGCAAATTCGGTGTAGCACACTAGTTTGCATTTTATCTTTCTTCTGCTCTCATCTCATATTATTTCCTACAGAGTCCTTGGCTTTTAATTTTATTCTTTTTGAAATCGTATTTAAAATGACTTGTAGGGACCAATGGTCTGACTGTGTGAGAAGCACGTGGCGTGGTCTCCTACTTTGCTACCAACACTGAACATCAGTATGGCAGAAGAAAAGTCATTCATCAGAAATAAAATTTACCTAATGTATAACACGATGTTAGAGGTATTGATCTTTGCTTTCAAAGTACTTTGTGATCTACAGACATGTGTCAGTTGAATACAGCTATTCACTCTACAAGATGGTTTTACTTCATTAGCTTTTGTCTTTCTGAGTTTGATCACGTTGTATAAGGAATATTGCTTTATTACTAAAAAAAAAAGTTTTGTATATAATGCAAATGAGAAAAGTGCACAAATTTTAGGACATGAAACTAAAATACTTCATTCTATAACTCTTCCTTGTGAACCATTTTCAAAGTAAAGAAAACACTAGTGAGTACTCATGATGGTGATAAACAAGCTAAGGAAGCGCAGTCAAAGGAAGTGGATAGTTATGGAACCCAGATGATAAGAGGAAGAGGAGAATCAGATATAGCACCTCCTGAGAGTTAAGTAGTTTTTGGCCTGACATGTGGTGCTGGGTATTTTTCCAAGGCTGGCTGCTCTCCTTCAAATCACTTCCATTGGAAAATCTGGAAATATCCTTACAAGCCAGGGTCTCTTTTCTGGGATAACATACAACAATGGTTATGTGAGTCTTGTGCTCCTGTCAAACATTTGCTGTAATACAACCAGTGGATTTTTATCAAATAATTACCACTCTGATATGCTTGGGCTTACTCCTCTCCCAAAAGAGTGATAAAGTCAGGCCCATGAGCATGGTTTTACCAGAAAAACAGGCAGCTAGTAGAAAGACTGACAGCTTGAGGATTCCCATGCGTTGCATCCTAGTGCCTCAACTCTCAGTTGTCCAGAATTAGGTAGATTGATTACAGCCTGAAAGGAATTGTTAGGTGCACAACTGTTGTCCTGCGATGCACTCAGATCGGCTTTGTTAATTCATCTAAGTAAGTAAAATTCCAGATTGCTCTTGTAATTCATATTAGGATATCATAGAAAATAAGAACAGTGAGATTTGTGGAGGTAAATCAGTTCAAACGAAGAAAAACAACTTTAAGACTTCTCAAAAGAGTGAAATAAAAATTCTAATTAAGATATGTTTCCCTATGAAGGTTCATTCCCCTTTTCCTATTGACAGCTGTGAATCATACCTTTGGTTCAGAGAATTGCATAACATTCCTAGTCTCCTTTCCCTTCTCATCTCAGACTCCCTCTCCAGTAGATGTGTAATATCTTAGTGATCAATTTACATGTTTACTGAATACCTTTGGGAATCAGATGCCATAGTCAAAAACTCTCGACAAAGGGTGTTTCCTGGCAGTGTCTGTGGTTTACTTTAAGATGTCTTCTATTTTCAGCAATACTTCTGCATGCTAGCAGTCTTGTGCTACAGAAAGATACTGAGTAACTTACTGTGCTTTTTCCATTTCAAATGATTTGTTAAGCAGATCATTTCCTGTTCAGCCCAAGCTCAGGCTTCCACTACTTACAGCTGTGCAGCCAGACAACTGAATTTGCCCTTTAAATGCTATTACAGTGTCATTGAATTTCCCTATTCCTCGGTGAATTTCAGCAGAACGGTATTTACTGAAGTGATTCATTTTATGACACAGAACAAGCAACCGAAGCGCCTGCTGAACACATTTTATTGCTGGGTAGTGAAACGACTCTGCATGTGTGTAGGAGACCGGGGCTTAGGGCATGCTTACTTGCTAAAGCCTTGCTGATGTAAACGGCCTGTAATCTTGTTCAGCTAACAGAGGCTTACCCGACTCAAGTGTGACTGTTTAGGGGGTGTAGAAATGAGTTAGGATTCTATATACTCAGTGATAGGATGTCCTTCCCTTTAACAACAGCTTTTCAGAATGTTTGCCCTGTTTTGTTTCATTTTTAATTCAAGGAAAGGAAGCATAAACATAAAAGTTCCCCTCACTCTCAAATAAAAATCTGAAACAAACTACATATAAGCAGTGGTGACTCTACCTCCTGATAAGGCAAAGTGGATGTGCAGGATGTAGGTTTCAAGGAGCAGAAGTGGTAATAACTGTGGCTATGCTCACAAGGGAGTTAGGCATGATTTTAAAAAAGGAACATGAACAAATGATGTGATTGAACAGTCAGATGATGTGAATTACCTCTCATATTGGAAAACGCTAGAGATTACAGTTTAAGGATTGACTTTCCTCCTCTGTAGAAACACTTTGCAGTGAGTGTAAAATAAGTGACCTAGCTTGATATAAAGAGATTTCATCTTGAGGAAACAAACAAACAAAAGAATAGCACATAATATGTTTGTAAAGTGCATTTATTTCCTTATACTTCTTTTACTCAGGATACTTGGGCTCATTTCTGTCACACTTAGACAATATTTTGCAAATATTTGTAAATTTCTTACATGCTTCATTTTAATTGACCACTGAAGCACACATATGGTCGAGCTAATCTATTCGACCCAAGAATCAAAGGATAGGTTTACAGATAAATAAACATAAGCAACCAAGTTATTACAGTTTAATAACTTCCACTCATCATCTGAGGCACTGCAATCATCTGTAGGCATATTCCCAGCAAATAGAAAATATTAAATAAAACATGTTCAGTAAAAAGTTGCAAAGGTCTGAGAATTCAAAGTGAATGTCCAAGTAGACGATTATATATTTACCTATTTTAATTGTTAGGGCAGTTTAGAGGAACCTAAATAATCACTTACATGTCTTAATGGAAGGGCTAAGATCTCTTTCCCACTGGAAAATCTGTTCCTTGCTGAGGGACCATAATGTCATTATGGATTGCCATTATGGACTATTATAATTGCTACTTCCCAAACTGCCTCTGAGTGAACCACTGAGAACTTTTTAACAGACTATGGTTTGGTCTCACCTGTTGACATTAAATACAGTTCACAGAACTATAGCCTTGTCCTTACAAACTACAGTTCCCTGCTATATACCATTTTTGTCTATGTGTTAAACACAATTTCCTTGTTAGCTGAAGGTTCCTCTTTGTTGGGACATCCTATAAGCAGTCTGCAAACAGATCAGAAACAGCACATTAGTAAATGGATTTGGTTATGCTGTCAGGCACTACATTTCTGCTATAAAATTTTGACTATGGAGATTTAAAATGAATGTGTCAAGGAAGAGGTCTGTCTACACAAGTGTTCTGCATTTCTTGAGGAATGGAGCAGATCTGGAAAATAATAGAAACATTTCTTATTTGAGAAAGATAATTTTATTCCACTTCTATTACTAATAATTTAGAAGAGTTACCTAGAAGTGACCTACTAGTTGGTAGCAGGCTCTAGGATATAAGTAATAAAAATGTAAGTTTCTTTATGTAGACAGGAATTATGATTTTTTGTTTGTTTGTTTGTTTTTCTGCTCAGAGATACTGAATATTGGTTTCATAGGTCCAGAGAAACTAATACATTTTTATAAAAAGTCATAATCTGCTCTTTCCAGCAGACTATCCATGTCTTCTAATAGCCCTGTCATAGAATCATAGAATGCCTAAGGTTGGAAGGGACCTCTAGAGGTCATCTAGTCCAACCCCCCTGCACACGCAGGGCCACCTAGAGCACATGGCACAGGACTGCATCCAAGCGGGTCTTGAAGATCTCCAGAGAAGGAGAGTCCACAACCCCTCTGGGCAGAGGTGTCAGAAGTGTTAAGTAAATCATGTCGTCCTTTTGTGAAGTCAAGGCCATTTGTTAAATGCTGCAAAGATAATCATTAACTGTGGTGAGGATCTTTATCTGTGTCATGTTTCCCATAACTCTTCCTAATTATTTGCTACTGATCATTCCTGATTATGTAAAATTGGATCATACACCAATATGGTAGTTCTTATGTTCATATGGTAGGTCTTATGCTCCTATTATCCAGACTATATATAAGTTATAATATAATGAAAAAACATGTTTAATGTTCTCTCTTTTTAATGCTAGGAACTGTTCCTAATATTTACAATATTTAATGAAACACCCCTTTACTTGGTTTGAATTATATTTGAAGATCAAACTAACTAAAGAACATCTGCACACACTTCTGGTAACTTCTGGAGTTTGAGATGGCAAAGAACAAAGAACATATTCATGTTCAACACAAATACTTGTGTTTCTTTCAGAGTTTTGAATTCCTAACATCTGAATTTGGAGGTGATTCTTTCATGCTACAGAGATATAATTATTGCAATTTATAATCTGGAACAGAATGTAATCTGGAAAATGCTGGGTTTGCTTAAAGTTGCTTTTTTTGTTGTTAAAAAAAAAGGAATGCAAATATGAAGAACAGGATGGACAACATCATTAAAATATTCCAGGTCTTACTTTGTGATGTAGCCATTGTAGAGGGGAAAAATAGATTTAGCAAAATTAAATAAAGTAAAACAAAAGTATCATCAGTAAAGCAATTTGTTGAAGAACAACTACTTTTTTTTCAGGTAAGTTTTTCATAAAAGGAATGACTGTGTAACTATAAAAAATAAAGATTACTTTTTTTTTTTTTGGAAAGAATTGTGACAAATGAACACATCATACAATATTTTCAGAAAAATATGCAGAAAAGATGTGAAGTGATATGATAAACCAAAGTACAGCACACACAAATATGCACACACAAAACTGAAGCAATTGTTCAATCAGCAAGCATAGGGAAAGGTTGAACCTGTCATTACTGGAAAAAGAGTTTAGGATACACTTTGAGTCAGCATACTTTTACATCAAAGTTGGGAAGGTTTGTACAGCTGTGGATGGCAGAAAAAATTCTTGTTAAAAAGAACAAGGAAAATTAAAAGGAAAATAACACTAATACCTGGCCTGTTTGCATGGTTAGGAAAAACATAGTCAGCTGCAGACTGCTTCTTCAGTAGTGAAATGCTTCCTGCAAAGGCAAGGAAGCTTGATAGTTATGAGAGCAAAGAATTACTTGATGGTGGATGGCAAAACTATTCAGACAGAGAAAGAAAGATGAAGCAAAATCATAAGAAAATATACCATATAAATGGATTTACTACTAATGAAATGCCATCTATTGTTTGTGGAATATATATTAATTAGCATGGGTAAATGCATGTTACACTGTTGTGCTTACTAGAACACCAGACAAGAAGAGAGTACAGTGCAAGATTTTCCAATAAGAATATCTATACAAGAAAAAGCTCTTAATGATTAAGGCAGAGAAGTGTAGTTCACTGCAATGTCTCATATGAACATTCAAAAAATATAATTTATGGGGTGATTTACTAATTACAATTGCAGAACTTTCCCTAAAGGATATAAAACAATGTTTAGGAAAAGTACAAAGAGATTAAAAGGAAATACATAAATAAATAAATACAAACTGAATTAACAGAAATGGTCAATGCAGTAATATAAAACATTAGAAGCATTGGGCTTTATAAAAATTATTTCATTAGGATGAAGAAGATTGTACTGAAAGAAAAGAATATTTAAGAGTACTTTGAGATCTATAAAGTGCAAAACAAAGCAACAAGCAAACATAATTCATTTATACAATATGTCACTACAACACGTCCAATGTACAATAAACTCAAGGAGCTTAACAGCAGGCCTGGGAAGAAGTGAATTCTGTAAAAGTTAAAATGATAATGATCTCACAACTTGGCTCTATTGTAAGATAAAACGATCATTAGAAGACAGCATTTTACTCTACAGTACAAAGTAAGAGTTTAAACTCAGTGTTTTGATACAAAGTAATGTGGAGGACAAATGAATTACAACTTTGATTATGAGTCTGTTTCCTTCTCCTTTCATCGTGGTATTAATATGCCAGTGGTGGGGAGAAGTAAATCATTAATAATGTTAATAATGATGAAAAAAACAGTTCTGCAGCTGTTTTAGCACTACCAGGTTTCACATTTCTTCTGCCTGTGTGCATTTCACAACTGCAATTCTAAGAAAGCCCTAGCATGCCCTAAATACCAACGTATAATAAGGGCCAGTAAGTGCTGGGGGCTTTCAGGGTAACCGCTATGATCTTAGCAAAAGGCAAAAAGGGAAAAGTGCTCTTTTTACTCCAAAATTTGTCCTTGGAAGTACTGAATATAGCTAGAGTGGAAGGCAAATGTGAATCACAATACATATTTAGTATTTTTTCCTTTTTTTTTAGCTATCTCTAAAAAAATCTGACTAAACACACGGGTTCAGTAAAGCATTTCCATTTATAAATGCAGAGAAAGTTTTATCCCTAAAGCCAATTAAATATTCATAGTAAATCAGCTGGAGAATATTTGTCCAGCTTCTGTGCAAAAAGAAAACAGTGAGCTGATTATGTACTCTGCTTATGGATGTTTTAGGGTATACTAAAGGGCAGTAATTTAGCTCAGTTCTGAATGTTAATTGAACAAAATGCTTAAAGACACAATAAAATGTCTCTAATATTTATTTTATGAGTAGCTTCATGTTCCAAAAGTCAATGTATCCTCTGGGACACAGAACTGGTCTACAAATTAATGCTATTTCTACTGCCTCCTTCTAGAAATACTTTCTACTAAGCATCAGCTAGTAACTGATAGCTTGAAATACAGGCTGTTGCCTTTTTTTCTCTCATCTGCAATTTTAAGGAAACAAAATACTGATTTACACCCCATTGGCTTCAGGATTTATTTTATTCCTTTAATCCTCCAACTTTGCTCATGACTGCTAATTTTTATTGTATTAGTATGTAAATCTGATACTGATGTTATCTGTAGGAAACTGAGGTTCATGTTGATGCATAAAAGCTATGTTATACCCCTGGAAAATCTAGGCTCTCACTCAGTCAATGGAGAAAAATGCCTGTCTTTGCAGAAAGTGATTCAGTCCATTTGTCTTAGTTATCCATCTATATAGTAGGATTAAATAAAACACTCTGAAACTGCCAGTTTCTTTCACGATTGCAGAAGTGAGACCAGTTGCCTAACACAGACTAGACACCTAATTTCTAAATGAGCCAATCAAGTATTAAATATGATATTTCTATCATTTTTTATATCAAAATTGAAGATTTAGGGACATGATATAAACTAGAAATATAGCCTTGAAATATCTTTCTAGCCTTGAAATATAACAGAAATAATGTTGTTTCAAGAATAATTTATAGTACTTGCAAAGAAAAATAGAGTCTTTCTTACCTTTAATTTCCTTTCCCTGTTTGGTTGTCTACAGATAAATGACTATTCAGTCATGATCAATTAAGGGTGAACTCTAAGAGGGAAGAATGAAGAGCTCTCACAGCTGTAACAGCACTAAAAATAATGTTAGATATATGAGAATTATGTATCTTTTTGACTAAACATTCTTGTAAATCTGCTTTCCAGCAAAGAAAAATAATTCCTGGTTAAATAAATAATAAAAAAAAATCACATTAACAGGATACTGTCCTATCCTACTCAAATGCCACAGAAGTTTTTGACTCTTGGAAATCTAAGCTAAAAAGAAAGAGCAATGCTTTCACTAGACATTATTACTGTAGTGTTTCATAAGAGTAGAAGGTTCCTGTCTTGTCTTCTGTGGCTCCGGTGAAGATGAGATCTACTGTCACTCTCAGCTCTTCAAGCAGAGCGGATTTACACCATGTTCCTTCACTGCAAAGGGTGACTGATATACTGTGTGAATTAAAGCACCTAAAGAGAAGATTACCTAAAGAGAAGACTAGAGGTACCTGCATAATGGCAGCTCCTATGAGGCACTATGCTAGCCTTTCCAAATAAAAAACACAGCTTTCAGTCAAAATAGATTGATTTTGATTTCTTACTGAGAAGTCAGTAGATTTTCCGTAGGAATAAATCCTCTTACAGACAATGTTAGCAGCTGTGCACCAAGGGAGTATTAGAAAAGAAAACCTTTTTTCCATCCTCTGGATTACTTTAAATTGTATTCTTTTCTGTTATTTTTTCTGTTTAAGTATCATTTTAAGTCACTGGGACTCCATTCATCAACAGCAATGGATTTTGGCTGAAGTCCCTGGAATTTAATAATTTCAAATGTAATGAAAACATTTTTCTTGTGGAGTTGTTCTAGTTGAACCAGATTAATATACATCTTCAATTTCATCTTGCATGCTACACAAATCCTCTTCATACTTTTTAATAAATTTATTACAAGGTCTTTTACTTTACAGAAGATAATCTATTCTCTACATGCTTAAGCACGGAAGAACCAAAATATTTTTGAAGCCTGTGTTAATAAATTAGATACATGATTATGTGATGAATTTACATGATTTTCTTTGAAATAATTTCCCTCTCATCAGCCATGACACAATGAGTAGCAATTTGAAGTAACAGACCTACACTAAAAGAATGTCTCCATGCAACGGTACAAGTGGTACATTTAGTCTGGATGACTATAAGGGCTCCCCTGCTAAGTCCGCATTGCTCTGCACTGCTGCCACACCATCCTCTGCCGCGCTAGGGAAGCATGCAGGAGGAGACATCCTGCTCCAAGCTCCATCCTTTCTGTCTGCAGAAGCCTATCAGAGCACACAGTTTGACTACCTCAAACCAAAATTAACCACAGGAGTTCAAGTTGACACAGAAAATACCTATTTTTATTTGCTGCATTAGTATGTTGCCATATGTCTTTTGTGTCCAGGTAGCTCAGGGCCACGGTCAGTGAAGGGAAGGTCATGGTGATGGCTGGTAAGCAGATCTCTGCATGCAGGTTTGCTTCCCCCTCCTGCACAGGGAGGGATTCTTTCCCCTTAACATCATATGGTGTGTGTTGAGAGGCTTTAACATTTTTACAGCACCAAAAAGTGCGTTGTCATTAAACACACTTTACTTTGAACACTGACATGGAGAAGTTATTCAAGTGGGGATGGGGTGTAACAAAATCCTGACAGTAGATGAGTGTATGGAAATATGTTTAAAAAGGGATTCAGACATTTCTAAATACTGTTCATAGCACTGAAAAGATCAGACTACACCTTAAAAAAGGCTTTCGCTGTCTGAAACATTGAATGTAGCCCATACATGAAACATGATTTTATATTTAGAATTGTGAAGTTTAGCAGAGTTTAGCCTTTCCAAAAAAAAGAAAAGAAAAAAAGAAAAAGTCTTGTTTATGCCTCAGGCCTAGTGGTACAGGAGAACAAATTACTTAGAAAGAATTGTTCCTTTTCTTTTGAAAAAAAAAAAAAAGTCAGACTTGCAGAATTTAGCTTTGGATAGATCAGCACAGCTTCAAAATTGGAATTCTGTGCTTTATGATTATAAACAAAATACATAATACAAGTCATATACAATGTCTGAAGCAATAATCTGAATCTCTGTCTAAATTCATAAACTAAAATTGTCAGGGTCTGTTTTCTATCCCTGATGCTATCTGGCATGGTTGGGCCATATTTATCATACTAAACTCTCTTACGTTTTGAACAGCGTAGCACAACAAAACCATTTACAGGGAGTACACCTGAGCTGACTCCAGCTCATAAACTGCATTCAGGCATTTTTTTTTCTGAAAATTCTGATTAGCAGAGACCACAGAATGCCAGAAATTGTTTTAATAATTTAATGGCATCATTCAAGGTCAGTGCCCAAGCCTGTTATAGTAGTGCTTAGTTTAAAGTCACTGATGGGTTTGCCCTAATTCAAATTGTTGGAACAATTATTTGCTCAAAGTCATTTTTGCAAGTGTAATTACTTTTAGTCTTTAGTCTTTAGCTTAAATTAAGACATAAAGATAATCTAGACAATTAGAAGTCATCTTATTTTTGCTATATTTTTAGTCATGAGTGGTCTTACTTGCTTTTGTGATGCTGTAAAATTTTCTAAATCTCTCTTTCCGTGCTTCTTTCCTCAGTCTTCTGTTTATGGCCCTACTGTAGCAACTATCTAGGAGGACAGTTGCTACTGTACAGCCTCTCCTCCTAGCCCATAATTTTTTCTGGTACAACTTTCTGTCCCCTAGAAGAAATAAGGGAAAATTATACACAGGTAAATAATGAAGTAATAAGATTAATACTTAATATATCACATTTACATAATATAGCATATTAAATTTTGTTTTCTGCTTTGCGCTGCAATTTAAAATTTGACACTGCCCAGTCACCATAAAACTAGTTGCCATCCTGATGAGTCAGCATTGACTGTGGAAGGGTATCCATCCACCATTATGGTTTGGTAATCCTCACATTTTGATGTCTTCAGTGAGTGGAAAAGTAATTTAAATGCTAAAAACATTTGAATGTTGAAAAAACTCTGAAGCTAATGATAAGATAATATGTTTTAAAAAAGAGCATTATCAACCAGACAGGTTGGAAATCTAATGTTTTTATTAGTGCTTCATGTATGAAGCATTTGTTAGCCTGTCAGAAGAACTACAAAGAAATAGAGGTCCTGTGGAACTTCTATATAACACCTGCATAACTAGCTGCCTGCTGGCTTACCTGGTCTCTACCAACTTTCCCAGAAAACTAGCCTTTGCTGCCTACCGTTGGTTGTTTTCAGAGTTTAAACTATTGCTCCATTAAAAATACATCTGGAAAAATGTTTCTAACAATTCTAAAATTCAAAATGGGAATTTATAAGACCTTATATGATACTACACATTATAATATTCTTACAGAGACTGATTTACACAAATGAGAAGACAATTACAGTCTTGCAAGAAAGGAAAAGAATTTAGCTCACCAAAAAGCTCTAATAGATTTTAGTAATTTCAGGAGAAATATCCAGTTGCTTTTGTTAAAAAAAAACACTTTGATTTATTCTTTTTGAGCATTCACAAAACTGTTCTAAGAGAAACAGTAACAGGGAAAACACGGTTATGAGTAAGAGAATGATAAGGCCTCAGCAGAACTATCAATACAATTTTTTATATATATAACAGACTGAGAAAAATTAAAAAGAGAAAGTGAGAAATAACTTGGAAGAAAATGCATGTGCTATCAAATGTAATCAGCATGTTCCAAAGAAGAAGAAAGGGTGGGCATTGGAAAGAATTGTTAAAATAAAGGACTAGAGATATCTTTATGGTTACAAGAAAATTTTCTTTGCCAAAGATTTTATTTTTATGGCCCCCTAAAGTTACGGCTGTTAAAATCTAGAGCAGTCTTAATCATAACTTTTATATGCAATTAGCTTCTTTTTGTCTTGGTTCATTCTATTTGCATGGACTTTCTACATTTTTAATAATCTTCATTCTGAAGAATTTTTCTGAATTTCTTCTAAATGAAGAAATTTCTGAATTGCAGAACTTTTCTGTAGAAATGAAAGATAATTTAGTAAGCTAAGTTTACTTTCTGTTATGGTTTTATTCACAATATTTAGAAAGACCCATTATGTTTTTACCGGATAATATTTAAAACACTAGATCTAGAGGACAGAGCATGTAGTCTTAGTTCAGCAGGATAAATAGGATAAATGAGATATTTTGCACAAAACAGGTTCTTAAAATAATTAATGCTGTATTTTTGAAAAAAAAAGAGTTTACTTAAAAATATAATTGTTTACAAATATATAAAATTAATTTAATTTAATGTTTAATATGCTTATCACTTTTGTTAAATATAATTTTAACAGAACTTAATTCTCCAACTGTTTCTCCCTACAAACAACATTCAAACTGTAAACAGTGTTCCCACAGTTAAAATGAATTCCTCAAGAGATACCAAATAGAAATAGTCAATCCTATGGCAAGATCAAATAGCCTGGTGCAGAGATTTTACTTCTGCCTAAGTTTTAGGTGGACAGAGAAGAATCCTTTCAATGTAAGGGTCCCTTTGCAATCTGCCGAGAGAGCTACCTGTTTTAAGGTCTCACGATGCTGATCATCACTGACCAATTATAAGAACTTAAATATTATTTGAGTGAAATCCACATACATTATGATGAAATATCCATATACACTCTTATATACTTTTTTGGTTGTTGCCTCAAAGTTGCACTAATGAGCAAATGTAACTTTTATCACAAAAACCTCGAGCATTTGATATTAGGATGATGATAGAGGACTATCCAGTAAAAATAAAATGCCTTTCTTATATAATTTTTCGAAAGGAAACATTATCTCTGCATATAAGCAAGCAATTTTAGAAAAGAGTATTAGTATTTCATTAGCAAGGAGAAACCTCACTTAGCTTGTGTATAAGCACACTGAGTCAAGATAAGAGTTACAGGAAAAAAAACGGTAGATGGATGGGGCCAGACAAATCTTTTTGTCTAGTTATGTTTACCCTACACCTACAGCACCTACCTCTAAATAAAGCAGTTATTAAATAAGCTGTTCACAATCACCCATAGGGTTATTATAGAGGATACTGTCAATTCAGTCTATGAATGAGTAAATGAATGAATGATTTGTGAAAGCTGTATCAATAAAAATAAAAACTGACGTCGGGTTTTCTAAAAGAGAATGCCTAGTATTCAGGTCCTTAGGTTTGATCCTACACACTGCCCAAAGCCTTTCAGCTGATCTAACAAGACATTTTAATACACAGTTAACAATATCTTGTGCATTCTTTGGGATTACTTCATATGATTAGAATCAAGTGAATGCTTAAGTGCTTTCCTCAGTCAGAAATAGAGTACTTCATGCTTTGCCAGAGCTAATTCTCAGGTCGTAAAAAAACTGGATAGACAAACTATTTTTTTAAACATAATAAAACAAGATAAGTACAATTCCCATTCTGGTTTTTGTCAAAAAATAGCTCTACTCCACAACACACTGTAGAAGTTGTCTGTGTGTCTCCAACTTTTCAAAATGGACTGAAACTTCGATTTTTGGTCACAAACTTTGCAAATGCTGGTTTATATTTCATATGCGGCATATGGAGTATATATGACCATGAGAACAGGAATGACACCACAAATATTATCCAATAAATATTTGCTCTGAGCTTTAGATTAACTCAGAAGACAACAAACTGATTCAGTTTGTTAACCCCTCAGATTCAACAGCGGTGAACAGTGTGAAAACCTTTAGCAATACAGAAAACACAACTATAGGCTTTTTATAAAATCACAAAGTTGCAATATTGTGCATGAAATAGCTACTTTCTTTAAGAAAATAATTTATTTTCCATAATCACAACAAATAATCTGATTTCAGTTACTGTACATATATTTCCTTGCAATACTCTGGCTGTCCATAAAGACTGGATCCACAGATGCGACTTTTGCTGCTATAAAGGAGTGAATACAGTGTAAAACTGCTGTCAGATCTTGAAATTCAAGTTCCTGAAAGAGGAGGAAAGAGAAAAAAAAAGAGAACAAAAAAAAGGAATCATATTCAGGGTTCTGTGTGTAACACAGAAAAGTAAACACAGAAAAGATTGGCCAGGAAACAACACTGGAATTTAAATGAAAATATGTCTCTTTAAGGGAAAGTGCAAAATTAAAAAGTGCTATTTTTAAAAGATATATAACCTTACCTCTTTCAATAGAATGAATATGTCTCTCTAGTTTTCATTCTTTGTGCTGCCTTATTGTTGGACAATGAAAACATATTCAACATGCAAGAATAAACATTCAACGTATTTTAAAATATTTGAACAAGTAAATATACCTCAGGCACATGTGGTGTCAAGACACCATCTGGAGGGATTTAGGAAGATGCCTTTAGGAGGATGCCGACTTGGGCATCCTCTGGGGAGCCAAACAATCAAATTTGTAGGACAGATGGAGGACAGAATCTGAGATAAAGTCAAACCATGGTCAATGTACAGAAAGAAAGGCTGGATGTGTAACTGATATGCCCTAATTCATCAAAACAAGCAGACTTTCTCACAAATAAGTTTCGAATTTTCTTGACTTATATAACTCACATTTAATTACTTGTGCACAAATTACAGATTTCTTTTCTCCCACTTTCCCCAGCCACAAAAAGGGTGACTTTCTGGCAGAAATACAGCAAATACAGTGTGAAAATGTGTTAATGTACATAATGTTATTATATGTGAGATTTGCATTAGTAAGTACATTGCTCAGATACACGGGAGGGTTTTTTGTTTGAAGAGAAGATATTTGTTTTCAATTTAGTTAAAGGCATAGTTACATAGGAGTTTATCATGCATGCTCTATCTGCTTTCTTTTAAGAAGAAATCAAAGAACTGGAGCTTTGTTTCTCCTATCAGAATATTTTATGATCATCTTCTAAACAGAGAAGATTAGAGGCATAAAGTTGCCTCCAATGATATATCTGGGATTCAGAAAAAGCTAATAATCACACTAATTTGGGATCAAAGGCTATGAATTTACTTGGCAGAAGTAGTTTTGCTACTAATAATGAATGTCTTAAACTGTTAACAACTATTTATGGCATTTCATTTTGTGATACTTTAGCTGCCAGGTCATACTCAAGGAATCAGTGACTGAAATTACTGGAGAAATTCGGGAGAAGGAGAGTTACTCACATGAGTAATGACTTCAGGATCAGGCCAAGCTTGCTAAGCCACACTTTGGGAAATGAAGATATCAGTCCACATCAAATTCGGTCATAAAAAGTATAAGACATTTATATGGCACCTTCATCTTTCAGGGACTCAGAAATCTGGAGTTACCACAGGTATTTTGAAATTGGAGCAGGATGATAGAGGTCATCTTTATGTGTTATAACCTACAACTCTTTTAACTACCACAAGTAATCTGTAAGTCTGCATTTCATCTTGTCCAGCTTTACAATGTTCAGCAAAAGATGTTTGGCATTTGAGAGATTTATTTTTCCATCATGGGATTTTTTTCTTTCCAATGTCTATTACCGTCATATTTCCAACTCTCTTGTGATTAAGTACTCCCAGAGATAAATATCTTTTTTTTTTCTTCCAATGGCTTTATTTTATTGACTTTTTTTTTTGAGATGCTTAACTTGATTTCCTCAGAAGCTAAAATAATGAGACAGGTGTCCTTGTAAACATATTGATACTTGAAAATACTGTGCAGTAAATAACAGCTATATTTTTTATGCTATGGTTACAGATAGCTATATTATTTTTAATAAGTATTTTACATATCTCTGTTGTATGATAGATTTTTACTGTCTTCTGTGACAGTAAAGTATTACCAAATCGTGGGTATACACCTACACCCCTAAGGATGGTACACAACAACTATACCTCAGGTGTTGATACACAATAAATAATACTGTGATTTCATTACTGGAAATCAACTTGTGAATAAGATTGGCAAGCCAGGATAACTTTGTTCAAGGAAAATCTGAAAATTAGATTAGCCATGTTTCTTGCTTCTGCTTGGCAGGATCCCCAGGGTGAACTAAATATACTTTGTATTGAAAAAGCTGTACTTGGCTCAGCAGAAATCAAAAATCTATTTGGATTTGTTAAAAAGGCACAGTTGGTAAACAGTGATACTGGACACAATATTTCAATATAAATATAGGACAAATTGCTCGACTCCTCCCTTAGACAAGTGCTAATCAGAGTTTTTGCGTGAAAGAAGTGCTCAGAAAGAGTCGGAATAAAAAGAACTGACCGGGAATTATAAATGATTTTAAAAGAATCTGTTAAATCTTTCTTGATTACAATTATCACAAAGACAGGAGATCACTACTGATTTTTGTGTACTAATATAATAGGAGAATGAAAACTGTGGATACGTATTCTGACGCCTGTATTGCAGAAAAAAAAAAACGTATTTGCCATTTCGAGAAATAGTCAGGGATCCTGATGGGGTTGTGAAAAGAATAGAAAGTGCTTGATCAGGCACGAGTGGAAAATAAAGTAAAAATGGGGGAGAAGGGGAATGTAACTTACCAGATTTAGCATTTGAGGGCTCTACTTCATGCTGAAGATGAGACTCTGCTGATTTTTTTCAATCAATTGAGCACAGGTTCTTTACAACCTCAGGCACACGTAGTTTATTGTCTCAGTGATTTTATTTCCCACTAAGCACATTTATTATCCTCAGACAAATGTAATTTCTCATTATTGTCTACTTTCTCCAACATAAGGGTGGCAGTAAACAATATTACTATGCAGTAAGAGTGATAGAATGGTATTCAGCAGGTTCCCAAGATATGCTCTTCCCGAAGTGTAACACGCATTACAAGTGCCTTTATCTTCTGTGAAACATCCAGGAAAGCTAGAGGGAAAGGCCTGCTCAGATATTGCAGCCTGGGGACAGAGAAAGTTTCCGCAACCAGCTGTCCTCCTTCTGGCGCTTGCTCAGTGCAGACAGAAGCCTCAGAGAATACTGCTTTCGGCCACAAATCCTGCACAGCATGTTTACGCAGAGTTTTAGATGCATGTAATAATCAATCCCAGCTGAATTCAGGCATATGCATAGACATTTTTCAGGCTAGTACTTTAACTATTAAATTAAAGTAATAAATAATTTAAAACAACTCACAATGGGGATAATGGGGTGCCGCTACTATATTTCATTTCTGTGTTTGCCTTCTGCATAGTGGGTGAACATTTTAGTCTTCATAATTACCACAATAAAAATCATGTATTCGTTTATCTGAAAGTAACTAGCTCAGGGGAATGGATTACAGAAATGTGACAGAAAGTCAAGTAAACTCTATGAGGTGTCCAGAACTGATTCAAGTCTTGGGAAACTAAATAATATTCAGCTTTTGTGGCTTTTGCTGCTTCTGAAAGCAAAGATCTGCTTTCAGGATATGTAAAACATGTCCATGCACTGGACATGCTTC
The DNA here is from genome assembly GCA_034781795.1 of Crypturellus tataupa. Taxonomy (NCBI): domain Eukaryota; kingdom Metazoa; phylum Chordata; class Aves; order Tinamiformes; family Tinamidae; genus Crypturellus; species Crypturellus tataupa. The sequence goes on from JAWLRI010000731.1 coordinate 3,242,786, forward strand.
TGCATTATCAAAATGTGAACATCCTTGTGTCCTCTAGGATGTACTGCAAAAGTATAAGGACTCCTGAGAAAGGCAGGGGGATATTCCAGCTTTATTCAAACGAAACAGAATTGTTTATGTAGGGAAGAAGTATGTTTTGATAAGATTGCAGTCTGCTTTGTTAAAAAAGGGAAAAGGGTGGTGGGAGAGAAAGGAAAAAGGAGACAGTGATAATGGAGATATAGAAGAGAAAAGGTGTCAGAGAGAGGAGAAAGAGAAAGAAAAAAGTAAGAGAGAAAGAAAGAGAGAGAGACATTCTGGTTCTCTCTCCAGCTCTACTTATTTTCTTGTCATGCTACACTCCCATTTCTGTGCTAAGCTTGCTGCTGTTCTTATGAATTTCAGAAACAGGAAAAAGGTAAAAAAGAGATATAATATCCCTTATTTAGAATTGAACAATCTATCCACTGTAGAGATTCTCATTCTGAAATGTGTTAGTGGCTATGAATCCCTATGAACTTAATGGAAATTACAGACTGGCACTTCCAAGATTATAAAATAGTGGCAAATATAAAACACTCCTACACTCTAATAAAAAATAATAGAAGTATAAATTGATATTACTGATGAGTTGAATGTACTACTTTTAACATTCACGTCTAGTTAAAAAATGTAAATAATGTAACATTAAAGAGAGATGTAAAACTCTTAAACTTCTACTCTTGTTAACTAACATCTTGTTAGTCAACATATTAAAAATCATAGAATAAAAAAGGAAGAAAATTCTTGAGAAGTTATAGCAAAGTGAACGCTTAGATAATTTGGGTCTCATACTCAAAATTAGATTTCATTGTGAAAAAAAAATGAAGAATAAAATGTTGGTGAAAATCCCTTGAGGAACAGAAGTCCAGGGAATTTGTATTACAATATTTTTTGTATAATAAAGAAACTGCCTATTCTATTTTGATTGACAGATATGGAGCATGCGTGGAAAAAAGTTTCTAAACTTATTTTATTGAATAGATGCATATTGTAAATAAATGCAAGTTAATAAAAACATTGTCAGATAAATCTAGTGCCATTATGTAACCTTCATTGTTCAAGTTTTCTGAAAGTGGAATGAAGAACATACTTTTTCTTTTCCAGTGGAACACAATCCTTCAATTAAAAGACTACAAGCCTTAGCATATTAGCCTGGGATGCCACAGGTGCAGCTGAGATGACCTAACACTCACCGCAGGCTGGACTTCAGATTGCTCTCACAATGTTATGTGAATAAACCATAGAAGAATATGAGAAAAGCAAGGGTAAGGATGTCTCCAGCCTTTCCAACACAGCTGCTGTGGCTTCTGCATTGCTTATGTTACAGTTTGAATATGGAATAAAACTGGAGTAGCCCCACCTGTGTGTATGAGAGAGCTTATTCTACCCGTTGAGATTTATCTTTTGAATAATTTCTGCTGTTATTTTTGGTACAACTTACATATAGTCGAAAGAGAAGCAGTATTGCTAAAACTATGTTTTTGAGTGAAGACAGACTTTATTTTCTCCAGTTAACACTGCAGAACCCTCAATTTGAGGAGTTATTTTCAAGAGAGATGCTAGTTTGGGGAGCAGTTATAAAGCAGAGTAGACAAATGGGTGGCTCATTAAGTGCTCTACCAGCAACTTACCAGTTAATTCACTTTCCAGTGTTCTCACATTTTTAATATTTCACAAATGGTATACTGCTTTACAGCACTGTCAGGTTAAGTTAGGTTATATGTGGGAGTGTGCATTTGTGTGCACATGAAGAGAGGAGCAGAGCCTGGAAGGTGTCCTGTGCAAGACTCCACTAGGGATGGTCCATGGTGCAGCTATTGGAGGACCAGGCCTCTCTCCGGGGTGTCATGCACCAGAAGCACTCGCAGGCCAAGCTGATCTCAGTAAAATGTGAGCAGGGGATAACAAGCACGAGTGAGGCAAGGTGCCTGCTGTTTGAGGGATCTGATGTCCGTGTTAACTTCTTTTTCAATCCTTATGGTGGATTACCAAAGGCAGATGCTGGGGAATAGGGAATCACATATACTCAAAGCAGAAGTTGGGGTGTAGATTTTTGTGGGTTGAGGAAACAGCTTGCTCAAAGAACTGGTATGGTGCTAGTGAATACAGATTACCAACAGTTTGCAACAGCGAAGGGGAAAGACGGCTAGGATTTTAGCTTTGAAATATTTTTTTTATGGCAATAAGATATTCCTGCCTCTTGGTTTGGGGAAATAGAGATGCTGTATAGTTGGGTGACATGGGGTGGCTGTATCTTCTAACAATAGACCATCTGGGACATATTTTTGAGGGCAGAAATTTGGATTCCTCAGTTTTTGTATGTAATTTGAATTTCTTCAACAAAATAACATCAGTGCCCTTTCTTTCAAATGAATGTATTGCTCCCACAATCTATTTTTCATTTGACAGTCTATTTCTCTCCCGATTTCTCTCCAGCCAGGCAGACCATTGGGTAGCAAATCATTTAATTCACTCTGTGCCACCTAACTGCATCCTTCTGCTTATTTGTCCCATCTGTGGTTACTGTTTTTTTTTTCTTTAGTTAAGGTTCTCAGTGTATTTCTATACATATTTAGAAGCATTTGTAGATATCTAATATTTCAATATTCAGAGCTATTTCAGTTAACTGTCTATCTTCTAACAAGTGGATTAAGTGCAACAAAAGCATTAGAAGGAAGACAGCAAGAGAAGAACATAAAAGATTGGATTAAAGCAGTGGGCGGACAAAACTGCAAAACTGTCTCTGAGAATATGGCACTGAGCTGGCACTGAGAATATGAAATATGTACACTCTGTGCTGACTGGCATCTCTACACATGCAAGGAGATGTAAGAAAAATGAATGTTATTTTTGGCCACCTGCCTAAAAGAGATTAATTTATTAGCTTTATAAAAATCTTGCTTGCTTAGGCCCACTACAACACTTATTTTATCAAATACTCCAATAAGAGTTGGATCACCATTCGAAGAAGACATGAGTCTGCATAATAGGACAGGTAGAAAACAAACACTGATAGACAGCATTATTGTGCCCTGTATATTTTATGCCTTCTTCAAGAACATTGTCATGCCTCAGTATTTACTAGTTGTTCACAAAACTACAAATACTACTACTATATCTTTCTGAATATTATTTCAGTCCTTCAGATTGAAACAATAACCAGAATTCTTGGAGGAAAAAAAAAAAAAAAGATAAAGATAGTTAAGATTTTAAGTCTAGTCAGAAGAAATAATCAAAATAGCAGAATAAAATCTTGGTTTTCTGCTACTTTTTGACAATTCTCTATTTCAACCAGTATGCCAGTATGCTGGTTTCCATAGCATGGTTAAGAAGAACAAATGTATTAGTAGCTCATAGGCTGTTCAGATTGTTGTAAATATACAAAGATAAATTATCAGCAATTGAATGAGGCATGAAAGCTTGTTCAGCTATAAACTTTTATTTGGCTTCCTGTTTGTGTTTATTACTCGCACAAACAGCAGAAAGCTAGGTTAAAATTGTCCTCTAGCCTCACAAGCATAACAACTAGCTCTATGATGCCAACAGTCTGTGACAAATGAATTGCAACTCAATCTATAAATTGTACTTAAATTTTTTAATACTTGTTCTACAGGGATCTGAAAGAGTCAGCCAGTTTTTCACTTATAGCTTGAGTCACAGCTATATACAGTCACTGTCTCCTGTTAAATCTGGAACTCTTTTAAATGTTGCATTGGTAGATGAAAACTTTGCTAATGCACAAGAAATTCTTCTGAAAAGTTGTTCCAGAGATGCTTGTCTACATGTAGTCAGTTAAATTAATTTCTTCCAGCAAATATTAGCATAAGTTTCAAACAGCAATCAGACTGTACAATCCTGCCACTTAGGCAAAGTCTTTACTCCCATTCACTATCATTTTGTGAATCACTATGAAGGTCTCAAGATGTTGGATAGTAAACTTCCAGATGTCAGCAACAGAAGACCCACATTAATAGAATGCATAAGGGTTTGAGTGCTAAATTACAGAAAAATGCTGCTATAAAGAGATAGATTTGCTGGAACTCTCTTTAATTTGCTGTATACCTCCACACTATCAATGTGGAATAAATATTATGTCAGATGAATATAGTGAGATCTAAGAAAAAGCAACCTAATTGCTGGCATGATCGTGACCACATGCCTAAAGTTTTAAAGAGAATAGGATCTGTTGCATAATTACGCAGAAGACTCTAATTGAAAAAGTATACCATGATAGTATATCACAACTGTACTTCTGTGAAAATACAAGAGTTGAGCCCTGAAGTCAAGTAAAGAAAAGGCAAACTGTATGTACTAAGATAGATATATAAGGTTCTCAAGTTATATGCTTAATAGACAGGAAGTATATGGGACAAAATTTACCTGAAGGTTTGCTATAACTCATAATAACCAGGTTACATCATGATTTCTCTGACTGGATCATTCTACTGAACATTATGCTATAGCAGTATGAGCACAACAGAGAGCTGCATTCAGTCTTGCTGCTGTCCCTCCTTCCCACCACAAAATAACCTGGTGATGTGCTGAAAGTAGGATTACCTTAATTTAATTGCTCTTGACAATAATATTTTCATATCTAACAAGTACACATTTGCAAAAATGTCAAATCATTAATGCTGAAAATTCTCTTTTTAGGGTCATCCGGATTGGTTTATTTCAAAATAGTAGAAAGATATTCAGAATAAAACAATCTGAGTCTCTTTTCCTCTTTCTTTTCTTAATAAAATATTTGAGACCAATGAGATCAAGCTTGTAAAAGAGGAAATCTAGTGAAAAAAAAAAATTTAGTCTCTACAATTTCAGTGTGAATGAATTACAAAAAATATAACACCATCTTTTCCTTAGAGTAAAAAAGAAAAGGATTAAATATTGAGAAGAAAAGAAAAATGCTTATAAGGCTCAATTAAAAAGAAACTTATGTTCCGGGTTATTATTCCTCCTAGGATTATCAATATAATCCTATGAATATTAATCTTGGTTAAAAAGACAGAAAAAAAAAGAAAGAAAGAAAACTTGGAAAATCAATATACCTATTATTACTTGTTACTTTTCAGTAGGGGTCCTGAATTCAGGTGCACAAGTTTTTCCAAAATTTGAGTGTTTTGGTTGATATAGTGATTTTCTTCAAAAGATTACTTTTGCAAATAAAATTTAAGCAAAAACATTTTAATTATTCCTGAGATGATGTGTGAAAAAATCTACTATTTTGCCCTTATTGAAAAGCTCTCATGACCTTTTGTAGGACTGTGCCTAAACCAAGACAGATCGCATCTGTTGTTTCTCCCCAGAGCAGTTATCGTGTTAGAAAAGGGAAAGAAGGCTATAATCTGTTCCCAATAATCTCTCCCACTCTCTTCTCCATTATAACTACTACCAACTTCTAAATACTAGCAAAACTAACATTAAATATATTTTAACCACTCATCTTCCATATTCTGACTTGGAGTTTATAACTCTACCAAAAAGACATGAATAGGCAGCTCCAACGCAAAGTATTCCATTCAAGGAAAATAGACTTCCACAAGCCTTCCTCCTCCCCTGTCCTGACCAGCAGCTGGGGGCAGCTGTCCCCGGCCATCCATCCAGCAAGGGCTCTCTAACCAGTTAATGCACACATACCTCCAAAGCAACTAAAAAAAGTCTTTTGTATTTCCCCACTGTCAGCCTGGACAAACCTTTGCCATGACTTGAGAGTAGTATGCATTACACTAGCTTTTGGGGGATCTAAAGAATGGATTTTGGTGGAAATACGACGGGAATTATTAAAGGTACAGTAAGTTTGGGGAAGTATTGCAGCAGAAAACTATGAGGAAAAACTCTATGAGGGACCTGAAGGAGAAACTAATGTTCAGAATCTATACCTTTTTAGTTCCTTTTAGTAAAAACCACTTATTTTAAAATATTTTTTTTCCATCTAAAAGAGAAATGCACAGTAAAAAGCACTTTGCTCAGAATTTATAGGAGAAAAGTATCTGTAGCTAGTCAACAAGACACAGAAATAGAATTCCCAAATGTGATTTTTCCCCTCAAGAATCTATAAGCATATAAAATTAAACTCGATCAGGTAAAATCCTTTGCAGATTAACTCTCCTGTTTATTGCCAAGTGAACAGGCTTAAGTCATCTGTATCAAGCTTTATTTCACATGCAGTGGTGTAGAAATGAAACTTCTGCTATTTGATGATATTTTCTGCTTCTCAATATTAGTTACACTTCACGCTACAGCACCACTTGCCTCTATGAAATCTTTTCTTCTGTATGATAAGCAGTGCTAGATATTGTATAAGACTCTGACTACCATCACTGTTTAATTCTTGGTCATTCTAATTCTGCAGTCTAAATGATGATACCATTTACAACTGTGGTTTACAATTCCATGTACATCTGATATATATGTAGTTATCATTCTGTTGTGTCCACATACTTCACAACCCTGTATAATCTCCCTTCTGATAATTTCAAAGTCCCATATAAACATTCACAAAATCTCTGAGAAGTATGTATGTGTTTTCATTACAGCTATGCAAAAGAATCCTATTCAATGTTTTGCTAAATCAGCATCTCTGGATAAAGTTTGCTGAAAAATTATTATTAGAGGTCATTTTCATATTCTACAAATAACAAGAATTGATTTTTTTTTAAAATATCATATTGCTATCTAGAAATTAAAACTTAAAGAGAAACAAAAACATAATTACAATGAATGAAAATACTTTTAAAAATATTCTTATTGCTATCTCAAAAGTAAAGGGAATGATTCAGTATTAAAGCAATAAGAAAGGAATTGTAGCCAATTATCGCATATGGGCTATCTATCCATTCAGTACATGGATTCAGGGATTCATGATCATTTTTTTACACTAATACAATCTTCCTGTCTGACCTTGAACAAGTTACTTGAACCTTGTGCAACAAATGATCATGTATAACATAATAGTAGTTCTTTCTTTAATCTCCAAGGAGCACTATGAGGATGACTTAGAAATGATCTGCTCCCATTGTCTAGTTATTATAGTACTCTGTATTTGACAGTAGATATTAGCTCTTACTGTAGAGCCAAATAATAACTTGGGTTAAGTTCGCTGATGTACTAAAAACTTTAATTACAAGTAGATACCACAAAAGACTAACCTTTTAAACAGAAAAAAAATGTCATTTTCTTCTGGAAAAAAATATTTTAGACAAACTTCACAATGATATTTATACATAATTGAAGAAAAACACAGTCACATAATCAATACATTCTGCAATAGTACACTAATATAGATATACAAAGGAAGACACATTGCATTTGCTGTATCTCTGTGTTAAACAAAAATGTCAGGTCATTTTCTTCCCTTTTTTTTTAACATTACAAAAGAGAAGTAATATCACTTCTGCCTTTGTGCATGCTCATTAGAGCATATTATCAGCTTACAACAGGTACATGATGACCTGTGAAACTCCAGGGAAGAATATTTGGGAATATTCATAGCTTTTCAGATTATTTTGCTTCCCTGCTCCCACTGACTTTTGTTCCGCTAGATCCCAGCTGAACCTCACTTAGCTTCCTCTTCTCCATGACATCACATTCTTATTCTTTTCAAATTTCCCTTTCGTTTCCTCATATTTCCTTGAATGTTTTTCCAAGCTTCTGTGTTCATTATTGATCTCAGGCTTGATATTTCATGTATGTAAGTTTTATCCCATCCCCTAGATGATACATACAATAGCATCAAACTCAGGATCACATGGCAGAATTTGAGTCCAGATGCAGGTGTTACAGCTACACTTACAAATGATTCAGATTGGAATCCTCAATTAGGAGCTGTCAAATTCAGTTTCACAACTTTCTCTGATGTTTTCTAGAGGGAAAAAATAGGCACTAGAAATACCTCACATAAAGAGGAGTGCCTGTACATCATCACAGCTTAATGCCAGGTCTTGGGCAACACCAATCACTCTCAACTCACAGCGGAACAACGGCTTTCAGAACATTCTTGGCCTTTTGGAACACTGCTTCCTTTTTTAAGGTAATAAATGCTACACTATATTTTGCATTATTTTCATAAACAGCACAACAAATCTATAGACACTACACCACTTTTACTTGCTGTGAAGTTTCTATAGAATAGAAGAAACATATAATCCATGATTTGCAATTCAGTATGTGTGAAGTAGGGAATGGAAATTTTGAAGTCTTGATAGTAATTCCATTTCATTTGTTACTAAAAAGAAAGAATATGCCGCCTACCTTGGTTTCAATTTGTTTGGTGTCTAGATTCTGAAAGAGTAGCTTTACTCTTGTTTTCCCATCATCTGAAGATCCTTTCAGCTGAGAGAATTTAAACCTCCACAGCACATTCTAAGGAGAAAGAAATTTGATTAAGAACTCTCTTACAGTCTGTCACCTAGAACTGACAGACACTGGCCTATTCAGGAAAAACTTCAAGACAGTAAATGGAAAGCATTTATAGGCTGCTTGCAGAGTAAGTAAAATTAACAGTTCTGTATCAAATGTGAGAGCAAAAGATACAGTATTCATATTCACTAATTAATTATCTAAATGTTTTCTGATATGTAAATGTTTCACTTGTATTTCAAGTAATACCAAATACCATGAGGATATTTGTATCCGTTTCAATATGAACACAATTCTGTTCTATATCTTAATCTCATATTTCAGTGGGATCACTTGCATAACATAGGTAACTATCTCATATAGATATTGAAAACTGAATTCACTGATGTAAAGTGGTTTGAAATGTGCTATAGAAATATTGTTATTTTACATGGTCTTGCAAACTACAAAAATATGTTCTGTTATAAATTTATTTGTAAATATATAAATATATATATATAAATTCTAGAATATGTTCAAACTTGTCTCATCAGTTTACATATGTGGTTTTACTACTAGGGAAATCCTAGATCAAAAAGAAAATTTTGAATAATTAATTCTGAAGGTGCTCTTTAAAAACAAACACAGGGAAATTCTTTTTGAAACTAATTCTATTTTGTGTATTTACTTGAATTACTTTTTTCTATCCATCACCTTTAAAGGCATCATAAGTCCAAAAAAACAGATTAACAACTTGCATCCAGATTTCCTGCTGATGTTTCCTTAATGTCCTTAATGTTAATGAAAATTCGAAGCACATATTGAGATGTGAATCAATCCCTAGATACTGGGGAGGAAATATGATTAAAATGCTTTGAAAGCTATTTCAAAAGCACACATAAAACAGGCAGAGGTTTTTTATATGTTTTCCATTTTTCACTATGTGTTGCTGAAAAATATTCTTCTTATGTAGGCCAGCACTATACTTATACTTAGAAGTAACAGACATTCTCCCTGTGAATTTGGCTAATATCCTGTAGATAACACTGATGGGATTTGGGGCAGAACAGCTGCTTTGTGAGTCACATGCAATTACACCAAAAAAAGAATCCTAGACTCCTCTAAATGAGCGTAGACTATTTCCATTATCTAAAAAGGTTGATATTCTGGGGACCTTTCTCTCTGCAGATTAGACTATTGCTACATATAGTTGGTAAACTCAAGAAAGAATGTGCTGACTTACTCCTAATTTAGAACATAGTTAGCCTGGAAGAGAGTAGAGTCCTGCTTCCCACAAATTAATAGTTTGGGAAGTTATTTCTTCCCATTATTGCTATTATACTATATGCCTTGATGATTATGACGATGAAATACTCACTCTTAACATCACATATACTAATTGTGATTAAAGTCTCAACATTCCAGTGCTACAGCAGTGCAGAATATCTGACTGAGGGATGATTAAAATGAGAAAGGTAACAAAAGCTGGAATCCTACAGAGTTTGTGTAACTGGCCAGTAATTTTGTCTTTATAGTGGATACTGCACTACTTGAACAAACATCAATTGATAAACAGGATAACATAAATTTAGCACGAGGAAGACCTCATGAATTCAAATTATTTTGTTACTGTTTTTACAATGCTACTAATACTTTGTAATGCCCTATTAAAAAAATAAAGTCTTACAGAAGGCAAAAAAAAGCTTGATTCCATCTCCTGGTTCCCAGCAGACACAAACTCAGTTGGCTTCTTAGACTTCCTAATTTAAAAGATGAAAAAAAAATCAACTATGCTATGGCATTGTGATGGTGCTTAAACTTTACAGTCATGAATAGAGTTTAACTGGGTCCAGAGAGCCTAATTAGACCACCTGAAAGGTACTCAAAGTTTAAATGGGTTTGGATCTAAACTGAATAGATGAATGTTTTATAAGGGATAACTGCTAAGGATGGAGAGGAAACACAGACCTAGGAACAATTTAGCAATAACCTGCATTGCTGGAGTGATCATCTCTTCCCACAGGGTGACACTGTGTGAAAAACAGAGGGAGCAGATGGCTCTGGAAGGTGGAAAAAAATGCACACTTTGGGATCCCTTTATTTTAGGTGAGCTGCTAGAGGCAGTGAATAGGGAAGGTGAGCCAATTAAACCAGCTAGGTACAAGAAAGCCTCTGTGATCACATACAAAGCAACTGCAGGTGACAAGGGTAACTCTGAGACAGGCCCCAGATGCATGGGTTCAGGCTGCAGTGACCCTGGAACACTCAACCCCAGCTGACAATTACAGGCAGGAAGAATGAATTGTGCAAGTTGCTCATTACCGCCTCACTCAGAGGCTTGAGAATGCCTCTCACACCTGCATCTCTCTCTCAAAAGTACAATAAAATATATATAGATCTTCACATTTTTTACATTTAAATCTATATAAGTTTATTCTGTATTTTTCCTTCAGGTAAGAAAGAAGGATCTATCTAAATCTTCCTGCTCACTGAGACTAAAGGTGGACACTTTGGGTCAAAGTCCTACTCTTTCTATGGGTAAAATTTTGGTTCTATTGAATGCAGCAGAAAAAAAAGGATGTTAATTCTGGCTTATTTTCTGATTGTTTGAATATGAATGTCAATAAACAAGATTATAATCAGTTACACATTTCAAAGAAACATTCTCTATCCCTAGATTGCATGTAGGTAAATGGAAAATGTGATATGCAGAGCACAGTTTGAGAATACAGTTAGAGAAAGGTAAGCAAAGGTGTTTCTTTCTTTCTTTCTTTTTTTTTTTAACCCTACTTAATGGCATAGCACATGCACAGTAAAGTCTGTATTTTCAATGCCGGTGGCTAGCTTTGCTTCACAAAGATTTCAAGAAATGTGCATTTTGGATGACAAAAACCAAACAAACAAAAACAAAAAAAAATTAAATTCTTTGACAATATTTGAATCTGCAGTGTATTTCTTTTTTTATGTAGAATGATTTTATTTCTTTCAAAGACATTTGAAAGAAAAGAAACTTTCTTTTTTGGGTAAAAAAAAAGATATTTTGGGGGACAGATCTATTAACATAGAAGCATTTATTATATGTAAATTTAAGTTTACTTACAAATATATTAGAAATTCATTTAAGAAGATTAAAATTTCATTTACAAGTAGAACTTGTCTGGAAGTTGGTATATGTGATGAACCATTCCTAACAAATATTTTAAATGCAGCCAGTGCATTTTGTAGGATATGAGAATTTAATCATATGGATTATGACTGAAGCACAATCCATGCCACGGCTCTGTTTAGCATTGACTTAGCATAACTCTCTGATTACTTAAGAAAAAGTAATCCTATCTTACATCTTTGGTTTCAAAACAAACTGAATCAGATGACATTTTATGTTTTTTCATGATAATTTATCTTTATAAAATCCTGGAAGTATTTCAGACCCTAAGAATTCAAATTCTGTGCTAAATATTAACTAACTTTCCTGTTATTACTTGAAAAGGAAATAAGATGTTTTCCAAAATCTCTCTTCACGTGCTATTCCTAGACTACTCCTTTCTATTCCCAACTGGTTGCATTTCAGTGGTGCCATACAAATAAAAATTGCAGTATTTTAACAGAAGAAATAAGACCTCTACAAGAAACAAAAAAAAAATCTTCTTATTATTCCTGGAATTATCAGTCAAGCAGAGATATCTGTTCTGCTCCTTTTCCTCTTACCTTTGTTTTACTGTCAAAACATGTAAATCCAAGAGCGAAGTCAACTGTAAAGCAGAGAGTATCCCCTTGCCAACTGCATACATATGTTTTAGACTGAAAAAAAAGATTTTTGAAAGAACAGTCATCAGTTTCCTTCATCACAAGACTAACATATACTTTTTTGAGCATGTGAGAATGTTCAGCTGGCAACAGTGATATTGCTTTAGTTATTACACTTTAAATTAATAACTGCCTTGACAATAATGTAGTATCCGATCTATTAGCCAGAGATTTGCTGGATGTCTTTTTTATATAAGGAGTCCCATTTCTCAAACAAATAACATATTCTTGCAAAGCACCCACTATGAAATGTAACACAGAACTAGCACAATGCCAAATCAGACCATTTCAAATCTTTTGGAAAATTGCCTACATTTGACTTACTAACGGATTACCACATCAGTTACAACAAATGTGCAAGAATATCTGATGATTACAATTCAACTATGAAATAATTACTCACTCTTTTTTACTGATTTAAACTTTGAATATAATCTTTTTGCAACATTGTCATGCATAAACTTGGTTGATATGTCATTGTGCTACTATTGATTAATGCCAGCTAATATAATCATTTAATAGTTAGGGCTAACTAGCACTAACTAACCAGTACTTCTACTTGCTATATACATGCCTATATATATGCCTATTATTTGATCTCTTTTTATATTTTTAAATTACCATGTTTTTAGAACTCCAGAAAAATTTTAGAAAAAAAAATCAATACGTACATTTTTAAGACTAGCTAACTTGAATGTATGTTGCATTCTGAAAGCAGAATATTTCAGCTACCAATAGTATTATAATGGCTTGATGACATGAAAGTCAATGGCAAAAATGCCACTGATCTTGATATGAGTAGAGATTAGATCCTGCTTGCATCCTTTCCTCACCAAAGTTCACAAGTCATTTTTAAAATACTAATTATACCTGCAATTTTAAGAAAGTTTTGAGTTTTTTTGCAGGATTTTGTGTGTGTGTTTGTTTTCATGTGTTTCTGTTTTTCCAACAGAGATTCACAATGTCATTTTACACTTGGACACTTGTTGATTAGAAATTTTGTACTGGTGTAATCTCTTTAAAACCTAAAAATAGCTTTAACAAAAGAATGACCAAGAGGAGATTGAAAGTATTAATAACCTTGCTGATGTTATTTAAAGTTTTCCACTTAAAGACTTTTAAGCTGTTTCCGGTATGATACAAAATGTTAGCGTCTCTGAAGGTTTTCACTATTGAAAAAAAAATAGAGTTAAATCAACATGAAAGCTTCTGAGCTTTACATATAATATTTTATATAGATTTTTAAAAGGGTTTGGAATGAAATTCTCTTATTCATACCCTAGTACAATAATCTAGAATAATAAAACAACAGAGGTGTATTTTTGAATAAATTATTTTACTCACTGGTGTTCAAAGATTGTATTTTTGTCATTTTATAATATTTCAGTGATTGATACGTCATTACAGCATTATTTAAATATCCCCACATTTTATACAGTAATTAAAATGTGGCATTAATCCCCAGTCATAACTTATTCTCCATTATTTTCCAATTAAAGAGGTTATACTAACTGAGCTCTGACTCAGCAAAGCAATTTAAAAAAATCATATTAAATTACATTCCCCAATGAGTAAGCATCTAATTACGTAGCTACACATGGTGAATACTAAAATGAATTATTCACAAATAATTAACCCTGGAGTATTTTATGAATATTCAATATTTGCAAATAATGTAAATGGTTTGGAAATTATTTGCAAAGAAATATTAAAGACAAACAGAATATATTGCATTTTCAGCATGATAAATTGCAAACAAATGCAATCAAGATTTATACTTACAAAAGACTAATAGCTTTATAAATAACAGATACATTTGGGTTTTGCCATATAAAGTAGAGATAACAGCTGTTATTAAATTTAAAAACCTGCTTATGACCTATGCTCAGTGACTCAGTCTCTTAGATGCCTCGCTAAGACAGACATTCATCCCCACTCATTCATGATAGTACAGACCACTGTCCCGTTCCTTTCTTAACTTTGGCTTCCTTTACACTTGCAATTATAGGATCGCCATTGGGTGTCCACAGCAATTGTCTGTGTGGACCTTTCATACTAGTAATGTGGGTTGAATGTTTTCTAATGCAATTCTGGAGGAAAAAAAATGCATATGAGCCAGCTTTCTGAGACACCCACTTGAGAATGCCCAGTGCAAGCAACAGCGAGGAAAAGAATGGATTATGTTAAAAATAAATAATCTTCCTTACTGCTTGGAAATGAGATTTTCTGGTCTTAAATCTAACACTGGCTTGTCACAAAAACCTTGGGTAAGCACAGGAGGATGAGGATCTGCAAAGTCTCAACCTTTAGATATGCATTAAAATACTTTACTGACATACAGCAATAATTTAACCTCCACATTATTTACATGGAGGTATTTACAATCACACAACTATGAACATTCAAAATAATTGCAGGTGTGGCACATCACTGACAATGTTTGAATGTCACTGCTGCGTACTAAACCAAATATTGTTCCGGCTTTAATCTCAGTGGTTATGAAAGGTAGTATGGATGCAGACTCAGAGTGCACTTCTGCACTTCTTTCTCCAAAGTATTAAGAATTTAAGAGGAAAGTGTTATGCTTAAGCTGCATCGTATCAGCAAATTAGCATATATTTCCCTGACCAATTATTTAATGTTTTCAAAGTCCTTTGCTAGTTAAATGATCTGTAGAATTATTATTTGTAATGAAAGTCGATTACAAAAGCATTACCCCTGTACTATACCACTCTATTCAAGAGCCACTGACTTAACACATATACCTCCATGAAATATCATTAAGATATAATATCATTACGTAGCGGGAAACCTATGTTTCTGGCTCATGCATGAATGACCTCCTACGCAATGAAATTCCTACCTCACTTTGGCAAACTACTAAAATGAAGAGAGGATGTTACTTATACAAGAGCACCTGGGGTCTGTGATTCCTGATGGGGTCTGTGATTCCTTTACTAAAGTTTTGATAATTGTGGGGCTTTTTCCCTAATTTTTCCTGGTAACTGCAGATGCATGTTACCAGCATGGAAGATGTGAGTCAACTATCTCCTAGCGGCAAAAAACAAGCTTTTTTTCATTATATTTTTTTCATGATTTTTTTTACATCAGGGAGGGGGGAAGGGACAGGTTGCTTCAGTTCTTTTAAATACTGATGTAGGTTTCTGGATATCAATTAGAAGAGCTTTTTCAAAAATGCTTGAGAGCAGATGAATTAATTTTAAAACCATATTTTAAGATCATCACTATGATCATCTTTCAGAAGGAGGGAACGTATTTTTAACAGATTTGCTGACCTAATGAGGAGGGCTTTAAGCTTATTTTTTGTGGGTCCAGTGGTAAGGAAACACTGAAATGGAGCAGGAATGAATAAGAAAAGGTTACCGGAGGGAATTTCACATCCATTTTAAAAGGAGGACATTCATCAATATACCTCAAGACCCTGTGCAGCAATTAATGAAGCTCGGGAATAAAAGAATTATTCATGTGGAGTCAATGGACTCTGACAAGACTTGAATTACAGAGACATAGTGGGTACTATGTACGGTTGCAGTCAGTCTTGGATAAGTGCAGTCTGTTTAGGAAGGAGTAAGAGGTCCTCTCCTCTTACACACAGAGAGTGGTCTTCTGTGTACAGTGGACTAACACTGGAGCAGGTCACCAAGAGAGGCTGTGCAATCTCCTTCTCTGGAGATCTTCAAAACCTGTTTGGATGCAACCCTGTGCCATGTGCTGACCCTGTGTGTGCAGAAGGGTTGGACTAGATGATCTCCAGCCTTAATGATTCTATGATTCTATGACTTCTATCAGAGGACCTCTGATTTCAACAGAGACATGCAGCTGTCCTGAATAAGCTGAAAACACCCGTTTGGATGCTTCAGGGGCTGTGAAGTCTGTGTGAATCTAGACATGTAGTAGACTTTGTGGCTACTGGAATACAGGCTTATTGGAATGCTTTGTCTTGAGTGCATAAAGTAGTCTTAGCCCGGTCATATGTGTGAAAGGCTGAACATCTGGATTTCTTTCAAGACATTTTAATATTCATGTATCTTACTGCTTAAACTACACAGTCCTTTATATATGTATACACATATTTGCAGTAAGATATACTGTATTGTATTTATTTATTATATTTATGTGGGAAAACAGATGCTATTTTCCAATATGCTCATGTTATACAGTTCCATAAAAAAAAAAAAAGAATTTTGTCAAAAACCATAATGCTTACAATATACATATTGTAGACATTTTATGCTTGTCATTTGAAGTTAAAGTATATGTTATGTCTCTGTGTGGAAGTTAGTCTGTCACCCATACACTAACTGTTAACATCTCAATCCAATTATCACTTTGCTTATAACAAGGGAGTGTATGCATTTAAATTAAGTTAGATTTTTTTTAAAGCTATTCATAAATTTTCAGAATATTTATCGTTTTACAGGGACAAGTCATCCCAACTACATATAAAATAAACAACAGAATTATTAAGAACAAAATTTTGGAAATTTTAGGGACTATATGTGCACGAAGTGATTTATTTATCATTCTCTACATTAACAGAATCATTTAATTTATGTATAAGCATTTTTCTTAGAAATAATCCATTCAAAGTTAATAATAGAAAATTCCAGCTTCAGCTGGCAACGTTTTAGTATCACATAAATATCACCGATATTTGTATCACCCAGGTTCTGAGACCAAGCACCATTTTATATTTTAATATTTTTCTTTAGATGTCTGATGTATTCTTTAATCTTTTTGCATCTTAAATTATAAAAACTATAAAAACTGGAAGAAATTTGTGGAAATTGAGAGACAGACCAGAGAGTTTCTTTCATACACTTTGGGTGCAAAATAAAGCACAACAGAATTTAAAATACATTGAGGATTAGAGAAAATAAGTAGTGGTACAAACTTCTGAAAGTTTGTACTCCATATTTTTGCATTAAGGAGATAGACTTTATAAAAGCACAACTAAAACAACATAACATGAAATGTCAATGCCTCTGTCTTTTTTTTCCATTCTTTTTTTGGCAGCATCGATAAACCATACAACAGTGAGTCTTCAGAGCAAATTGCAAAGTATTTATCAATATAGAGAGTTTGCAAAAGCATTAGTACGGACCACCTAGGCCAAGAACAAACCTTTCTGAAATTCTACTTTTAGTAAACAAAAACTCTGAGGAGGAAGTGAAAATGATGATAAGAACATATAGTTGTTATGACTGACAGGGAAATACATCTCAGCCCACAACCAGTACACCCTTGAGAGTGTACAAGAAAGCATACAAAATTAAAACCCTTAATTCTGAAGACAGTCTGCAACATTATCTTCAACATTATTTTTTTTATATAGAATTACCAGTGCTGAATGGAAGTGCTTCTTAAACTTGCCTAAATCCCAATATAGTTGAATTACAAATGCATATATTTTGGTTTTCTGGTATGTGAAAATATCTTATATTTTCAGGAACCAGGTTTATGTCAGTTCCATATAACTTTGCAAAGGTACTACTGAAACAATTTGTGTGCATGTGCATGAATATATGATATCTTCACTTAGAAAAATGTGGCATATCCACTCAGGTGGTCATACCTTTGGGAAATTCATCTCGTCAAAATCAAAACTTACAGAACATTATGTGATCACAGTGTTACCTCTGGTCACAGTGTTAAACCAAATGTTTCTCTACAGGGAATTCTGTTTCTATAGGAAAAATTGCGTCACTGACTCAGCTAGGACTGAACTGTTTGACCAGAATGGTCAACAATGCAGGTATGTTCTGCTATTGCATTCTCTGTGTAAAGAAAACCTAAGGCTAATGTAAACCAACAGAAGAAAAATGACTTGTTATGGAAGAAACAGTTAGAAGTCAATGAGAGCAATGGAAGTAGGACGAAAAGTCACAGCTGAAAATTAAATGGTATTTTTAAGATTAAATTAGCACTAGGAAAGGATTTTGCTTCCTCATCTTTGTGCGTAAGCAAGAGTTTTATGGATTTGTAACAACGATTTTTTTTTCCAGAATGAAAACCAAAGCACAACAGTGTACTGTTTAATATTTTCCTATCTCTAGAGTGTATTTTCACACATCTGAAGTGCATTCACAGAGTAATCAGGCTGGCACCATTCTTGTCAGTAGAATCCTACTGAGGTACTTCAGCAGAGGCAGTGATTTGTTTTTGAAAAAGTTCTTTATTATATAATAAAGGGTTTTTCTTTACCAGTAATTTATAAAGTTGGAATGACACTACTGCAGATTTTGCACTTGAGAACGGATTTAATTAGAAATAAGATTTAATTAGAAATATCAACAAGAGATATTTCCAAGTACAATATTCAGTTCCAGATAAAGGTTCTTTAGACTGGGGTTTTCTTTTGTAACTGATTATTACAGAAATAATCACAGAGATGGAATAATAGAGACCTATAAACTTCTAAAAATAGAAAGATGGCAAAATTTAATGATCAAATTTCTCTGTAAAATCTGCCACTCCATTTGAGTAACTTTCTTACAGCTTTAGTAACTTCATACTTATACAAGAATATAACATTTTCTGAAAAATAACAAAAATACACTCAAACCACATAGTTCTTCTCTAAAGTTTTGTATTTAAATAAATATGAATATATTCATAATATATTTAACAACATAATATCATAGAACTATAGAACCTTAAAGTTCTATAGTTCTATGATATTATGTTGTTAAATATATTATATATATATTTATATATTCATAATATATATATATTCTGAATATATTCATATTTAAGGTTGGAAGGGACCTCTAGAGATCATCTAGTCCAACCTCGCTGCACACGCAGGGTCACCTAGAGAAGGAGACTCCACAACCTCTCTGGGCAGCCTGTTCCAGTGCTCTGTCACATCCACTCTTAAGGAAATTTTCCTTAAGTTCCTGTGGAACTTTTGGTGTTTCAGTTTGCAGCCATTACCTCTAGTTCTGTTGGTGGCCACCAATGAAAAGATGTTGGCTCCATTCTCTTCACTCTCTCCCTTGAGGTATTTATACACACTGATTTGATCCCTTCTCCTCTCCTCTTCTCTTCTTCAGGCTGAACAGGCTCAGCACTCTGTCTCAATTAGATTTAGCCTTTAGATTTAGATATTTCATAGTTTTAAGAATATACTTGGATTTTTAGAAATATTGAATATTAATCATGTTATAAATATGAGTACATAAACAACAGAATATGTATTCTGAGAAGGTTATTTAATTCTCTTCTGAATGCACAAGATTTATTACGGCATTAATAGATACCCCATTTGATTCTTCCTCTGTATCCCATTTGCTGAATTAATTGTTATTACAAAGGTTAAACACATACAATTAATCTGTATAGTTTTAAAGATCTGACTTTTGGGAGAATTTTTTTTTGCTTTTGCATGAATATTAATTAAAATTTAATGGCATTTCTAAAGATGACCAGTTAAATAAGAATAGTAATAAGCTTCCTGTACATAATTAAAACAATCTAAAACTTAATTGTGTAATTAAATTGAGTGCTTCTGGCTGCAAACTGATAAGTATCTTTTAATGATCCTATAAATCTAATCTAATCTAACTGCTACTTAACATCTCACCCGAATTTAAAGAGGATATTCTGTTTATTTGTTTGCTTCAGAAATTAAAATGCTGTATGTTCTAAAGTTAGCATATGTTAATCTTTCCATTATTAAAAGAATTTCTATATGTAATTTTGCTTCATATATGTTATGTCTCATCACAGAACATAAAATTAATTACGATAATGTTTGGCAACTTTATTGAATATTTTTGCATTTTAAATGTATTACTTGATGCTCACAAGCATCACATCCAACAATCTTGTTTTATTCATCTTAGTTTACCACAAAGAATTAATAAATTCATAAGCTAGAAAAGAAAATTACTTCTTTCTCAATTGCCTAATTTCTGCCTTTTTAAAAAATATATTTTTAATTTTTGATGAAATTCAAGAGCATGATTCAAACTCCCTTTTCTCAAGCACTACCTAATTCCTAAAGATGATCAGAAACAATCTATGTTTTTGTTTTGTCTGAAGAATTGCTTAGACACTCAAAGTCTTCCTAGTTCTTGAAAGATATAGATTAGCTGAGATAGATGAGCAAGGATGAGCAAAGATGAGCAAGGAGATACCTATTTTCTGCCTCTGAGTTCATGCCTTAGGCTTATTCTGACTTTCTCTAACTTGGGGTGAATCAAGATCAATTCCAGATGTCCTTGGAGAATGGCTAGCAAAAACCTTGTGTGGAGGAAGGAGAACTAAACTAACAGTAGGCTGCAGAGCTGCAGAACATTGCAAGTTCCCTTTTCTTTGAGTTCCTTTAATCCTGAAATCTTCAATTGGATTTGGCAACAAACACATGCTGTGAAATAGTTTCAGACGGAGCCATCCACTTCTTTTTACTTCTGGGCTACTCTGCAGTGGAATGCAATGATGCTAAAAGATCTCAAACTAGTTGAGATAAACCTGTTTTTCTATAAAGCAGTCTTAATTTGCTTTCCAATACCCTTCTAATTACAAATATTTCAGTCCAGCAAAAATTGTGGTATATTTATAATGAATTTCTACACTGCAATTATTTAGCAATTAGTAGCAACTGTTATTTGTGCTCAAATCTTGTTTTTTACAGAATTTAATTTTGAACAGAAACATTACAATCTAAAAAAAAAAGATTTTTAAAATACATGAATAGTCTAAAATTGAACAAGATCAGAGAAGAACTGGGTAAAAGATTGCATTGCTATTCATTGCAAAGTTTAGAAACTATTTGAATTTTTATTTAGTGGAATCCCTTCATCTAGCTCCTAATTTTGAAAAGTAATTATTGATACCTCCAGAGGATTGAGAATAAAATCCCAAATCTAAAAGATATCTTTGTTTCTTTTTGAAGCTACTTAAAATTTCCTATTCTCAAGAAGAAAGAATAAAGAATAGCAGGAAGAATAAAGAGCAGGAAGAATGCTGCTGAAAAAGAAAAACTGAAACGACATGGAGTAAAACTACGCAAGAAGTAGCATGATATCTGTAAAATAAACATTACGCTTTTGCTTTAAGACAGTTTTGAAGACTACCTACATTTAAAAAAATAAATAAAATAATAAAAAAAAAAGACTTTGAGCATCATGAATTGGTCTTATAACAACTTAGAACATTGTTGCTAAAACAGAGAGACTTGCAAAGATTTGTGGAAGATAACTGACTTTCTGATTGAGGAAAGTTAATTCATCCATCGCAATAGTTTTATCAACTCTTGAAAATACTTTTGAAGAACATTTTTTTGCCTTTGGACTGCCTTTCTGCATTTTTAATGCCCCTATTAGCCCAAATTATGCTATCAACAATTACAATATATTTTATGCATTTTATGTAAGTTTGTTTGTATCATTATTTGTAAGTAGATTCACTTCATTAGAACTTTACAGTTCTTGGTATGTTCCTCTTACAAGCATTTGCGCTTTGAGATATGACTTTAAGACAGCTGAAAGGAGAATCATATTAGAAGGGGATTTTTTTCTTGCTTTTCTGCATTTTTGTGTCACTTACCGCTGCTACCATTGTCATAAGAAATGTATACAAAAATAACACATACATTATGAGAAATGAACTTCAAAAGCACCACTGCACACAAAACATAAACAGTGCAAGGATAGAAACTTTTAAGGAATACAATTTTTCTTATAGTAAACCAAACACAAGGAACAGGTACACAATAAAGTTAACAACAACTTGGTCAAATCCAAGATCCTAATGAGTCTCAGAAATAGAACAACTTCACATTTAAAAAAATAATGGCTGAAATGATGCAGTGTAATCTCACACCTGGCACGAATCTGCTCTAATCATTTAGGTATAAAAATGAATTTTCCACTGCAATTATGGTCCTTATCCAAAAGAAAGAATTCCTGTGGATCTATAAGTGACAAACATTAATTTTGTGGATTCTGAAATGTCAGTCCCCTTTATATGGCTAGAAATATTGTATGTAAAACTAAACTGCAGGCCTCATTCATGCTATTCCCAATATTCTCCTGAAAAGACAGACATGAAAAGCAGCATTTATGTTTTGAAGGAAGAAAGTGAATTGTGGAATCAGAAAGATTTTTCTCTACTAAAGAGTGACCACAGCACTTTGCACCCTACTGGCATAATGGTTTTTAGCAGACTTGAATGTATGAAACTGACTGACAGAAAATTAAGATATAGGAACACATTCATAGAAACTCAAGCATTGCAACCAGAACTTTAATTGAATACCTCAGCTGGAAGCTTCAAATAAATAGGGTGAACTGTGACTGGAAGAAATGTTAGTATCTTTTGTGCTATATTAGTCTAGCAGATCGCTTAATTCAAATGCTCAAAAACATTGCACAAGTGAGTATTTGTCTGTTGTTATCACACAGTCATAAACAAATATTTATGTGATGGTTAAGCTTTCAGAAGCCTTTGGTGTATTACAGTATACTCGGATCATTACTCATAGTAAATATTAATTTGATACAATTATTAAGCATAGCCAGTAACTTTGCTACAATTTGTTACAGAATTATTTTACTGATTAAATGGTTCCAGGATTTTAATTATTCATTACTTACCCCTGTTCTTTGAACTTCCAAGAAAATTGCTCTTTGAAACGATTTCTCCCACACTGCTAACTCATTGCCAAGCTCTACATTGAAATAATGACTCTTGCCGTGCCCAACCAGAACACTGAAACAATATGGCCTCTGGTCTTCAAAATCATAGTCTTGGTGAATACCTAAATACAAATTTGCTTGTAGCCAGCAATCATCAGCAAGCCAGAGCTGAAAGACAGGTTTCAGCATGTGATTAGTCATCTAGCAAAAACAAGCAGTTAAGGTAACATTGTCTTCTGCAAGTGACAGGTATTCAGTGTCAGACAGTTTTGTTTGTTGTTATACTATTATGAAGCAATGCTTTGAGAATTAAGTAATGTTTTCAAGACAAATTCTCTTTTATTTTTTTATATTCACTTTAACCTGTATCATGCAACCTGAGCTAATTCTGTAGTCTGAAAATGCGGTTAATCTAAGCAACACATGCATCGTTAATTTAAAAGGAGTTTATAGAAATAAAGGTGAGAAGGAAGAGTTAATTAAGAAGAAGACCAGGAATAAGTTCTCTGACTTTACCAACATGAAGTACTGCAAACCTCCCCACAAAAGAGGGAAGGCAGGATTTTGGAGAGAGAGTGGAAATATGATAGTGAGGAAGACTGCATCCTAACTTCTAAGAATGCCACTTTCTATGTAGCAGATTGAATACTATTGTTTTTCCAGAGAACCATAGAAGATTCTTAAAAACTCATCCATGATTCCGGGTGATGACTAGAAGATCTGCACTATCATGCTGATAATACTGATAATGCTATCAGGCTGTGATAAACGAGATCACATTGCCAATCATCTGGTTGTTAGCACTAAATGTTCATGTATATTCAAGTGCAAGTTTCTGAAATATGAATATTCATTCATATAGTATTACATATATGCTTGTGTTTACACATGTGTGCACATATATGTATGCAAACACACACAAGCCTAAAATACAGAAAACGTTTTATGTTAAAATCTAGTTTATAGATTCCATATTGAATTCTTATTTTCCATTTTTGACTCTTCTCAACACATATGAAAAGTTTACAATCAGATTTGGAACAAGTGACCTTGCCTTAAACCACCTTTCTTAAGAACTCAGATGATACAATATTCTCAACTATGGCCTTACAATAGTTCTAGCTAGCTTCTGAAAACCTTTACAAATGCTCTCACAAAAGCATACAACACAAATCTTTTGGTGTGCAGTGTAGAAGCTTTAATATCTTAAAAATTTTGTGAAGGAAAGTTCAATTTCAAAATTAGAGTGCAGTTCCGGATCTCAGGTGAATTACAGTCATCTTCTGGCTCTACTTTCAGTCTTTCAGGCCTCTACAAGTGTACTCAATATATCTGTGCTTGTGTTTCCCTTTTTAAAAGGATGATGATCAGGCTATTTCTGTAGTCTGCAAAACAGTTTCTGATTCACTGGTAAAGAGCTAGTTCCATCTGTCTAATGGAATATATCATAAAAATATCTTTCACAAGTCAATTCTATAAACAGACTGCTAATGTTTTGCTAGGAAATATTCCTCATGACAAACTAAAGAAATAAAAAGTATGACAATGTCTCTAGACTGTGAAAATAATAAGAGTTAAAATACATGAAAGCCAGGTACAATGTTAGTCATTTACAATCTAACAACGACAGAATTTTAAATTCCTTATTATGTAAATTAAATAGAAGTACATTTACATATATCAAAATTACAAACAAAGCACTTTTTATTTTGGTCACAGTCACCTAAAAATCTGCTTCACTGAAGAGAAATGACATATCCAGCTTATGAATAGTTGTTCTTTTCATTCATAATTCACATGGCTGGCTGCAATACCAAAAAATGTCTTCATTTTGGAAGTATTTTAGTAAGTTGCTCACTTGGAACCTAATCCATTTGCCATAGTTTCTTCCACTTACATAGATACTGCAATGGACGCTATTTAAGAATAGGCTTTATAACCACAGATAAGCTGCTTGAATATTAGCTGCCACCAGGTAAAATTAACATCACCATTAACCGTAAGAAGCAAATTCTTGTTACTAAATAGTAAAATTGTTAAGTTTGGGGAAACCTACCTTGTGAATTTTAAAAAGAACCTCACAGAGGTTATAGATTTTTTCAGCTCGTACCCAGTCTAGTGTGCTTACCTGAAATATTAAAAGAAAATATTAAAAACATATCTTTCTTTACATATTTCTATTAAAATTATGAAAAGATGAAAAAAATAAAAAGATTTCACCAATTCTTATTCTACTGGATACTATAAAAATATTCAAAAGTTATTACACTTAATATCCAGCATTTAAAAAAGACTATCAAATAGCACTTTATTTTTAAATAAACAGATCTTACAGGATTCTTTTAAAATTGAAGCATTACATAATTAATTAATTAATTGCATATTTTCTATTATTAATAATGGGAATGGAAACCTTTTTGCAATCTCTACGGTGAGGTATATAATCATATCTGTTTTATAATATGCTAACACAAAGAACTTTCTCAAATTCAGAGTTCTCAGAACTAATATATAGATTAATACAAACTAATTGATATTATTGCTCCATACATGCTATCACAGCTATGAGTTTAAACGCAGTATTCTAGAATTTCCCTAAAATCTTTCTTAATAGCATGCAAAGCATCTTAAATTTAGATATCAGAAGTGTCTAATATTAACAATATCTAATTTAATTCTCCATAAATCTATTATTAATTCGCTCATATGCAGGAAAAAAAATAGCAAAACAGTGGTTTCTTATATCCTCGCCACAGAAGCATAGAATCCATGCTTGCCAGAGCATGGAAATGCTTTTTATTTTCTGTTAGTGGATATAGAATTTGAAAAATACTTTTGATTAGATATGTAGCTAAAATCAGTCAAATTTAAATCTAATGTCAGCTGCTTTACAAAACTAATTTTAACATATAAAGTGCAGTCGTTTTTCAAGAAAGACATTACTGATGTAAAAACTTCTGTTACTCTTTCCCTTCTAGTGTGGTGCAATCAATATTTTATTTAAATTTGAGTTTTTAATTATTGTTAGGAGTTGGCAATAATACAAATTAGAAACAATTGGAACTGAGGAATTATGACAGACTCATAAGGGAATACTACACATTCAAATATCCTGACAGTGGACTAGGTATTATAGATCTTTCCTTGGTCCTTGTTTAAAGAGAAGTCTTTTTTTTTTCTTTGATAGCTGTTTTGAAGATAAACCAATTAAAGATAACAGGTTCTGGACTGTTATTGTTTACTCTCAATAGTTTGCTTCCTGCAAACTAAGATTTATAGCAGACTGACAGCTAGCTCAATATTGGAAGGAAAAAAATCTTTCTATTCTCAGTTACAAGAATCTTCCATTCCTATTAGTGGGTAGACAGGACAAAAAGAAAAAAAGCAACTGTCTACTTTCACCTATGAAAGTGAACTTAATGACAGAGGGTGTAACTTAAAAGCTGTTTAGACAAATGTATTTTCATTTGCTTCTATTTTCTGTTTTGATTCCTGAAGACTAATTTAAATAGCTAGAGTTCTTTTTGCTACTACTAATGATGCTGCCATGGATAATGGTAACACTGCTGTGCCATTAAATTCACTATGAATACTTCAGAATTCTCCCCATTATCCTGTAGATCTCTCTCATCCTTTGACTCTCTGTAACCTTTTATGACATTTTGTGCAGAGATAGAAAGGGCTGGTAGAACACAATCAACAACTATATAAGCCAAGTCTTTCTTTTTACAGTGTATATCAAGGAAAAACTACCATATTATAGCCTAGTGAAAGACTGAATCTGAAAATCGTGGTGTGCAAGGTTATCAGGAGGACACAAATGACATTTTGAAGGATTTTAAAGAAGGGAAACAAACATAATACAAAGGGATACTGGAATCCATAGGGGCAATTGTCATTATTTATAGTTTTCTCCTTAGAACTATTTGAGAATGTCTAAGTTTAAAATGTTATTGCATTGCTTTAGTAATATCACAATTGATTATATATTTGTAGTCAATGAGAAAAGATGGAAGAACCAGAGGAGTACAGAAAAGTACAATATACTTCATTTGTTGTAAATGATGTCTCATATTAACAGGAGTTTATTCCATACCTTGCATTATTTTGAAAGTATTTTAAAATGACAAGATATTTACATTTTAATAAAGAATTTGAAAAAATATCTAGAAAAGTTATATCAATATATATCAGATATGACCTGAAATTACAATTCTAATCCATGATGAGATACTGAACTAACAGTCCTAAGTTTCAAAACGTATGTGTTTAACATGTTAAACTTCACTGGGAGTTTCTGTGAACTCATTGTTTTGCAAGGCATTCTAATGGATTTAGCAAATAAATTACACTGTTCAAAACTTCTTTTTTAAAAATATTTTGACCAAGTAATATCAACATCAGTTCAGAGGAATGCACAAATTCAAAATACACTTAACTCTAAGTGGGCATATAATTCATTGATTTTTCTTTTAAAATAATTAAGATTTTAGAATGGGAGAAAGATAGCAATAAAAATCATTTTGGCACACACACATATATACTGTATGTATGCATCAAACAACAAACTAAACAACAGATATTCCTTAAAAGAGAATTCAGCGATGTTACCCAACAAAACAGACCTTTATACCTGTTCAGAGATAACATTAAAGGATTACACTATAGACATAGAACTAAGGAAATGCAGTCAACGTGTATGTAATGTACTAAAATAAACTTGCATAGTAACATAGTTCTAAAAGTATTTTTTGTTATATGGTGTTTTTCATATTTGAGAGTCTCAAAAGTGTGTCAGGATTACAAATATGGCAATTTGTGAATTAGTTCTGCAAATCCACTAAATACAATCAGATAAGCCACTTTAGGGATGCAGGAAGTATATTCTTTGTCAATCAACCTTACTGTTTGAGCTTCATTAGGTGAACTATGATCAGCGATCTGATCTAGGAGTTTTCTCAGATCTTGGGAAGGTCAAAAGAGAGTATATTATTAAAGCTAAGAATTATATTAACACAAATAAGTAATAAAATATTCTGCATCAGCTATTTTGCCAATTTCAAGTTACAAATCAATGAAATTTCATTCAACAGTGAATCTGTGCCTCAGTTTTGAAATTTTGAATTATTTTATCAAGCCTTTTCCATTAGTCATTAATGAAAGTTGTTAAAACTTCTAATCAGAAGAAAGTCTTCACAAGCAGGAACCATCAGTAATACTTATTCAGGAAAATGACATGAAAATTAAAGGGGAGTCTAATGATCACTGATGAGTGGAGGCTGGAACAACAAGTTAATGGCATATAACAAAGGTACAGATCACAGAATCAGTAATCTAATGCAGGATATGGTTCAAGATGTGCTATTATATATAACAGTTCATGATTTATGTACTTGTCTAAATGAGAGATGGTGAATTTGCTTGCTCTAGACAAATATAACTCTTTCTAAAACAGGTGGCAGTTTGTCTCAAGGGCCATCTTTGCTGTCATACCAAGTAATTTCATATTCACTTTCCACTTTTCTAGTTATTTCAGCAAAGGTGATCATCTGCCCAACTCAAACTGACTGATTTTTTTCATGCCTTGAAGAATTTTTTTCTTGAAGTTAATGAACATCTCCATCATGTATCAAATTTGTTTCCAGCCTGTTTCCAGGCTGTAGGTTGTTGACTATGCATTAGATAGATATGTTGCCTTAAAATCAAAATGAATGCTACAAAGAAAAAAATATTTTATTATGTCTGTTATAACCAGTATTTTTTAATTTGTTCATTTATATAACCTAGATATAAATCTTGAGGATGGAGTGATGGAGTCTTGATAGTAATTTTAAAATAACGGTTTGATTTTAATATAGTTATGTCTTGATTTTAATACAGTTATTTAAGAATTTTTACATTAAAAATGTTACATTTTAAATCATATTCTCCGAATTATCTTGGGATAAATTTCCACTCCTTAACAAAACTGGCTTCTTCAGAAAACTTACAATAAAGAAAATATTCCAGAATTCCTTGGATATATGTGGACTAGAATATTTGCTACAGTAAATACCATTGTAAGTGAAAACAATATAATAACACTTATAGAATGCACTTTGCAATCACATCTGTTTGCTGTTTTGTTTATATATCATAACATCTAGAGGGCACTAATTCAGATTCTGTCAGCTGTAATAAAAATGCCTGCATTTTTAGTCCTTAATTATCCCCTAGAGCCAGCCATGATTACAGAATAATTGACAAACTTTACATTGGCAATGACTCAAAGAGTTGTTTCCCTTGAGTTAACTATTCTGTAACGTTTACGGCACCTAACATATCTTTATCCATTTTCCATAAGAGCAATTGAAATTTAGCTTCACTAAATCTGACATGATTTGTCCTTATACTGTTGCATACAATAAGTACCCCAATAAAACCTCTTAGGCACAGCACACTGTAATAAAGATATTACAGTTATCTAGTCTCAGCATTCAAGTTGCAACTTCATCATAAATTCCTTTGTTTTATTTAAGAAAGGTCTTGATCTAGACGATTTATGTATTTTCAAACTAATTATACAGAAGTGAGTGAATGAGAATTTTGTAACAGAGTGTATAATTAACTAATCAGATGATTGACATAAAAACAAAAAGAAGAATTTTTTGAATTCTGCTGAAAGTTAGCAATTGTATTCACCTCCATATGATCTCTTATATACAAAGTAATAGAGTAAAAAGCATATCAGATGTATTTATAAACATTTATAAGCTACGGAAAAGGTCATTAAAACTAGCTATATGACTTGTAGATCATCTGCTTTGTGTAAACCACAGCACTGGATTGCAAATAGATGGATGCAAAGCACTGGATGCAAATAGCATAAGAGAAACAAATCGGAAATAAAATATAATGGTAAACACCCGAAGATTAGTGTAAGGCTTCTTGAGGGGACTTATGATTGAAGCTACAAAATTATTCATGCTCAGACAAGAAATACAGAACCAGTATCAGGATGGCCCATGGGCCAGGGGCTCCTGACAGGACAGGGCTGAGCTGGGCCTGCCCGGTGAGGCCATCCCTGCGGCACCAAGGGAGCAGCAGGGTTACAAAGAGGCAGACAGAGGCAGCTTGAAAGCATGGCTCCACACCCAGGTTTGAACGCTAAATGTGCGTCACTGCTGGTAAGTGTCCTTTTCTTCATTTTTTAAATATTATTCCCCGATATCAAATATCTGGGGCATGATTAAATATCAGGAAAACTGGTGAGTGGATTTTAGGATTCTGTCATACACTTAAGTGCATCTGATTAGTGTGATGACCTAACACAGTGACCAAAGGATGTCTCCTTTCTTGATTGTTTTGAAAAGCTATCGTTTCTACAAATAGTTTGCACAGAAGCACTGTAGAGTATCATAGACACTGACAAATAAAATGGTAAAAATGCTACCAAACATTTGTCCTTACTTGCTTGCTCTTAGTAGAGTGCTGAATGTGACAAGTGAAGTAGCCTTACCTCCGTTAGCATCATGTAGATGGATAGTTTTAATTACATCAAAAATTTTCCTTCAAAAACAGGTCTGAAGATCAGGATTAAAATTCAGCTACATGAAAGTTTGGTATGCTTATTTATTTACTTAATATTTTTTATTTTGTATTGTATTCCAGTAGCTGAATAAGATCTTAGTTCTCAACATATAAACATGAATATTCTTTTTCAGAGAAAAAAAATCTCTTTTTACAGATGTGTTCTCTCATTTTTAAAAAAGTACTACTAGTTTGCCATTTTAAAATGCTAGGAGGTAACAGGAATCAATGGATTTAGAATTTCAGTCTAGAGAGAATGTTATTGATTTCTTCTGTCTAAACAAGATTCAAAGAGTAAAAATATTTCACAAAAATAGAATAGGTGGTATATACATAGAAAGATTGGATTCTTTTTTGTTCCAGTAAATCAGTGGACTGACCACTTTCTGATCATGAATTAAGAAACCTGTTAGCTTCAAATATATTTTAATTTTATATCTTGTTCTTTGTGATGTATTTAAAACAGTGGTGCTCAGAAGGGAGAGAGAAAGTATTATAAAGGTCCCATGACTTATTTACGGATGACTTTTAAGAGTTTAGAATTCTCTAGTTATTTTAACCATTTTTAAAAGTATTATTTTTTAGCGTTTTACAGTAGTATTAGATAAGTTATCTGCTGTAAGATATAATTCTATGGAAATAATCAAAGCACTATGCTGTCATTCATTCAAAGCATAATAGTTCAATTACTAGTATGCAAAATTCACAACTTTTTAGTAAGGATGTTGTATTTTATGTTATGAATATCTTGCCTCTAAGGCAAGAAATTCTGGTTCTAAGCAATGACAAAAAAATCTGAACCTATCAACCTAAAAAAGTAAAACAAATGTTCCCTATTAAGAATTCCTTGAGCTCTACAGATATTGTAGGACCTTGAAAGAGGTTACTTCTCTAAAGCTTATTGAAATACAGTAGCATCTATGGCTTTAACTGCTTTTGAAGTCCGAGCTGACAACTAGTCTTGGTAGGAAAAAATAAACCCAGACATAGCAAATAGGTTTCCATGTACAGCGAAATTATCTTTCCCCCTCTTCCCAAGTTTTTGTTTGTTTATTTTTTTACCGGTGGAGTGCCGAAAATGTAGAAGGATGAACCCTTCAGTGCCAGAAACTTAAATTTGTAGAGCTGAGATGAATCAGTTCCTTCAAGTCTCTCATTTACCCATCCCATATGAATGACCTGTAAAACAAAGTCATTGAAAATTAAAACTCATTTTTCCAGTGAGGCAGAAGATAGACCCGAATAGGTCAAATCTTTCCACGGGGAAGACTGTACTAGATTTTGATGTATCATCCCTTGCTTTTAAACTGACTTCCTACTGCTATCACACTCTTAAAACTTTAAACCATTCTAGTGTGTCAAAAGTCCTTGAGAAGACTTAATCCATTCTGAATCCTGATCCTAGCGCAGGCAACAAAGTTATATCCATTCTGATATGACAAGCAGGAAAGGTAGAATTTAATATATTAAAATAAAGAATAGTTATTATTGTAAATTCAGGTGTTCTAATGTGGTTAATCTGTTGTTAGAAGCTTCCAAAGGTTGTTTCTGACCTTTTGAAAAGTCCACTACACATATTTCACCAGACTCTCATTTAACCAGCAGAAAAATAAGGTGTACTAAAATAATACAGCCAGTGCTCTAAATTCTACCTTACTTTCAGGACAGTCAGAAGCTGGACATACTAGAACTTCTGTGACATAAACCTCTTACGAGAGACATCTCAATAAGGCACCAGATTTATCTGGAAATAGCTTTCCAGATAAAGTATGTTAACTTTCGGTATTGTTAACAAAGTGTCTTTGTCACACCAATTCTTTCTTTAAGTACCTTTTGCAGGATAAATTATATCACAGAGGGATAGGTGCTTTATTTTGTAGCAATACTAATGACAGATTCACTCATTACACCACTTTGCTCAAACAGTATTATGATATGTCCCTTTACATAATAAATCAGGCAATTTTAAGAAAATATAAAATGCATAAGTAAGACTGTATGCTTCCTTGCTGAGGTAAACGCAGATCCAAGAAGCAGTAACTGTAGTGTAGTAGTGGAATATCAGGATTGTAGCTGCTCATGGATGTATGCAAAATCAAGCCTAGAATGTTTAAGCGAAACCTTGAAACCCTTGAAACAGTTACCTAAGACTGATTCAGTGATCTGAAAATACAGCTATTGCTGATAAGTTTGCTCTTTTTGAGTTTTTCAGGCTACACTTCCAAAATATACTGGGTTATGTAGGGGCACAAATGCCACGACACTTATGAATATTCTCAGCCCACAGCACAGCTGGAAGTCAGAGGTAATACAGCTTGAAGAAGGTATTAAGTTGCATAAAAGCTTTAGCATTTATTCTATGGGAAGATTTGGGGGGAAAAAAATGGTCAACTCAGAAATGTTTTGCTATTCAAGGACTGTGTGCATGTGTGTCTTTCTACTGCAAGAGCCATAAAGCGGAAACAACAGATAGAAAGTATAGTTTCCTGAATAGATACACAGACACACTCTTACATCATTAAAATTTTACATATTGTTTTCTAGTTTGTGTAATATGTATGTCTCTCACCAATCAACTTATATGGAAACAGAATAAATAAATATGTAGAAGAAGACACTGTTTTGCTATACTGAACTGCAGGATCAAGAAATATCACACTAAATACGTTAGACTTCCGAATTCTTGCTTTGTTATTATGCAGATTAAATGAGTGTCACCAAAATATTGCTTCTATACCAGTCAACAAAGGTTTAGAATGAAAAATACCATACTGTAGTTAGTAATGTACTACAAAGTATAACATATATTGTTTTTATCAGTGTGGTAATTTACTAGTAAATAATTCAGATAAAGAAGCAACAATGTCCAAATCTGGCAATCTAAAATATACAATACTCTCCTTTATATTTTCAAAGTTATGCTTGCTTACTTACAAATTTACACAGCTCATTAACCTCTAACGATTTTTAAGCCTTTACTAAAAAAAAGTAATTTATTAATGAAATTAGTAGATTGAAAAGCAAAGCATGCAGCTTGATATTATGTTCATAATGATAACAATGATAATATAATTTATTATTACAGTGGCCAAAGAATTTCAGAAATCTCTACAATAGCAAACAGCAAAATTAACACACAGATAAAGTCTGCAGCTTGCCCAAGTCATTAATCAAACATCACGCATTTAGTCAAATACATCCTGAAAAAATATATAACTATATAACTTGTAGCAAACCATAGATGTTCATTTAGTGTTTTAAAGCAAGGAAAAGATGAAATTCTCAGTCAAAACCTTGGGAAGATTTGTATGAGAAGTCTGGAATTCCATATTGGTTTGCCACTTCTTTCCTCTGTTACTTCAGATGTGCCACTCAGTCTCTTCAAGACTGTTTTCACTTCTAAACATGTCTTTGTTTTTGTGTGATTGACAATGTAACTTTGATGTACCTAGTTGAGGTATGAGTATGTCAATTTGCAAGCATCGGCCTTACTTACCAACAGTAAGGCAACCATGCCTTCAATCCATTAAGACATTAAATTAAGAAAAAGTGTGCTGGAATTTCTTTAACTTGAGGTTTTTTTTTGTACTGAAAATATGCTTTTTGCCAAAGTAATAACATCTGTGAAATGGGAATAACTTCCTTTATTTGTTTTCTGGAATTTGTATGAAGATTGTACCACTAGCATATTCTTATCTGTGATTACAAGATGAGCTAAAAGTACCAAATATTATAGCTATGATTTAGTGCAGCACTTAATCTTCTGGATAATTCTCTTGAGGATATATTTAGTACAAATACAGATTACATTTTCTGATCAGCTGCAGACATATATTTTGGGCTTGAGTGTTTTACTTAAATGAAAATTCATTACTATTATTTTTATGGTAGTCACATGACATGGTGACCAGGCTACTTTGTAGGTCAGAATCAAAGGTTTGCTTTCAAGCTTATCTTCTTGCATGCCTCAAACCCTTACTTAAAACTGTTAACACCTACAAACTCAGTAATAATCTGCTTTTTTAATATTAGTCATTTGATTTCTTATTGAACAAGTATACCGATTGTCATGATGTTATCTATTTGTTCCATTTCTTCAAAGACTACAGAAAAAAACAAAATAGCAATATTTCAGCTATCCTTTGAATACGCTGGGCAGAATATTACTCTATTTGACTGAAATGAGTAGCCAAATTTAATTCCAGAAACAAAAGATTTAAATCAAGCCCACCAAAATAACATATCATTATCTAAGCAAACAGTCTTGGAACCCCGATTTCATTTGTTTCTATATTTGATGATAATTCACAAGAAATGGCAAAACTGATTAACAGCTTTTTGATTTCCATTTTTTTAAGAAATTACTTAGATTCAGATTGTCAGTATAGTTTCTTGATCAAAGAAGCATTTTTGCACCTAGGAATAGAAAGAAGAAAAAATGGTTTGCTGATTTCTATCTTACAGAAAAAAAAAACAAAATTCATCCAGAAAAAGCCAGCAGGTACACTGTAATCCAATGTGAATTTTTTTAAAAAAGAAATGCCCTTTCAAAAGCTTTGAAAGCCTTTAAAATCACAAGGTTTTGTGATTTTATGGTGATATGGTTTCTATATTAACACTATGAAATTCTTACCTAAGTATTACATAGGCCAGTAAAGCAAAATCTTGTTGCAGTTCTTGAGTTTTCTAAAGGATATCTGTTCTTTTATTACCTCGGTCATTTTTTTTTTAAAGGAAAATGTGAAAAAAATAACACTAAACCATTTGTAGACTGATTTAAAAGTCCGAGAATACCCCTGTAGAAAATCTACTGAATATATGAATTCTCAGTACTTACATATATTTAAGGAAAACTGTATACAGTACGGTTAGAAGACATGAGAGGTTTTAGTAGTTTTTCAGTTTAGAGTTTTTATATATAGGGGGAAAAATAAGTATTTG
Organism: Crypturellus tataupa; assembly: GCA_034781795.1. Lineage (NCBI taxonomy): Eukaryota > Metazoa > Chordata > Aves > Tinamiformes > Tinamidae > Crypturellus > Crypturellus tataupa. The sequence goes on from JAWLRI010000731.1 coordinate 3,278,125, forward strand.
AGCTGATTTTAATCCACATTGCAGACGTGAGCAATGTCTACATTCTTTCTACAGTAAAAAATAAAGTCAAGGTGCATGTCTGAAGAATGATTGCTACTGGAAGATTTGGAGGGAGCTCAGTAGATTTAGTTATTTGAATTACTGTTATTTGAATTAATTGAGGGTAATAAAAGGGGAAACTAAAAAGTAAGTGATAAGGATTACAAAAATAAAGACATTGTCTTGCTAATGCAAGACAGAGAGAAAAGATAAAGGTCATTCAGGAGGAGACACAAACATTTGAATATAGAAATAACAAAACAAAATTAAAGTGAAATTAAAATGATAAGAACAAAAGACAAGACATTATACAGATATGTCAAGAAGAAAAAATCAAGGAGAAACATAAATCTGTGAGAAAATAAAAGACATAAAGCAGAGTATAAAAATTTATACTCAACTATAAGACACACATTGCTTAAAAAACAAAGAAAATAGAAGAGTTTTCTTTATCAGAATAAATGTTCAATTAACCATATGCAAATAAAATTAAGTATCTTTTATTAAAAAAAAAAGAAGAGAGAGAGAGAAAGAAAAAGCTCTAACATTTGTTTACCTTCTTTCTGTCTCTCCCTCTTATTAATTGGTTTATTTAATGGTCATTTAGATCATGAATGGGTAAAAGAAGAATTCCTCAGTTAATAGAAGTCTGTATGAAAAAAAAAAAAAGGACCAAAGCCTGCCATCTTAAGTTTTAAGGAGTGCTGATTTGGCATAACACCCCAAACTACACCATTTTCAGCATTGCTTTTAGCACTCCTTTCCTATACTGCCTAATCAATCTCAGACTGTTATTTAAAATGCGTGGAAAATTACCCATTCATCATTGCTATGTTATTAATTTCCTAAAGTGTTCCAATTTACTTTACAAAGTTCCTGTAGGAACAAAATGAGCAATGGCACTCAGTAAGGGGTGATAATATAAGTCACTAACAAAATGTAATCCAATGATTGCAGATGAATGAATATTCTTATTTGTAGTTGCTGTTTTCCTACAGCACGAGAGCAACTAGATGACTGGAAACTTAACATGTGTTACATTTAATAAAGTCATCAGTACATTTTGTATGTAGTACTGCTAGTTAAATAGCTACGAAAAGTAAATGAAGTAAAACACTCAAGGGGAAAAATAATTAAAGAAAATCAAGTAGATTTCTGACATATGAAAGGTCAGAACAAATAAGGTTGAACACTCATTTAGCTAAAGAAGGAGAGGAATCTACAAGAGAAGGCAGGTTTGACCTCAAGTCAAAATCTAATGTATTATAAAGCAACATGGACCAATTCCAAAATAAGAAAGCTAAGAGAAGTATAAATTGCTTTAGTTTTAGCCTTAATCTTTCTTCTGGTCTTCTTCAAAGCAAGTAGCAGATGGAATATTCTATATAGGGAGTGGAGGATGCAGAGCAGAAAGAGGAGGAATTAATAGTTTTTTGGTACCTTTGAGACCTGCAAGCCTCCCACTTTAACATGTTTCAGTCCCAGAAGAAATTTTACAAGTTCAAGATAGGCACAAATTGAACACCACAAATAATAGCAACATGTTCTATTAACCCATGAAGAAAAAATATCAAGATGAGTACGATTTCACTCCTCTGAGCTGGTTGTCCAGAAATGGTATATCAAAAAAGTTATTATAGCAGATACTACTCCCTTTGATCATATCTGAGAGCCTTTCAGGAAAGAAGATCCAAACAAAATCATTATTTAGGTTTACAAGGACCCCTGGAGATCATCTAATCCTATCTCCTGCTTTAAACAGTACCAGTATAGATCAGTTTACTCAGAGACTTATCCACATGAACTTTTAGTAGCAGCGCTAATATCACAATACAATTAATATCTACTTTTTGTATATTATCCATTGAAGACGAAGATTCCACAACCTGTCTGGTTAATTTTCTCCAGTGTTTGTCCAAACTACCAAAAGTTCCAATATTTGAACATATTCAGATGTTTTTCTTTTGGGAGACCATAACTGGGGTAATGGTTATTGAGCTGGGCAGTATACGGTCTGAGTTGCTTCACCAAATCTAGAGATCATGATAGCCACCTATCACTCCAACAAGACTCATTTTTTTTTAAATGCATTACATCTTAGATTCTTTTATCTTGACTCTTTATCATTTGTATTCTACACAGCTCCTCTTGCTAATTCTTCCAGTCACTGTGTTTCTGTCATTTTTTATGGAATCACTCAACAGTATATATCCTGCAATAACTTGGAATTAATTTAGAAATAATTGCAATCTGAATCTTATTGTTATTGTTACCTAATCATATCTACTTCTTTATTCATGTTGTAAAGTAATTTTGCTTCTCTGTCCCAAAGCAACATTCATATGTTAACAGCTGACAGCCAAAACTTATTTAATTATTGTGATCCTTGTTCTTCCGTATTTGATGTTCTAGTCTTTTGCATATTCCTGTTTTTTTTAAATCAGCAGAAATCTCAAGTTCTTAGTTTCTGTTTTCTTTTTTTTTTAATCAAAATTATAGCCACCATAAAGTACCCTTAAAAAACTCCTCCTCCTTCTTCTCCTCCTCAAATAAAACTCAATTTGTATTTCTGTGCTGTTCGAGAAAATTAAAAAGAAAAAATCTACAGCTGTTGCAAAGAGGTCCTCAAAAAATTTAATTCAGTCTGAAAATATACTTCCGGCTTCCTTCTGCATGTTATCCTTTAATCAATCACATGACACTTTTTCTTAAAAATGTACTAACATAACTGTAATTGGAGAAGCATCCTGAAGGAGAAGCTTAATCAGAGAACATGATTTCTCACCATAAACATAATTACATTGTTTCAGTCACTGTCAGAAAATCTGTAAACTCAGCTGACAGCTGGAAGATACAGTCAAAACTATTAGGATAAGAAATGCTGTTTAAATGCTGTGTTTCATATACTTAGTTCTTCAATAGGAACTATTGGTCAGTCTTTGACATAGGATTGCTTATTCTGATCCATTCCAGAGTTTCTAGAATCCAATGTTTCAAACCTCCTAACTTTAAAAAAGTAAACTTATACAAACCTTTTTTTTTTCTTTTCTTTTCTCACATCAGGAAGCTAAGAATCCAGGTAAAAATGAAATGATACTAAGTCCTTGACAGTAAGCTATTATCATCATCTACTTCTCTGAATTTTTAAAAATATCCAGAATTCTGTAAACATTTAATCATCCACTGAGGTAACTAGAGGATTTTTCAAGTTGGAAATTACTTAAGCTTTTGAATATTTTACTTTTTATGTCTCTAGCCACCTATATATTTTTAAAAATCTGCAAAGATAAATTTCATCTGAGTTTACTGTATCTATTTAAAAGTTAATCATTTAATTGAAGATAGTCATCTATGTCCATGTTTCTGTAAAAATGTAAGAACCACAAGATGATGTTATGTCTAACTTGAATGAGACTGGGACAGGAGACAGAGATGCAAATTACCCTCCCTGAACTTCTCATGTGAAAAAAAAAAAAGAACTATTTTCCATTCTAAGGAGAGAAAAATGGAACATATGAACACCATGACACCCTGTGAAATGTGTTTGTTTTAGAGGGCACAATGATATTTTTGAAATATGTTCAGAAATGCAACATGATAATCAGAATGTATTGATGTCTTCCACCAAACGTAACCTTATCATCTACAGTTTCTTTGTATAATAGTAATAGCTATTTACAGTATATTAGCTATTTATAGTATAATAGTAATAGCTATTTACACCACAGAGGAACTAACTGACTAGATGTTCAGCTGTTTAAATGCTTTGAAGTAGTGTTTATTTGTTGCTTTTATTTTCAGTGAAAGCATTGAGATCTCAGAAAAGATTCTGAAGAAGATCAAGAGATTTTCATCAGGAATTGCATAGACTTCCAAAATACACAAAGAAGAATTACAAAGGAAGATTTAAATTCTATCTTTAAGTGGTTGAATTATGTTCTAAAGAGTTTGGTCCTGCTCTGCTTCTAGATGTTAAGCCCTAAAACTATAGCTTTCAAGAATCTAACTTTTGCTGACTAACACTTTGAAGAAACTATATTTATCAGTTTGATATACTTAAAAAGTATTTTCCTCTAATGTAAGAAAATGAAAAAGGAGAAATTGATTTTCTAAGAGTATGTGCAGTGTCTTAATCTGCCGCATGACACCAGAGTCCATGGCATGTCTGAGGCAGCAGTTATACTATGAAGAACAGTGGAAAACCTCTCATATTTGAAAAGTTCCTTGTTCAGAATTAGGTTTATATAATGATCAAAAATAGAGATGTAAAGAGGTTTCTGAGAAATTGTCTAAAACCTCTCTGAAATGTAGGAACCATGATAGCTGTTTTATTTCTAAAAGATGATTTCTTAGCCTCTTAAGGACTTCTAGCAATGGAGACTCCATGTTTCTCACAACAATCTATTCCAACACTTGTTCAGCCTTACCAGAAGTCTATTCCTCGCATCTAACATGAGTCATCTGTGCTATAATTACAAATCAAGATTTTTTTTGTCCTTTCCAATAAAACTTAAATACCTACATCCTCAGAGTAAAGATGTACTTTGTAAAAAAGACTTTTAGTCCATAACTACAAAATTCTGTGAATCATAAAACATAATATGTGTAGCATCATTACTTGTTTCTTTCTGAATGTCATTCTCTGAACAACCACAGAAGAACATTAGTTTTTACCACTGTGCAACATCAAGTTACCCTTTTTGAAGATTTATTTCATACCTCCCTCTCTGTTTTCTCTTCTTGAAGTTCTAAAGCTCTATTTCTTTTAACCTTTCCACAGAAGCCATGAAAAGCCTTTGGTCAAGACCATGTTTGTAGCATAGCACACAGAATTAGATGGAATGCAGCACTTCACATGTTTTCCAGGGAACACTCATCCTGGCCTGGAGATGGCCAGTCACTTTTTCCTGAGCATTATGTGTCGTGTCCAGCAGCTTCTCACATCGTTACCTTGTCAGTTCAACTTCACGCCAGAACTACATATCACAGCTACAATGTCCCCTTTGTGACTTTTGATAAACTGGTCGGCAAAATATATGATAGGGAATTATCAGGGAATTCCCATGAGTGAAGAATATCAGAAGAAAGAGAAGTGCTGACTTACTAAGGGTATGCAGGATCAGTGACTAAAGCTGAAATAACCAAAACAAAGAATGTAAAAATGAGAAAACTAGGAATCAATGAGGAAACATTAAAAAAGTTGCTTATTTGGAAGGGATAAAATGTGAGAAAAGGGACTGTAAGGTAAACCATGTGACTGGCAATTTTGAAGGGTCCCTGCTCTCTGCTGGACTACCACAGCCTGATATAATAATAAACTTGTTGTTTCTCTGAGAACCTCCTGTGTGTCTGGCTGGCTTCTGTGTTCAATAGTACTATGAGATGTCCTTCTTAATGCTAGCAAGGTGACAGGGATGGACTGAATTGCCCAACAGAGTTTATGTCCCCAATTACTTTTTTGTTGGAAAAATGAGTTGTTCCCATGTATGTTTTGCTCTGGATGTCAATGATTTAGGTGAGCTCATGATTTAGACAAGCAAGTGACTCTCTTTACTGGAGATATATGTCAAAAACAAACAAAAGAATTATGTAAATCCTAGCTGATTCAATTAGTATATTACTGTGCCCTTTGTAGGCCTTGACTCAGGTTGCAAAGAACAGTAAACAGTTCTGGAATAGCATTGTCAACAGATTCCAAATCATGTCAGGGATTGGTGATACTGGAGCCAAAACACAAATGTAAACTTTGGTACAACACAGTGAAAGTTTCCTAACTGAAGAGCTGCAAATGACAGTACCTGCACACCACCATACACAAGTCCATGAAAAGGAACAACTAAAGTAAAGCTCCAAATTTATGAAATTTCCCTCATGTTCTAAATCACTGACTGTTACAAATATAGCTATATTATAGCTGTATTGAACCGCTATGAAAGAGTAAACGGAATACACATATACAAACAAGGACAAGGAGAAGTTGGAAGGTTTTTAGCCAACTGCAAAATATCAAAACAAAAAAGGAAAGAGACTTTGTAGGAACAACTGAAAATCTGTTTTATAGCATATCAAGTAAAATCATACATAGTATTGATTAATATTTGATAAATGGTTTTCTTAGTACTGAGAAGAAAAGGTATTGCTTAATGGGGGTTGGTAAATGCTCATACAGTCTTAAAAAAATCAACTCTTGTTCAGTACAGAAAGAATCATATAATTAATTGTTTTCTAAAAAATAAACAGTAATCCAGTGGTGTGTATCTTACAAAAACTGAGTCACAAATCTAACTGCTTACTGATAACAAAATTAAATGCTTTCAAGTCTCTAGAGCACTGTAACAAATTATATCTAGTATAATCAAAAGTTACAATGCTTGGGCAATGGTAGCTGTAAACATACTTCGTACTCCATAAAAAAACATGCAATCTAGCTCAATCTCCTTGTCTCCTTGCAGAGCACTAGTCTGCTCTACAAGAACCCAGTGCCCAAGTTCCTCCTGCCTCCAGTCATATCTGAGGTCTGCACAGGCTATGATGCCAGGGCTTCAGCAGGGGTACTTGCATACACCTGTCAAAGTCTCTGTCCTTAACAGAGACTAACTAGCATAACATTGTTTGAGATAACTGGAAAAAAAAAAAAATGCCCAGAAACAGGTTTTGGGTTTAAGCATTGGCAAAAAATGAATTTCCAGTAGTTCAGATGCCTCATAGTTTAAATGCTTCCTTTGGAGGGAGAAGAGACATTAATAGTATGAAAGTAGGCAGACCATTCTGATTAGCTTGACAAACTAGTCAAAGTGGTTAATTTAACATTATCACTATGGGTGTAATTACATCTGTTACTACCACTGCCTCAGCCAGTACCTCTCCCTAATTTTGGATCGTATGTGCAGGGCAGAGTACAAACTCTTTGTTTAATGTCTTCTTGGGGTAATGAGACCCAGAAATATAGCTGTTTTAAACTTGAGAATCTTTAGTCCCATTTTTTCATTCTACAGTTTGCTTGGCTATGAGGCTGTAGAATTCAACTTGTTCTGGATTTCCAGAAAAACATTTCCAGTTAAACCAATCAAGGACAATATGAAAGGAAAGTAAGAAACCCTCATTAGCAAACCAATTTTGTATTTGTTGATGCCAAATTCTAGTAAGTTACATACCTATGAAAACCAGAATCTGAATGGAACCTGTCCCGATCTGATCTCACCTTGTTTTGAAAGATTAGTTTGGATTCTGAAGGCAATGATAAAAAACACAAAATTTACTTAAGGAAGCTCCTCAAATTACCTCTAGTCTCTTAAGCTTATATTTTTCTCTTTCTTATAAATCAGTTTTATTATCTAGAGCAATTCAAGTTTGTGCACACATTACATAAGTGTCATTAGGCTTGGCTTAAATTTGCCATCCCAGAAATTTACATCCTAAATGCATATGTTCTTCCTTTCATATTCTGAAGATTCCACTCATTATTGTTGATTAGTGAGCATCTGCTGTATTAACTATGACATTTCAGAATGTAAAAGAGATTTTTCAAATGTGGTTTTACAATTTAAAAGCTGTTTAAGTGTCTGCACACAAGCTCTACAAATTTTGCAACTTAATGACAAGATTCAGAAAAATTAATAATTCTTTTTAGGCAATGATGAATAATAAAATTAAATTTGGATAATAAAATTAAAGTCTTACCTGATCTGAGGGAGAACAGCATTTATTTGCCATTTTCATCTAGAGAAAAGAGATGGAAGAATATCTGGTATTAATATTTTCATACTAAGAGTTACTATGAGGTGATTTGTACTGACATGGCTAATGTATACTGGTACTTCCAAATGATACTTATAAGAAAGTATATATTTTCAGTGCAGAACTACTAGAATATGATTATACTAAGCCTGAAAAACAAAGGACTCAAAAGAAAGGAAACCTTTTATCAGAGTTTTCAGGAAATCTTTCATAAAGAATTGGCTTTATGAATTTTACTTTGTTCCAGTGAAAATAATATACTTAACTGTAGGTATCATCTCATTTAGATCTTAATTAACAATTGTGTAAGTGGATCTGTAAATTAGGCATATGCTCAAGTCCTTTGAGAAATGAAGGATAGAGCATATAAGACTGATGAAGGAAATTTTCTTTATGATTTCCTTTTGTTCAGTATAAAGTTACAAATCTTTCTTGCTCACTGTTTAGTCAACGAAGAGGTGTGCTGATTTTGACTCTTCTTTGACAGTCATAATTAGCATAGATGACTGGTGAACACATCCCAACAAAGCCTTCTTTATAGTGAAACACTTTTTAAAGTGAAATATCAGTAACAGTGAGCTAAAGATATGGGATTTCGACATGAAAACACTGAATGGCTATAAAGAAGGTAGGAATATGTAGGGATAGAACCTGCAAACACAGATGATGAGCCAATATCTTAGCAACAGGAGATCAGCAAAATGAAAGCTGTGGATAATCTGCTCAAAGGCAGAGCACAACAGTAAGAGGCCAAGAGACCTTATGTTATGCCAACCACACACATAAGCCTTAGGTCTTGTTGGGCTTTATCTGGACCTGTGTGGGATGTTGCAGCCTGTTTGGCCACTACTGTTATATGAGGAGTATGAAACTCATTTATTTATTTATTTTTCAGGAAAATGCAATTGTGCAGTAAAATATTACATATATACATATGTATATATTTATAATTACTTGACACCTGTAACAAGTACTTATTCCAAACAGAATCACCCTAAACAAAATGACCCTAGAATAATATGTAATATACAGGAATACAGAATGATAGCAAGGGTCTTGAATGCACACATGGAGGATGATGCAAAGGCCTTAAATCTATAAGAAGTTGTCAATCATCCCTAATCCTTAGTGGGTCATAAGAGTTTGTTCCTCTCACTCACTTTTGCAATCCACTTGAACTGAATTGTGTATTTGAACGGTGCAGGTGTGTCAAATGATGTTCTGGGTGATGAGGTGGCCAAAGCTGACCTGCTGGGAGCTAGTGCAGCTGCCAAGCCCACCTTCCACTCTGGTGAGACACCTGATTATGCACAGGGAGGGTCCTCCAGCCCCACGGACGGGCCATGCCACCCCACAGGAGTGGGGCCACTGCAACCTCTGTTGGTGAGGTGTCTGCAACCTCTGAGGTGTCACAGCCCTGCAGGTATAGACACCAGCACTGTAGCTCAAGCAAAGACCAAACATGAATGTTCCTGACATGCAGCTTCCAAACAAAGGGGAAGCACTCAGTAAATGTTCTTTTGGGTCTCTCCCACAGTTCTTCTTCAGCTGGACAATGTCAGCACCGGCCTGGAACACATGCGGCCAAATCCCTGGGAATGGGCAGGAGGTGGCAGAAGTTGTTGGCACTCTCAAGGTCCTGAGAGTAACAAACTGGTGGGATCACAATTAACCTTGTCTGTAACTTGCATCTACAAATTGGTGACAAGGCCAGCATTACAGAGGGAAGCAATCCTGGCCTGTCTAGTTTAGGGGATTGATCTAGTGCACTTGGGAAGACATAACAAAAAGGCATCTGAAATACTTTAGCATCACCAGGAATACCATTATGCCCTGCCAATCTTCAGCTCCAGTCATTCTCCAATTCTTCAGAGAAAAATATACACAAGAAGTGACTCAGAGACCAAGTCATGTCCACAGAAAATACTATTTCCTTGCAGGTGACCACAGACACACCAAATTAAATAATCATTATAATATAACAGTGCAAATAAACAGAATAAGCAGTGATCCTCTCTCCTTTCATCTTGTTTTCCAGTTAAATCAAATTATTTTAATCTTTCTTTTTAAAAGAAAGAAATCTTGTTATCCAACTTTTTACCTTACAGTGTTCAGATGTGCCTGTGAGAATGTGTGAGACTGGCCATGCAGATTCTCTGGAGAATGAAAGAAAAGCAATGTGAAGAGCATCCTCATGGACAACATTGCTTCCGGCTGGTAAGTGCAACGGGAAGAATGCTTTGGATTCCACAGCTATTCACTGCCTTAGCTGCACAGCTCATTCTCTGTTCAAAGCAGGGATAGTTGCAGCCCTGATGTAAGTGGGGAAACAGAAAGATCTCCTTCTACATCACATTGTGCCCCTGTGTCACTGGCCTGAGGAGAGGGAAGTATGCACTCTCCATCCATATTGAACAATGCCATATGTTCCCTATGACCCTCCACAGCTAGTGTTTTGTGGCAAGAATACAAATGGAATTTGCTGCACCTTTTTGGGAATACAAGAGTTTTCAGCATTGCAGCGCAGTGATAGGTGTTTGGGACATCAGGAGAGCTAAAACCAAAAAGCTGTACCTGCAGAGTGCAGTGGAGTGCAGTGGTTGAGTCAGACAACTCCAACTGTTAAACCATCGTGATTACTGTATTGTGTTTTAGATTAATGCATAGTTATCTGCAGGGGGCAAGAAGGGAATGGGGCTTTCATGACTCAGAACTGTATATTTAAACCTAAGTGCCTCCCAAGATGGGATTTACCTCACTTAACTTTGACAAATCAAGGAAGAAAATAAAAGTTACTTGTTTAATTTATCAATATTACCTTTCTAATTAGCAGAGATATATGGGGATGATGACACCTGTCTATTACTCTTTTTGTACAGTAAGAGGATTATATTTGATTGACTAAATTTGGTTGACATGATTACTGACTGCCCTTTAAAATCTCTGAGATTTGATTTGAGGTACTTAGTTTAAAAACAAAAAGAAGCAGCAGAAAAAATATATGATCTTGTGGTACTACCCCCTAGACAGTAATAAAATGGTTTGTATAATCATAGAGTTGTATATGGCTTCCTACAGGCTATGGATACACAATGGATTTTGTTTTGATCTATCTGCACCTCACATATTGGCTCAGAAAGAAAGAAAGAGCTACCCTTCTTATTTATATGAGTGTTCAAAGCTCCTATTTCATAAGTTTTTCCCTATTCAAACTGAAATTTCATTCCACTGTTTTAGATATACATGTACATGTAAACATAAATTAAAATGTTTAAGCCCTAGAACACATGGAAATTATATCACTTGTCAAAAGCATATATATGATTTAGGATGAACATTTTACCTTTCTATCATCCTTCCATGAACTGTGGGAATGATTTCAAAAGATCATAAATAATGGTTAAAGTGGTACAACTGTATCTTTTTATTCTTTATCTGTTTATGAACTGCTCATTTATTAAATTTGTTATTAAATGTGAAAAATACAGCATCTTTAGAACATACTGTAAAAAAAAAAAAAAAAAAAAAAAACCAAAAAAACAGAAAATGTTGAGAAGGCTATAAATTTAAAAAATAAGTTTCTATGATGCAAATGAACTGGAAACATCTACTTTAGATGTTTCTACCTGTCATGTCTATCCATGTTATGTGTGAAAGAAAATAATTAAAGTCCATGACATAAGCTAAAACAGTGACCCAACAGAGGGAGAATTCTAAATTATTCCAAAGAAGTGTCTCCTAAAAACATCTCCTGCACAGCTCTGTCATTTTTCCCTGCAAAGTATCCTCTAACTGAACATATCAAACAGAAGCAGGAAGAAGCAAATGCAGATCAAGTTATTGCCTATGCTTTTTGATTCATTATGGCAGCTTCACTGCCAGTTTCTGTTCCTTTTCTTCCCTCAGTGTCTTTAACACTGTGAGAAACAGGCTATAAGAAGAAATAGATGAGAGGTGCTTACTTATCTCTCTCTGCTTTCTCCTCCAAAAGGTAAATGTGATCTTGGAGCACATTGAGGAGACTGAGGATTGAATCATAAAGAAGGGGATAGAGAAGTTGCTCTTGGTAGGAAAGTATGAGAAAAACACGACTACAGACAGAATGGTGAATAATAGAGGACATGAATCTTTAGAAAATGTAAAGCTTGTGAGGATAACAGTTACTGGGAGGTTTTCCTATACAAGGAAAACATACAAGGCAAGTATCAGGAAGGCAAGCTGAGAGGAAACTCTTACATCTTTCTCCATGTCACCATATTCCCTGTGCTTCTCTGTCTTATAAGAACTAACTGTCTTCAGGCTAATACCAGAATCATTACTTCACATCTACAGAGTAACACTTTCTAGCTATGCTAACAGTCAGGGGTAGCATCCTTAGGCAGTGACGATTTCTCACATCTTTACTATTGAAAGACAACTCCTCCTTTTCACTTGGTCCCCTGAGAGCTTGCCTCTGCATAGAAGTTAGATGTTTCAGTACTTCAAAAGAGAAGTCTGACATTAGCAGAAGTGTCAGATTGTAGCAGAGTTATTTTTGTATTCCCTACATTAAGATTGTCTTCTGGCAGCAGCAGGGGATCTGGCAGAGAGCTGCCAAGTGCTGAAAAAGGAAAATGGCAGAGGATTTTTCTGCAAGAAAGATAGGGTGCACTGTAAAAGAACAATTCCCCTCAAAAAAAAAAAAAAAAGGTATCCAGATGGTATGCAAACATGTATCACGAAGAATGTATACAGAAGAGGGAGGGGGGCCAGGTAAAGTAAGAATGACTACGAGGAAGGACAAATTGCTAAAATCAAGTAGCACAAATACAAGTATAGAGAAATAAAAGTGAACAATGGAGAGTATGGCATAAATACTTAATAATGTTCACGTGAAAAGGCTGAAATTCTTGATTCTGGTAGTTTTAGTAAAAGGTCCACTTTGATCACCTATCCAACAATATTCATTTATCCACAGAAGTAACAGTATAGGACAAAATGAAATCAGTGTATGCATGAAGTCATGAAACTAACCCTAGCGAAGTTCAGAAATTATCTGAGCCTGAATCCTAACCTTAACCCTAATCTCGGAATCCTAATTATCTTCAGGGACTCCTGGAGAATGGTTGAAATTTTACAGGGCAAAGGAAGGGCAAATACAGGAAAAAGTCTGAGGAACTGCAGATACATAGCCTAACTTCAACTTCAATAAGATGTCAAAGAAAAATACTTAACATTTATGAGATGATAATAGAACATTCTGAATGGATTTTCAAGAATTTGAAGGCAAAGGCCTTGTCCTAGGCAATCTGGGTATGAAATAGTCCCTCAACTCTAACGGAGTTAAGGAATCTTCTTTTACTGCAAACTTCCACTGAAATTCCAGCTTCACATTCCTGATCTTAAAAAAAGGGTTTGCCATAAAATGGTTTCTCATGGACTTACATCTTACATCTGTTGTTCTGATGATTGGTAATTAGCTTAACTAGTATTATGGCCAAACCTGTTTAGTTGTTCCAAAAGTTGCACATCTGTAACAGCTTACTAAGCACCAAATCCAAGTGAAAATTTTACTCACACTCACTATGATTTCTAAAGAGACTACTCTCTACCTGGCCGAGAACAGTATTTATCACTGCTGCTAACCAAGCAGTTTTATCACTCCCATTTGATCTTCTCCTCCCAAAGATCAGTAGAAGTACTCAGTAGACAATAAAATATTCTCACAGAAAGTTCACAACACAGTGAGGTTATTACGTCAAGACACATACTACCACACATATTGTGTTCCAGAGAAACAGGTCAGCATCCTACCACTATTAAAACTTACTAATAAATACCTGTCTTGAATTTATAGTAACTCTCTGTTGTCGTATTCAGCTACATACCCAGAGTGGTTTTAAATCGGGGTTTTTTTAGAAAGCAAAAGAATTATAATCAGGAATGGGGAAGTGGAATTGCTCTAAAAATATTACATTTAACTTATTTCGACTATTCACACAGCAGGCAATTATGAACATGTTTGAATTGTGTATATTATTTTCCCAGAATTATCAAATAGGAACACTAACCTCTAAATAAGATAATTTACTGAACAGTGCCTAAAAGGGAATATTTACAAAGAACACATCATGAACAAATATATTGATCTTTATCAAAGACCTCCTTAAATAATTTCAGATTAAAAAGAATTAATTAAATATAAAAAGTATGGTGAACAAATATATGAACACAAGTAACTTATGAAGACCAAAAAAGGTCAAATTATTTCCTACTTTGATCAAAGATTGATCAAACCTGATATAAATCCTAAACAATATATCTGAATAACTAAGCATCAATTAGTTTATAGTATAAATTAAATATATGTATTCTTCTAGATCCTAGGTTATAGAAGATATTTCAGTCTTAACATATCTAAAGAAAAAAAAAAGAAATCTTTGTAGCTAATTCTCCCAGGGTAAATTGTGCCTGTATTTTTCATCATTGATTTCTACCAGCTCATATAGACTGTTATATATTTTTAATAGTGTACATTATCAGGTTGCCTATTTGATAAGTTGACTTTATGTTTCATTGAAGAATCTTTAACAGTTTTCCAGTTGTTCTTTCTTGAAATAATAACCTGTTGTCCGCTTAATGATTTTTCTGTATCTCAAGAGTTTATTTAGTACCTCTATTTTCGTTAACAAATTCTACTTTTGAATTTACAGGAGTAATTTACACTGGCATAAGCACCTTTATACCTGCAGGCAAAAAGATGGAAAACATGACTGTAAATAAGCCAATTCCTAGACAAATTAGACAGGTAAAATTACTACCTCCCAATGACCCCCTATAAGTTATACTTCACTAGTTACAAAATTTCCACATGCCTACCTCAAAATCAACAAATGCTAAATGTTTTAAGCACAGTAATTCAGAAAATGTACAAGTGATATGATTGGTCCTATCCAAAGCTTCATGAAATGACTGAAAAGGGTCAATATTTTGCCTTAAAGAAATCTTTAAAATGATAAAGACAACCTGAACTTCTACTGCTCTCTGCGTTATTTTTACTGCAAAACTTCTGGACAGTTTTGAATTACCAGAAACCCTGTCTCTTCTCTTTGCTTTCTCTCTTTTTTCCCAAAATACATACATTTGCTTTATATCTTGTATCTTAAATGTGAAATATTTTCTGCCCATAGAAAACTAGAAATAATTTTAAGACAGCATAGACAAAAAAAAAATGCAGAAAGTAACATACATTTTGAAGTGTCAAATCACTGATGTTAGTAGATATTGCTCTCAGCCAGTCAGCACTCTCCTGGGCTGTATATAACTGAAGTATCCCAGTACTAACTCCATCGAGTGCCAGCACTTCAAATGCATTAGATCTGCAGTAAGAAGAAATATATCCATAAAGGAAAATATGTCAGTTTTCTGAAACTGCCCAGTATTTTTCAGGGTTCAAGTGATCTTTACAGTCTTTGACAAGTTTGAGCTTTTACTTTACGATGCAAGGGAAAGGAAATGGAAAAAAAAAAAGATAATAATGGACAGTATCAGGAGCAGTACATACAATAAATACTTTCTCCGTGGCAGTATCCATATGCTCTGATCATTTAATTGCTAGGGAATATGTTTATAACCACTGAACTTGGTATAGCATACTGAGGACATATGCAACAGATTTTTTTTTTTTCAGGAATTATAACAAATCTTGAAACCAAAATGATTTTTTTCTGCATTTCCTGAATTTTGGTTTCATTTACTAAAAATGTATAAATTGCAAAGAACTGAGATCCCTAGTTTTAATTTCTTGCATTCCCTAATTTTCTATAAAACATTCTAAGTAATGCTTCCTTTAAGCTCCTTTATGTCATATAAAATTTAGAAAATGTACTTAAACTTTTCCTTAAAGCATTTTTCGGTGTAAGGCCCTTTTCATAATAGCATGTTAATTTCTAACTGCATTTATTCACTTTTTATTGATCTTTTATATAAAAACTTTAATTTGCAAATGCCAGTGCTTTCCTCACTCACTACTTGCTGCGAGTTAGCCACCATCCATGCACCTCTGAAATCATGCACATTTGGTGTTGGAATGGGGTATCATTATCCATTTTTAACTATTGGATTTCTTTTTTTGGTAGGAATAACAAAAAACAAGTAGCAGCATGGAGGTGCACTATTTTGGATATATTTAAAATCGGTGATGCAATATTTTCAGCAATAAAACTGCAGAAAGCATAAATACTAGTATAAAAACAATTATAAACAGTTGAAAAATTGTGTATATGTTTCTTTTATTTATCACTTGGAAAATACTGCTGCTATCTGCTATATTTGTAAAACAGATCATTTATATTTAAATGTTAATATTTGTTTCTTTTCAGAACTAACCTCGAGGAAAATAAGATACTAACTCAACAATAGTGCACTATGAAGCTGCAGAGTTTCTAAGGTCAAGTCCAGTAATGCTTAGTTTATGATATATGTCAAAATGAGTATTCAAGGTGACACAAAGTGAGGTTACAAGCCATGATTTGCTTAAAAATGATTAATCTAACATTTATCATCCATAGAGAGTTTGATAGTGTACATGAAGATGCAAATCTATATACTTGCTAAAAATAGTATTAAAAAATTTCCATTAAATACAATATTTACAAAACAGTATCCATATATATCTATACACATACACACATACACACCCCTCTGAGATAGGAAAGTTCTGTTATCCTCTGTGCAACAGCAGAGCATGGAAAGAACCTGAATCTGATGCCATGGAGGTAAGCCTATTTATCCCACTTTAGACATCAAATTTAAATATCAAAGTTAAGAAACATTTAACTGAACCAGGAAATGGTAAATGCTCTCAACTGAATCCACAGAATGCCTAGGATTCTAACTCACCCGAAGCAGATGCATGAATGAATCCCTATTCAAATGGCACACAGTTATTTAAGTGGCTGATGAAAGATCACAGAAAAACTCTTATACTAATAACTAATGCACCAGGCATTCAAAATAAATGAAACCAGTTTTATTTCAAAAGTGAACTAATCTTCTGTGGTTTGAAAGCATGATGCTGCGGTACTTCAAATGACACTATAAACTCCAGTTGCCACATCCTTTGCTTTACTAAATTATTAGTGATCAGTTATAAAAGCCAGTTGACAGAATCAAACAGATGTGTCTAGAGTTCTGAATGCTTCAGTCACAGGGTTTTTGCATAGAATCGCAGGGTGTGAAGCATCCTGAAGATCCTCTAGTTACACTTCCTGGCTAATAGGTTTACATTACAAATCTACTTCACATAAGAGGATCAAGCCTGGACACAGTATTCTAGATGCATGTATTTGAGAGTAGCTTCACAAATGCAGAGAATAATCCCTGCAGACCATTTTATTAGCAATGCAGCTCCATTTCTGTTAGCCTTCAAAACTGAAAGTGCTTACAGCTGACCCATGTTCAATGAGCTGTCCATTACGATCGCTAAGACCTTCTGCAGAGCTGTTCCTGAGCCAGTATGGTTGCATGGGCTTATTCTGACCCAGGTACAGGACTTTGCATTTGTCTTTCTGAACATCAGGAGAGTCCTGTTGGCTCATTCTTTACCTTTTTGAGGTCCCTCTTAATGGACTTGATAGGGATGTACTCTTTCCAACTGAGCATATTAACAATGATGATGATATACATTACTGGACCCACAGCCTACACCTGAGGAATAATACCTGTACAGAGTCACCAGATAAACTCTGAACAATCAGCCACTGTCCTCTGAGCTGAACAGTCTAGCCAGAATTTCATCCAATACGTAGCCATCTAGTCCCTTCTCCCCAATTTGGCTGCAAGTTGCTACAGGAGACCTCAAAAAGTCTTGAAAAGATTAAGGTAAGTAACATCCACTGCTCTCCCTTCATCTGCAGAGACACTTATTTCATCATATGAAGCAACCTGGGTAGACAGATGTAGTCGTGGCCCCCTAGAGTATCTATAAAAAACCTGCCTATCTCCTGTTCATCCTCCATGATGCTATGCAGCAGCTCACCTCCTTCACCTCCTCTCCAACCGATTGCTTCAATGACTCCATTCCTGGTCTCCAAGCAATACTCCCCTGCAGCCTGTGATGAGGATGGCTGCCTATTTCCTCAGGAACTCTGTCTGGTCCAAGGCCTTTGATGTGCCATAGATGGTCACATGGCCTGACATGGGGGACAGGAATTTGCAGTGCACCACCATCCCCACCACCACTTTACTGAGTTTAGCAGGAAGCTAGTTTTACCAGAAAACAGTCCCCTTTGAAGGAAGTGACTGAAATAGTCAATTTGTTCTTAGTATACTTAATTATGATTATCTTTTGCCTTTAATTACAGTATTTTCCCTTTGCAAATCACATAACCCTTTGTTCTGATTTACCCTGTGGTCTGAAAAGTATAATATACATAGGTCAAAAATCAAAAACAAATATTTAAATTAAAAAGAAAAGCTAAATAATAAACTATTGATTAAACGCTATTATCAAACACTGATTTTTTTTTTCTTTTCATGTGAGGTAATCATTAAATCAATAAATAAAATCATTAAATGAAGTAATCATAAAAACATTAAATCATATGACAGCATTGAAATTCAGGAGAAAATAAAACCTAGAGCCTTAAGTACCATGCCTTTCTCTATTTCTTCAAAGCCTTGGGGAGATGGGAGAGCACCAGTATTCCTCTGAGTTTTCTATTTAATACTGAAAAACAGTTTTAAGTGATCTCAAGATGCTACGTAGTCATGTCCATTGAAAGGTACAACTAGAGGAAATCTCCATCTCTTCTGCTTTTCCTGTTACTGTACTGATTATTGCAAATAGAAATGAATGAACTGCAGTTTTTAAAATCTGTTGATATTTAGAAACGGACAGTAATGAATACTGACTGCAACTTACAACATGTACACAACTGTGTGTCTTTAAATGTCCCTTCATCCAAAAAAAAGACCCTCCCCACCCCAAAAAATCATTCATTTATCAATCATGTATCATCAATTCAAATACAGATAGGATGACATTATCAAGAATTTTACAAAACTATTTTAAGTGACTACCTCATGAAAGCTCATGAGACCCATCTCTGAATCCAGTAAAAGACAAAGTCCTTACAATTATAGCAGGCTGTGCTTCAATAGATGCACCATCTTTATGGCATTTTTCCTACTTTGATATGACTGGAAGTATTCTTCATCACAAAGCAGCAATCACTGAAATGTATCATGTATAAATAGTCTTACTGAAGAATGTATCATTTAAACTCCTAGGCTGAGAAAATTGAAAGCCTTTTTTTATTTTGAAAGCCTGGAGCTCCATAATTTTCTCCAATGCAGCTTGTTCAAAGGCAACACGAGTGTGGCTGTGAAGTGACAACCATCTGGAGCCAGACATCATTTTCCAACACTTAATGTACCTTCTTTCTTCCTCGTATGTAGAAAATGGATAGTAAACATTATTTGTTAGGTATGTATTTCACATGTTAAGTGCAAGAGATTAACTTTGCTGATACGTCACTTCTATAGTGAAAAGTGCAAATACTACAGATGCAGAAAGAACTCTGATGAAAATAGTCTCCTTTTAGCATTTCATATTATATTGTTAGTTTCTGCAGCTTTGTCTCACTCTACATGTACATAGCTGGATAATTACTGAATCTGACCATACTATCTTTAACTGGATATTGCATGAATGTGTATAAAAATTTTAGAATGTTTGCTTTCCCTAAACTTTAGGCATTTGGCCACATTATCTTTATATATCTTATTATCAGTCTTTTATGTGTAACTTTTTGGTTGTCTCCTGTAAGCATAACCACACAGGAGTACATGACACTGTTTTCTATACTTTGTCTATTTATATCTCATTTTCATGGTGAAATGACAGATAAATCTGCATCCTAGTCTGTTTTGAGGTTTGTAAGTGCATTAATTTGGTTTAATAAAATAATACTCTTTTAGTGAGAATGACAATCAGAGTAATAGATAGGCATTGACAGACTTAATTTTGCTTCCTGACTTTGATGGTCCTTAGCAATTAATAACAACTAATACTAATAAAATGGGCATTGTGAGTTTTGCCACATGAAAAATTAGCTATTAGAAAGGTTTTAAGCAAAAAGACTTTTATAAGAGAAAATACCTTCTTAGTGCCAACTAAAGTGGGAAAAGCAAAGGATTTCAACAAAAGACTTTTTAAGATTTTCAGTATCTGCAGCACATGAACCAGTTCATCCTTTAAATTTATGTCAAAGTTACATAGTATTTCCCTAATAAAAGCCTGGATGCTTGTCTGATAGCATTTGTTTTATCCGTAGAAATTTATTAACATGTTGTCATGGACAGACACAGTTGACCAGCTTTCTCTCTTCCCAGGTGCTAACTCAGTCTTCTTTCTTCCTCGTATATATTTTGATGACTGGATTCATATTTTCTTTTTTTTTTATAGCATTTTCTAGTGGTTTATAGCATCTAGTGGTTATAGCATATAGTGGTTAATGTATTACTGCATGGCTTTCTTGCTAGAATTTCTATTTTGGCTGAAGTTTTATGGATTATGGCTGGATATGAATGGAAATTCCCAAGAAAGTACTCTCCAGGTGATTTTCTCTGCGGGGCTTTAGTACTGTGGATTCTATACAGCCTCATATTTTCAAATAATGAACAAGTTGCTAATACAATTGGGTTATTAGCAGAAATTATGGAACTGAAAATATATCAAGGTATTAAGCATAAATCTGAAGTTCATTTCATGTTTGTTTTAGTTCAAGATTTTGCTTCTCATGCTGTAACTTTGCTTCTTGGAGCAGTAGGATAAGATAACTGAAATAACACAAAAACTATACTTCTACAGAAATTTTCTTAACTGATTTGCCAGTAGAAGCAACTCTCAGCTGTGTTCCATCACACTTGTAGTAATATATGCAGAAAAAAAAAGTGAAAATTTTAAATATTAAGCTGCCCTACTTCATTTCATGTAGGAAGGCTGGTTGTATTTTAATGATACAGATGACTGTACAGATGACTTGGCAGGTCTATAGCGTCAATCTCATACATAATGTATAGGTGTCTCTAGTTATTTCCTGACACAAAAGATGGTTAATAAAATGAACACTCAGACAACAATTATCGGACTGCTCTGGCAATGTAACGCTCATTCACATTCTGACTCAAGCTTCCTCTCTGGTCTAGTAAGACTTTTGGCAAGAGAATAGTCTATAATAATTTAATTGTATTAATTACTATCATGAATATAGAGAACAATAGGCACATTTTAAAAATTGTATGCAAAGTATTACTTCTTGAAGATTTTCAGCTCTCAGAAGGATTTAAATATATAATTTATATGATATATGAAATTTAGACATGTTTGTTAGGCAAAATAAATGTTCATCTGTATGATTTACATTTAGCAATGGGATAGATTTCTTTAAAGTCTTGAAACCATTTGCTTTCAGAAGGAAGAACAATACAGTATGCTCTTATATTTTTACTATTACTAAAATTAATAATAATAAACTAACATAGTGCTAAGCTGATATTTTCCATAACACACCTCTGAAAAGTCATTTATTGAACAAATAGGTATTTTGTAAAACAAAAGCAGTAAAGCTCAGTAATGAACCCCATGACTACTCACACCAACATGGTCAGCTCACCTGATGCCAAAGTTTGTGGAAAGCAAACAGACCTGCCAGTGAAACCCAAGGCATATCCAGAGGCATTTACTGGGGACATCTTGGAGCAGTCTTGCTGAAATAACCTCACTGAGTTAGAATTTACCATGTTGTCAGCAAGGAGAAGAAAAGGCAAAAAAAAAAAAAAATAAAAAATCTCACTATCTCCAGAAAGAAAAGAAAATATAATAATTCTTTGATCTCACTGGTAATATTAATACGAACAATCCTCTGACAGTATTAGTCAGAGATGCAGAGATGCAGAATGTCTAGCCACTTCTTGGATATCTCTGTGTTTATATTCTGCTAAACTGACCTTAGTCTGTAGCCTGCATTTACTGGATCCTAACAACTGATTTCCAAAATATCTTGCTGCTTGAGCAGTAATGTGACAAATTTTTAAGTCTTTAAGGATCAAATTGCCCTGCTACAATAGTTACTTTCCCTAATGCCATCTCCTGCACTTTGAACTGTTAGGCTGCATCCCATTTCCATTTGTTCCACCTTTATAAGATGTAGTTCTCCTTCTTTGTACTAAAGATTCTGATTCTTTGTCATCAGTGAGTTTGATTAGTGTAATTCTATGTTCTGCGTCAACAGCAGTCAAATTTGTCCTTAAGGCACTCTATTATCTATATCTATCCAAATCAATACTTTCTTTTTCATTACAAATTCCCTTAATCTTTTCTTTTTACTAGATGTTACTGCCTGTCATCCTTTCCTGCCTGACTGCTCCCTTCTCTTGAGCTGGATTCCAGTTTGGCTGTGGTATTTTTCATTTACTTACTTATTCGTTATTCAATTGCTAGACTTCTTTTTTTCAAAATGGCTTGTTTCATTTCTTACTCTCCTATTTATTTACCTAATTAAACACATTTTATTAGACAACTGAGGTATTAAAATGGGAAACAGATGACTTAAGAAAGTCATTATCTCTTTTAAAAACACAGAAAATCTCTCCTAAAAACACCGATTTTATATATATATATATAACATATATATAAAACAAGCAAACAAAACAAAACAAACATAATATACTGCAATAATTGCAATGACCAGAATATCAAGAAAAATAAAACAACACCAAAACCTAATTAAGCTGTTTTTATAATTAGGATCACAGCTAAATGGAGTCATAGCTGTTATGTCTATGTTAGTTCGAATCTATTCATTTTTTGAAAATAATTTCCATCAGTTTCTGAATGAGACACAATTCTGTGTCTATCTGCAAGAGTTTCAGAGACAAAAAAGCTGGTTTTCCATTGAGAAAAAAAAAGGACTGAAGAAAGCAGTGTGTGTTTCATGGATGGGTGTCTGGACAGCATGATAATCATACAGACTTTAGTGTGCAGGATGTAAGACCAGTCTGGTATCCCTCACACAAGAATACAGTGCTAGTAAGAACGTGGGAATGGCCTCATCAGCAATTACTCTCAAAGTGTTATTCCTTTAAGCCTCCTGCGCATATTTCTCCAGGATTGCCAAAACTAAAAAGTAGTAGGCTGAATATCACTGAAACTGAAATATCATGTGATAATGTTTGGCTCTGTGGAATGATTCCAATGTCCTGTAGTGATGGAAAGATAAAGCAGAAGAATAGTAGTAGTGAAATGCTGTGTACAGAAAGCATATATGGGAGGCACATGTATCACAAAAGCCTGTATCTACAAAAGACCAAGGCTGAAAGTGCGAGGTTTCTCATTTCTTACACAAAAATAAATAAGTAAAAAAAAAAAAAACAAAAACTTTTAACAAAATGTGTTTTATTTCAAGGTAATCTCACAATACATAGATTGCTTGCATTTTCTGAATTAGAATCCACTCAAATTGTTCCAGTTAATGCACAGACTGCACAGAACAGGATTGAAACTGCTTCTAACTAGCAAGTTGATAAATGAATTCAATTGTTTAAACATTTTAACAACTTCTCACTTATCTTTTAAGTGCAATAGGATTGATCATAAGAGTTAATGTCTAAATATGCATGCAGGGACTTATTCACTTAACCCACAGGAGAATATAAAAGCCTGGTTGAGATACACTTATTTTGGAATGGTTGGAGACCTTTTATAGATTTTGAAGAGCGAGTCTATAAACTTGCCAGCTGATGGACGGAGAAAGAAAGTGGTAGAGGAAGTGATGACTTAGTAAAGAACTGATTTATCACAAAGACTGGGGAAAAAAACTAAAACTTTTCTGGACAGATTATTATTATGTGATCTGTGATGCTTTAATGCAGTCTGGGAGAAGAGCTGCCACCTGCTCCAAGTGACAGTATACACTTTTACACATCTTTTTGTTAGCCCAGAAAAATCATCTCTTCCATCCTATTCCTCAGCTGCTTTATAAACTATTGCTTAGGTCTCAGAGATGCAAAAAGATTCTATCATCAAAAATACAACTTTCTGTAATGTATACTCTGTAAAATTCTACTATAGTCAATATGAGTTTCTATAGGACAATGGCATGCAACATAGTCACAAGAATTGTGCAGCATCTCATTATTTCTTTTAAAAATGGTGTTAAGTGACAATATCAGAACTTGGGAATATGGAATATGGGAGTATTATATTATAAACATATGGAGTGAAATGTAATACCTTACAAATTAATGCAAGTAAAGCCAAGCTTAACTTCTGAATTATCTGCTGATGGTAATTAAACTCCAAAGAAAAAATGGATTATGGAAACATATTTTATGGAACTATGTTTACAACACTTTTCTACTTTGTCATTGGTATTCACCAAGCATGATATTAACCTTAAGAGAGGATGACGAGCATATATATAGGTTTTAACAATAAGAACTCAAGACTTTCATAATGCAAAGAATTCTTGTATAGCCAACACTTCACAGCAAAATATTAGGATGAGCTAACTAACCCAGTGCCTTCCTTTTGGATTACAAACCTTAATTTATCTGTTCCAGTTTTGTACCTCGAGATTCGAGCCATTGATAGAGGAACTGATAGGGCGTCTAGCCAGCGCTTCTCATATTTTGGTTCATTAGCTATGGGTGAAGAAGGTGATGATGGAGCCTGTACAAAATAAATGAGAATTAGTAAGCACAGTCTACTAGACAATATAGTGCATAAAGTATGAATATGCATTTCTGATGGTGATTGTTTTGGAAGGGAATAATACAAAGCAGTAGGACTATGCAAGAAACTCGGGATCTAGTGGAAAATAAAAAAAGGTTGTGTGTAAGAAATGAACACTGTAATTTTATGCTTAAAATGACATCATAAGCATAGTATCAAGATGGCCAGTACCTCAGAAATTTTTAATTTCTGTATATATGTATGTAAAGACTATAGTAGTCATGCAGAATATTAATTTCTTATTCACACACTCTGACTTTTATCCATAGTTTTATTTAATTACAGATTGCAAATTCTGAGTTTCATGTTATCAATAACTGATGAATTAAAAATATATATATCTTTGAAATTTTCCCCAAAATATTAATTCTAGTAAAGATTGCTGGCATTACTTAAGTAGTAAAGGACGTCAAAATCTCAGAACAGTTAAAATAAATACTTGTATGACCTATTGAGTCCATTTAATGAGAATAAATAAAAGAAAATAACATTAAATTAAATGTGTGTAAATGCCATTGCAAACTAAGTTAAGGGAACAGGACCGGAAATACTGTTATTGATAAAAGGTTCTAGTCAAACCTAAAGTAGAGATTATATAAAGATCAGCTTCCTAATATATATTGCTTCCTGTGTATCACAGCTAATTATTTAATTAGTTCCTGAGGTACCACAGGAGGAGACATGAATAGTATTTTTTTAGATTGTCCCAGATAATATATATATATACATGCAGTGATATGTGTGTAGTTCATTATTTATGACATAATGTCCAGAGATTTGTGAAAACATAATTTTACTCCAGTAGGAGCTGAGATGGAACAGTACAGTGGAAGTATATATGCCCAAATTTAGAAAGAAATGATGGCTACTGGTTTTGATTGCAATTGAGTTGAAAATGTGTTTAGGCAGAAATCAATTCAATTAGGAACAGCTGAGTAACGACTGTGATTCGGCTGGAATTTATTGTTCAGGGTGCCACTCAGGATGTATGATTATGTACTGCAAAATGATTATTATATGGGAACAAAAGAACACCTAAGAGCTTCTTATAGAACTCACAAAAATGATAACTCGAAAAGGTTTCATTGGTACTCTTATCTCACTATCAGGACACCTGAGCACTGCACTCTTTTTATAAAGATAACAATATTACAGAGAAGCAGCTGAGAAAGATTCATACATAACTATTAAGGCCAAGACTAGGTATCTGTGTTTTCTATCTATTATCACAAGCTGTTGAGAGAATTTTCTAGCACAGGATGTAGTTGAAAATCTGACTTTTTTTTTCTTTAAGTACCAAATATGTACTGAGTAGTACTTACAAAAGCAGAAACACTACAGGATGTCACAGCTTCAGCTCCGTTAAGCCCCAGTATTCAAAAGCCAAACTTACGCAAAATAAAAAAACATTCTGAAATTTGTATTATTTTTCTAGTTCTTTTTTTTGCTCATAAGCTTTTGGGGTTAACTTTTTTTTTTTTTTTTTTTTTTTTTTTAAATTTTTTAAAGTAAGCAAGGGCTAATATTTATATTTATTTTTTTAAATAATCCAGAATAATTTAATATTATAAAAGGACCACTGAAAGTTAGTGGCAGAGGAATGCCTTCTGGTAAATAAAAAATCTCTAATGAAATCACCAGAACTGGTAATACTAAAATATCTCTTATGAATCAAACTGTTTGGGGAAAAGAATTTCATTTAGAGTATTTGCAAAGTCCCTAGAAAAATCCAGCTTTCATCTGACTGATATCTTCTGGTGCTGTTGCAGTTTGAATATTTAATAATAAAGTTCATAGACAAATTCTATTCCATACAATTAGCCACCGAAGGCTAAGGTGCCTCCAGAGCTTCATATAAATTTTATAAGATCATAGAGAAGAATCTGTTACATACTTCAGAATTCTGTACAAATGATTTTGTGACAGAATTCCATGCACTCTGAAGTTGAAAATGATCAACACAATCATCTAAAGTGCCTGTCTAGAAACTGAAAATTCTAAGAATAAAGCTGAAGGTAGTTTATTGCAGTCAAACATAAATGCTTGAAAACAATCAATACAGTTTATATCCAGTAATCAGAGAGTAAAGAAGTGCCATAATTTTTGAAGTATCCTCATCTATTTTTCTTATTCTCTTCATTCTCTATGGATCAGATCTAGATAATCTGAACATAATAGCCTGGCAAGATAAATACAGAAGAATAATACAGAAGAAGAATAACAAAATATAGTAAAGAAAACACAATAATTTGGAGCAATGCTTCTCACATGCATATTGATGAATGAACTGGACAAGGTGGTGAACACTGACCAAGTTTACTAAGTACACCAAGCAAAGAAAAGCAATAAAAATAAAATCAAAATGAAAATAGTTGCAGAAGAATCTCGTGATATTTAATATTTCTCCAGAAATACAGAGAAAATGATTAGGAAATAATTGTTGACTTTTAATACGAGTAGCAGAGATATCAAATAAGAGGTAAAGTGCAGAGGAATAAAAACAGAGGATGGATGTTTCTACATCACATAGAGTGAAGATGTGAATCTTTCATCCACCAAGTTGTAGGTGCTAAAAACTTATTTGTGATCAAGCAATACAAGCATATGTAATCAAAATTCAAACAAAGTTACTAAGTGCAAAGATATAAACTTCAACTCAGGAATTCGCTGTGACTGAAATCACTGGAGGCGTGTATCACAGAAATAAAGCTAGATATTTCTTCTATTCCTGTTCCATAGAATGTGTTGAGGACAAATTCCAGCGTGCTGCGCTGGCTGTCCTTCAAGCCTGCTGTCTACTAAACAGCTGCTGCTCATGATGCAACTCTCCACATCACCCCTCCAAAGCACTAAAAAAATGGGCTGTATAGGGATCGCCCCTGCAATCACATCTTTTATCTTCTGGTCCATTTCACACCTTTGCCTTTCTGCTGAGACCTCCAACAATGTTGCCAATTAACGCCAATTTGCTTTTAACACCTGTCCATTAGGAAATGGACTGAGCACAAAAATCTCATTTTTGACAGGACACTGAACAAGAATCAGTTTGTAATGACACATAATCACTACCCACCTGAGACAGCTGTGAACTGTTGACCTGGAGGAGGGAACGATTCTGTTTCCCATTAGCAATCACTGACCTATGAAGGACAATTTATACGAGAGCTTTGTTTTTTTTTAAAAAGCATATTCTGTAACAGCTCATTATGGGTCAAGCAAAAAGTCTTTCGGTAAGTAGAATAAAACAACCTCTGTTAAATGGGAGATCTAATTAAATATGTCTCTATAATAAAGCTTTCACTATTAGAACACAGGAAGCTAGAAAAGAGGATTGCAGCTGGTTGTGGCTGTCAACTTCTCCTCCTGTTGTGATAAGTCACCCAGAACTTGGGCAATTGGTTATTTTACACCTACCACTGATTCTGAATCTCTACAAGGAAAATATTATGTTAGAGGAAAGTATTTCTGAATTTTCTCTAGAAATTTAATTTTCAATTTCTCTTATGGCTGCTCCTTGAAAGCAGCCACAGTCATTTTCTCAGTTGATACAGCTCTCTCTTTAAACACGGGCTTCAGACATGTTGAAGCTCAGTTAAGGCAGTTTGGAAGGCAAAAAAAGTACTCAGGGTGCTTCAGCTTGCACTTGAAAATACTTTTTACTTCATATTGCAAATATAATACGGTTTGCAGGAAGGGAGGTCTTGCAAAATCTTCACAGGGGGTGAAGATGAAGGAATATGCCTGGAATATCTATTGCAAACTTTGTCATAGTGCAAGGAAAAAGAGGCAACAATAATTGGTAGGGTATATTCTTAGAAGGCTAAACTGATTGGCATCAAGTATTTGTTTCCTTTAAAGAGGTTATCCTTTTTTTCTTTACTACCATGATGCCTTGCTCTCATCTCACCAGCATTGAGAAAGAAAAAAAAAAAAAAAAAAAGAAGAAGAAAGGGGGTCAGAAGCCTTCTTTTTACCAATATCTGTGCTTTCAATGGTCTCTTGCGGTGCAGAACAGTAGAGGTGATGGAACAAGTCAAGGATTGGAGATTTTCTCATTCCAAGCAGTGCCGTTTTACTCTTTGTAGCAATTTTTAATAAAAAAAAAAAAAAAAAAAAAAAAAAAAAAAAACCCTCACCTTCACTTTCTGGAATGTTTTTATTTCCAGAGCTTGCTGATAACTGAATGCCCATCAATGTCCTGTTTTGAGGCTCTGGTAAACTGGAGATATCTCAAGCTATTTTTTGCTGTTGTTGCAAAATGCTATTGGAAGGATGCAGTTAAGAAATAGCTAAGAGGATGCAATTCTTTTGGGAGTACTCTGCCTTCTTTGTTACTTCTCAACCCAGTAACATGTTTGTTGGTATTGCTGTGTTCCTCCTACCAGTGATGTTTCTGCACTGGGGATGGAGAAAGGCATAAACTGATTTCCCCATATGTGCTTTTTAGATATATCTGGCATTTACTACTCAGTAAATTTTTGAATGGAATACAAAACATTAGTAAAAAAAGCAATGTTCAAAGATAAAATTACAGGTTTTAATATGTTGGGTTTAAAAGATTATCATGTTCAAAAGTTAATCATTATAATGTAATTACTAATGTAACCCCAGCAAACGATTTCACAAAAGGCTTGTGTTCTATAAGATTTTTGTCTTCTATCAAAACCCCTCATTTTTTTCAATTATTTGCTAACTTGCATGTTTCTAGGTTTCAAAAGTTCAATACGATATTCACTTACAACAGCTTTTAAGAAAACTTGGATAAAATATGTATGAATCACTAACTTCTTATATTGAAACTTTATGTTCAATGAAGTTATTGGCTAAGATTTCTTGTCTTCTGTAGGATCTTTATAAATAATTTATAATTCAACTTTTGTTGTTGTTGTTTTAGATAATTTATCATTGTAAGTATATTATTAAACTGTTGAACCTGTTCTGTAAGAGTGCTTTTTTGTTGTTGTCGTTGTCTTTTTCTATTAAGGAAGGTTAATACTGGATTGTTGCCTGTTGTTGACAGTAGATAAAATAAAAGGTTATGAGGATGATATAATTTATCTTCTAATACATTTTTTTATTTACTCTTTAGTAAGCATTGTTTAAAAGTTCAGAACAGAAAGGTAAATCTTTATTGAATATGTATATGAAAATGTTAACTACATTAATACATTTGATAATGTAACATTTAAAATTTATCAAGTGAAATTTTTAACTATACCTAATATATAAATCTTAACTCTTTAATTCTTTAACTATAACTGAAAACACTGGACAACAAGTTTTGATGAATTCTAGTAAAACTTTGAATACAGTAAATACTTTTTTGCATCTTTTTGGTACAAATTAGAGTGCCTCTTATCAAATCTCCATTACTAGATATATTAGAGCATACTCAAATGAAACCCCTGAAGGCAGTAAACTTTTCAATGCAGGTGGATTTGTCTTACAGTTAATTCTGGAGAAGGGCTTCGGAGTTTTATAATTTTCAATGATATTGTACAAGTCTTTGAATATACTCAAATATATTAGTTCTGATTAATGAAATTGTTCATGGGTTTGTCAAAAGTAGACTGGAAATTAAAATTGGAAGTGGAGGGGCAGAGAACTTAAGAATTTGGCTGGCTCATCCTGTAGAGTCTAAAAGCCTCAGATCCAGTCAACACCCGGTGAAGTTGCACCACTCTGAATCAGGGTATAATTTAATGTAATTTTCAATTTTTAAAGACTGTATATTCTAGTATCATTGCCAAAACAATGCAGCGCTGCCAACTCACATACAAACATCATTTGTATAATTATGTGAATAAATTTTTGTCAGCTTCATTTTAACCTGGATTGGTTTTAACCTCTTGCAATGCCCAACTAATGAAACACACTATAGTCATAGCTACTGTAAACAAGAGTCAATTAGAGTGTTGGTCTAGTCTCAGAATTCATATAATGATGACATCAAAACACCTATGCATTCCTTTGATACAGCATGAGATCAGCAGAGGGTTGATGTTTATTTACTTTTAATGCAATGCTTAGAAGCAGGTGCACAAATCTGTGACAGCTTTAAAACGATAGTAATTAGGTGGTAAAGCATGCATCACCAAACCATTTAATAGCTAAAGGCTTCTATACAGAAAACAAGCTATTCCAGATGAAACAACAATTTGGACAAGTAATTGGATGTCTTTAAAATTCAGTGGAAGCAGCAACTTTTAATTACAGAGCTCTGCTCTACATTACTTTAATCGTCAGGCATTGTTTAATTAAATGCAAGGAAGGTGAAACAGCATGTGAAACAAGATATTGCCCCCTCTCTATCTTAATCACCAAAAAAAAAGAGATTTTAAGGCTGTCTCACATGTATATTTATGTATAATTTTAAAATCAAATGGCTGTTTTCACAGACTTTCAAATTTTTTTTTTTTAATTTAATACATGAACATCTATATGTGGTAGGGGCTTGAACTGCCCTGTAAACTACAGTAGCTACATGTTTAAATTAGTAAGACAGGTATTTCTGCTACTGGTGAGGAACAAATTAAAAAAGTCTTTTCAATTATATTAACTTATCCAGAAGTGATTTACAATGAAAATATTAATTAATATTTCATTATAATTGTGCTGCCAGATACTGTTACATTATTTTTTAAAATGATTCAATAAGGTACAAACCTGACTAAGATATTTTTTGAGAATAGATATGGATTCTTTGACAGAATCTTGCACCTTTTCCTTTAATTTGCTTCCCTCATGCTAGTATCTAATTGGTTCCTGAGTTAGGCTAGATACTCAGGCGAGTATGTAATTGGGCACTGAGTAGCCTCAGTGACCTTGCCGGGAATACCCTTTCTGCTGCATGCTTTTTTGGAGGGGGGAGATGAGGACAATGGCAGAGAGAAAAAATAATTAAATTTCAGGGGAAAAAAAGGTAATTGTGATTCTCCTCAAATTATAACTGCAGTTAGAAATAAAAACATTATGTTACAGGTATATAAGGAATAGAACAATAAAGAAAATAATGCTGAGATCAATATGGAGTCATACTACAAATGTGAATATATTCAAATTTCACTTATTGCAGACAGTTTTGGGAGCTTTTGACACCTTTGATAAAGAGAAGCATCCCTCCTCAGAGAAAGTAGCTCATGCATGGGTCAAATTTTATGATTCCACACAGTCTAAGGAAGTGCACATCTTTAGGGATTGAGGAATAACACTGGATGGAACTCTGTGAGAGAACTTTTTGCCTCTTTGTTGCCTGCTTCTCTATTTCCATGCTGATCATTATCAAGGTTTGGTCTTTAGAACAATAATCTATACTAACTAGGGCAACAATAGATGGATCTATCTAATATATATAGAAATATATATTACTAATATATATTTTAAAAGCTTCTTTTTACTTCTTTTCAGCTTCCTCATTTCCTCTTCAAATGTGTGGATCCTAACATATGTATTTCCTACTTACCGTGAGCTTCTGAGGCTCCCTGCAAGGGTACTTGAAGGAATGCTGTTCCTATTGCTCACCACATTGCCACCAGCTGAGAAATTGTCATTAGTTTGTTTGTTTACTCTTAAAGCAGAGTTTCAAATTTATGACTTCTTTCTAGAATCTAGTTTGAACCATTTTAAAACTTTCTGGTCTTAGAGAGCAGAAGTGATAGCGACAGAAAAAAAGAGAAGATTTTGTCCAATAATCTAATGTAAATGTCATTCATCCAGAGCTCTCCTCCTGGACTCCTGTATGTCCTCAGCCTTACAGAAGACCATCATTCTTTAATGTAACACTCGCCCAAAGAACTCCTTTATGTATCTGTGCAAAACCAAACTCCTCAATAAAACCAGTAAATCCTACAGAGCAATATCATTCATGCTAAGGTGGATTCCTAGTGACCAGGCAGACAACTCGCTGCCCAGGATTCATGAGTTAGGCAAACCACTCAAAATATTTTAATTGTAAATGAGATTTATTTTAAAAAAACAAGTAACTAGAGTAAAGAAAAATACCAGTTATATGAGAAATGATAACAAACTAAATAATAAACCTATTTATCTTTTAAGCCATTTCCTTTTTGATATTGATGAGAAGTAAAATGAGAAAAAAATAAAAAATATGAAAACTAATGTTAACAATAAGAAAGAGCTGTTTATGGGAAAATATGTAAAAATAATAAATTAAATCAGAATAGACACCAAATGCAACTCAAGTTATATTCTCCTTGGCATACTAGTCCTACAGTTTCACTATTGCACTTCTTTGTTGAGTATGGCTAGAAGTCTTAAAAAGACTACCCAAAGCCAGAAGCTTTTACATGGTCTTTCTTGATCTGATTTTGTTTCCAGTGGAAACAGAGCAAGGCCAGTCATACGCAAAAACATTTAAAACCACCTCCTAGACACAACACAAGCATCTGATCAATTTAAATGTTTTAACTGAGTTAAAACTGTTTGTTTTTGTTTGTTTGTTTTGTTTTTATTATTACTAGTATTTGATATTGTAAAGTAAGAAACATTGCTCACTGTTTACTTATCAGCTAAGAAGACTTTTGCAATTCTACATGTCCTTTCAACAGACTGTGCTAAAAAAAGAAAATCATAAAAACCATGCATTACTATATGATGCAATATAAATTAAATTTCAATTTAATGCTTCAAAATCTATGCCAATAATACTTCCATTCTCAGTAAGAAAATCATGCATTTCCAGATCAAGGAAGGTTTAAGTCTACTGGTATCACATGCTAAACAAATCCAGTATAAAAAGTATTGATCTAAAATCTTAAAACTTCTTCCAAATGAGCTCCAGAATAGCAAAAATTGAATGATAAACAGAATGATAAAGAGTATATTTATATAGAATTGGAAGATGTCATTATAAGCAACCAAAAATAAAATCATTGATGCTTTTAGATGTAGTGCAGCAACTAGATCACAATTCAATGGCAAAATCACTTACTAAAAGTATCCATCAGCATAACTCTGTATTGGGGTGTCCATTCCCTTTCTTGGAGCCTTTTCCCTTTTTTGCCTTTTACACACTTGATTGAGCCATACTTTTACTCTGAAACCAGGGTCTTGCATAACATATTAAATATTTAGCATCCTACAGATCCCATCAATTATATCTGTACTTTTTCTTCTTTATAAGCTTAGCAAGTGATGAAGTAGACAATGTATTTCTTAATGCAAAACACTTTGATTTAATAGATGAAATAAAATTACTAAGGAAATAAAGATTTAAAAGAAATATAGAAAATCCTAAACATTTTAGTTTCACCTAACCAAGCCAACTCCCCATATATTTTTTCAAAATATAATTAGAATTCTTAAATTACATGATCTACTTTGGTCTCAGCTCAGTTATCAGAGTATCACTTTGAGACCTTTTACCTTATCTCAGGGAGGCTGGATTTTCAAATAAATGAAAAACAACCACATTCTCCCTGTGTACCTGGCAACTATCCTATTGAATAATAATAATTTAGAAGAAGGCACTTCAACACATCTCCTTATGCTCGATAAAGTACATACATAGTACATAGATTTTCAGGGAGTCACTACTGAAAGGCTTTACTGTTTTGATGTATGCACTACTGAAAACCCTGTCTGTCTGAGCATATGGCTCAGATAATAGTGTAGGAAGGTTGCATGTAAATCCTGGAGATGATATCACATACCACATATAACAGACCCTGCACAGTTATGACCGCAAATGTATGTGTGACATCATAGGACTGTAAGCTAGCACTAGAACTGAAAATAGGCAGAAATAGCTGTACATTAACATGACTAGACTACTTTCTATATGATACAAGTCAGTATCTCCATGGCCTATTCTCTTGTGTCATGTGAGTGTTATGGCCTGGCACAGCATTAGCTCAAGTATCTCTGTTCTACCGTTCTGCAGGAACAGACTGCTGAATGATAGCTTGTAAAACCGGCATAACAGTCATTCCCTTTCTCTCATTTTTAATCCTTTGCATGCTTTTTGGAGCAGCATTTCCACCCATTAATATATGTGCACTGCCTACAACGCTGATTTGATTGTTTTAGGAAGTTAGATATGACTTACAGATGTAACATTATTCAAGTGACTCAGATCTCCACTACCAAGGTAAAAGTAAAGTGGTTTAAATATCTGTACCTTTAAAGAAACTGGGACCAACTGCCAGAGTAAATAATAGTCCTGCTCCTCCCTTCCCATAAGAATGAAAACATATAAAAAAAAAAAAATAGAAACTCTCACAAGGTAGTAGTTGAAACACATTGATAACCTCTTTGAAATTCTGATCACAGCTCACTCACAGCTTACTTTGATAAAAATTTGACTATATACTTTCTGTGGGCTCTCTCAAAATCTATTTTTTTGTGTTTAGATTATTTAGAAGGTTTTTTCTTATATAAACAACATGTTATTTTCTAAGCATTCTCTCTTCCTCTCTTTTTTTCCCCCTGTTTTTCTGCTTATATTTCAAGCTTACAGTCTTTTGTTTGCTACCTTGGAAACTGTAATTCTAAATTAATTTGTTACAAATTTAAATATCTCCAGCCACTTATTATCCTTTTATAATGTGCAGAGATCAAAATGTGCAATTCCCGAAGTACAATCATAACAGTTTTTGTAAGTTATTATAGAATACTCATGTTAGCACTTAAAAGGCATTAATTTACTAAAACATGCTAATGCAATCACCTGCAATCATCTGACCATAGCCCTCTACTTATACCATATGCCCTTTGCAAAATAAATTTTTTGCAAGCACTTAATATACACACGTTCCTCAGGCACAGCAGGATGGACCCTGATGATTGACTGGGGTTTTTGGTAATGCAACAACATAACCTAAAGGAAATAATTAATTGCAAACAAATAAACATGAAACTTTTCATATCTAGACTTGGTTTGAAGTTTGGACCCTGGGCACTATGTTACAGATATCACAGCATAGATTAAACTCGAAATTTTAATCAGATGAAAAACAGCTTTAAGGATTAGTTTAGAGAGACACTGTTCAGAAAAGTGCTGTTGGAAGCAGATGAATACTGGTATCCTTTGCTGAGTCAAAAAAAGTAAGAAAGAAAGAAAAAAAATTATGCTTGCTCTACATTCCCTGGACATACTTTCTGTAAAATATAATATCCAAGCGAAAAGACTACAGTTGCAATTAGTTTGGATCTAAGGAAGTTGTCATGAAGATAGTCCCTTCTTTTATGGATGCTATTTCCAGCTTCAATTTTAATTTTTAAAAGATAGCACCATGACCACCACGAAGATCTGTCTTTTTTTGGCTTTGCCAACTAGTCTTTTTCCTTCAAAAAGGAAAAAAAAAAGAGAAAGCCTCATTTTCTATTATGCTATGTCATGTTGTTACGTATGCTTCAATCATAGTTGTTTGCTAAAGCAGAAAAGAACCAATTATCTTACAGATTAAAGAATTGGTTGTTATTCCCCCTAATTCTGCTTTCTCGTTTCATTTTTTCCCACTAATTTGCTTACTGTGTTAGTTGAGTTTCCATTTAAGTGTAAGCCACTGTCAAAGAGAGGTGATGAAGCTCCACTGCTGTGATCACTAGATGGTCCAGGGGAGCCTGAAATCAGATGATGAAAGATAACTGTTTATGTTAAGATACTACATTACATTATATTATATATTGTTAAGATATTATATTCTGTTAATATAGTTCATCTAAAAAAAGGAAGATACAATAAAAACTTTCAATATAAACTACCAAAAGAGAAGCACTGCTTGCATTTCAGAATGACAGCCAATAAAATGTGTATGCCATATACGCTGCTTTATATGTCTGGAAAGATAAAAGCTGCTGGACTGATGTCATTATATAAAGACTGTGCTCAGGGGAATTTCTAATATGCTTAACTGTTAGCAGGATTAAGTCCTTTTGCACTGAAAATGATATATTTAAAACCAAGGAAGTAATTTAGTTACACAAATTTTATGAATACATTTCTTATTCACTATTGATTGACTCATCCTACAGTATAACCATGGTCTATATTTATAGACAAAGCTAGTAAGAACCTCTCAGGCAAGCGCTAACTGTACAGATAAGTACTCTTTATTAATGTTTTTTTTTTTGTTACAAGTGCCCATTATGCTAAAGTATGAGGTGCATTTTAAAACAGACAGATTAAAAGCAAGAAGTCATTTTGCAATGTCAATATTGCACCATGATAGTCTCAAAAATTATCCCTGATAGAGTTATGCATTATTATACTGCCTTAACGGTTAATTTGACTCTAAGTTAGCTTGATACATCTGTATTTACTAACCTATTTTTATAATGGAAGAAGTACAAAGTCACATCATTGTACATTTTTAAAAAATGTATAATCTTAATATATATAGCTCCAATAATATACTTCATACAATTACCATCAGACAGGACCTGATCTTATCAATAAAATATATAAAATCAATTTCATAGCATTATATTCATCACTCCTGAAAAATCCTTTTTTTTTCTATCTGAAGAAGTCACCTGAAATTGCCTGTAAAATATTTCACATTAATAGGTTTTTCAAGTCTAACGTCATAAAAGTCATAAAGTCATTCTTGGCCATACATTTCCATATGTATTTATTCCATATATCTGAAAGATTTATTTTACAAAACATTTTGATATTTAGGTAGTATACAGTTTGCTTATATATGTCTAACTCAAGCACAAATAGTAGCAACTATAACACTTTATGGAGAGCTACATGTATATGAACACAAAAGTTCATATTTGCACTGGTAGATGAACATAACTTGCTGGAAATATTTCTTCATTCTTGATAAAAACATTTAAGTAAAATAGTTGACATATTAAATTCTCCGCTGTAGATCCCCCTCAATTTGGAGACTCCGTTATCTCCTGTAATTACCACAAACATATGAGTCAGATTCTTAAAATGGAACTATCCCTTCTCTGCTATTAATTTAAACTATCAAATAGATGAATTTTAGAGATATATAGAGATAAATCTCTATATCCATGTTTTACTAAAATACGTTTTGCATTACATTAGAATTGATTATTAGAATTACTGTGTTAATAGAGAAAATCCACATCTGCAGCATGGAAAAACTTAGAATAAATGCTTAAATAACAAGTCTCCCTCTTCCTATAGTGTCCTTGCAGATTTTGATTCCAATTCAATAGTTTTCTGTCATTTCTGAGTCACAACAAACTCTCAGTCTCTGTCACCTCTCAGGCTTGACTTGCAGTTGAGTTCACAAGCCTTTTACCTTGCTCCCTGCTCATTGTGCCTCACATACTCATGGACTGCCCACTCACAGACACATTTAGCACTTTAGAAACTGCCTCTGGAAGGTGTGGTTCTCTCCTCTTTCCAAGCACAGACAGATAAAAAGAGAGTAAATACACAACACACAATGTAATCATGTGAAGTAAAACTTTTACTGTCTGCTACTGTGGTCTTTGCCCAAGTAGATGAGACTTCAAACTAAATGGGTTTGCTACCAGTCCAACTCTGGAAAGTGTTGGACTAGTGTTCAAGAAGCACTACCTATCTTCATGGATACTCATGTCAGATATTAAGCATTTGATACACTACAAGGTTTTTACCATCTTTTTATTATTTAGTTCTCATCCCACTCAAATTGTAATTAGACAATCAAACTATGAGAAATGTGAATGCAGACTGTGACAGGCTGTACATGTGTAATGTGTTTATTCTCAGTTGTGCTATTTTTATTTTTTTTTTTTTTAGAAAGCTAGGTTAGGAAGGATTTTCTGGTTGAGGAGAAAATTGACCTATGCTTGAACAACAGTTGAGTACAATAAGAGAATGCAACTTGGTCTTCAAGACGAGAAGGACTCAGAGAAAGAGATGTAGCAACAATACAGCAGTTTGCAGCCCATGAAAAGAGACTGGAACGCTCCCGAGGGTTCCAGGAAGCAGAGTCAGATCTCAGAGGTGAGAGAAAGTGTCACAGGGGACTCTGCATTGTTAGCAATAACTTGGGAGATCACTGAGTTAGATGAACTCATTTGCAGTTGTTCAGGTGTGGGAATTGTTTATAAATCTTTTTCATTACTATTCTTTCTTACTGAAGCACTCTGATTTTTTAACTTAGAAAGTTAAGCACTCTTCTTTTTATTTTAATATAATGTGGAGTCTGTTTTTAAGTTTAAAAATCATAAACTTTCTAGACCTAGGTCACCGGAGCCTTATCACCAGATGGCTCGTTATTTCAGTCAATGAATTACAATAAACATCTAAGCAAAAAAAATTATCATCTGACTTGCTAATTATTTCATAGAAAACTTTCAAGGGACAAATCTGAAAAAAGATCATTCTAGTCAAACCACAAAATAAAATTTTAACCACACTACAAGCCTTGCACCTTCAGAATACTCTGCTTATTTTGTCTAAGTATCAGAAAAAAAATTCTTAAGAGAGTCTGATTGACAATAAAATGTTCTCAAGAAATCTTTCCAGGAGCAGTGAATATTATAAAAAGGACCCTGCAAGGCCCTAATGCTCTGCTAAACTTTCAAATGCATAATGGACTCAGTTCCAGACACAGCAAAGAATCCTAACAACGAATTAACTAACAATGTTCTGATCCATTTCCAGAAGGGAAATTCCTCCTTTTCGTTTCCAGGAACACAGATCTGTTCTCTTACTTGCCCACAGTGACTGTGGAACAAACCACATGCTATGGTATGAGAAATCATCCTAGTTACAGAGCAGGAAACCTTAATTAAAAGACAGTTATTGATGTTACAAACCAAGTTTCCCCTTCAAGAACACAAAATCTGCCTGGTGGAGATCCCCACTCCACAGCCCATCACTCCTTAGCTGGTCTATTTTATTATCTGGTGAAGATTCTGCACCCTGCCTCGATGTGGGGTGGCCACCAGGGCATATAGCTGTATATCTTGGAGAAGTTAACATATCAGGAGCTCTTGGAATCCACGGAAAGGAAAAGGAGACAATTTCAGTTATTTATTAGTATTTTATTTCCAAATTCAAAATGAAAAAAAATCACCCAGTCAAACAGAGAAAATTAAGTTTCCTACTTTCTCATA
The DNA here is from genome assembly GCA_034781795.1 of Crypturellus tataupa. Classification (NCBI taxonomy): domain Eukaryota; kingdom Metazoa; phylum Chordata; class Aves; order Tinamiformes; family Tinamidae; genus Crypturellus; species Crypturellus tataupa. Next base: position 3,317,735 of record JAWLRI010000731.1, read on the forward strand.
ATATACGTATTTAATTTTCTTTTTTAAAAAGTCCTCTTCCCACAAGAATCTAGGTCTTCCTGTGGCAGGTGCCATTCCTACAAGCCAATTATTGTGGATCCAGCGAGTGGAGGATACCACTAGCCCTACCATCTCGAAGTACCTAGTTCTTGTTCCTTTCACTCCTTCCCCAAGGCAGGAGTAATATGAAAGAGTATTTGGCATCTACAAGCACAGATTTACTGATTCAGCTACTGCACTATCTTCCATGAATCATCCTACCACCAGATCTTCCTAGTAGTGTCTGCTGGAGTGGCTTCAGCTGCTACTGCTGTTCCCCTTGCAAGTAGTTCTGTTAGCACCCTAGCACCTTCCAGTACTACAAAATTATGCTGGGGAATGATACACCTATAAGATGGGGGATCTTTCCTCATCTGTCCGTGCTCAAGGAACATGACCTCAATAGCACAAGCAGTGGATGGTCTGCTGTTGGAGGATTCCTGATGAGAGGTTTGAGGCAAGCACTCCCCTTACCATCCATCACAGATATTCATTATGGTTTTCTCATCCCTTTCCCCTTCACCCTCCTATATTGATATGCAGGGAGGACCCTGATTATCCTCCTTACAGGACAAGATTGGTACAGCAAGAGAAACATGACAATGCAGAAGAAAGAGCTTTTTTGTTGTTGTTCAGATAAGGGTAATATATGTACATATAAAAGCATATAAGGTTGTGGTGCAGAACAACGGGCTACAAACTACATGACATCTTGTGAGGACTGTAATTGAACCAGAATGGTGAGCCCATAGTGTTCAGAAAATAGGTAGTATAGGTAGTGGAACAGCTATACCATAGCAACAAAATGTGTGCACCAGCCTATGTGTGTCCTCTACACCCTGCATACCTTGGCTTTCTCAGAAAGAACATTTAGGGCATATCCCAAATCAAAAAAATAAGCAGTACACAGACTGGCAAAACAGGACTTTAGATCCAAACTGAGAGCATTCCTATGTAAATTATCTCTTTATCTAAACATACACATTACGAATTCTCTTAGGGATTGAGTTCCAACTTCAGTCTGAATTCCTCATCTCTATGAAATCTACATTGTCTTCATGATGCTGGTACTTTGGCTGTATGCAAAAGCCTGAGACCGGGCTTGCTTGCTATAAGAACTCCATCTGAACTTTGAATGCCAACCTTATTGAAATGTCCCAAAACAGACTGTTATTCTGCATGTTCATGCTACCATGATTTTGACTTAAATCGCATAAGTGACATGCTCCGTAACCACAAAAGGATAGATGATATGTATGTATACGATATCACAGTCACAGTAGTCTTCCTGCTTCAAAAAGATCTTCCATCAGCCCGGATACTACTGATGAGAGCCCCCTATCTTAGCAAAATCGTGCCTAAGCTTAGGTACAGTTACCAAAGGCATTACAGGGCTATGAGTCTTTAGCTCCCTGGTGATAGCAAAGTAGGAAGAAAAAAATGAAAACCTTCTTATAAAGGGCATTGAACAGACAACAATCTCTCAAGGTAGGATTTCTTTGAATCACATTAATTTATATTCAATTTTCAAATTGAAATGATAAGCTATAAGCAGAGAAATTAGGGTTTTAAGATGAAAGGTATAGTTCATCTTAGAAAAGGCCTGGCAACTTTGCTTATAACAGGTACAAGAAACTAGATGAAACAACAGACACTCATTTTCTAACCATAGGAGGCAGATCTTGGCAAATCTTAGTCTGTTCAAATCAATAAAAAGCAAGTGCACTATTTACACCAAAAAAACAAAGAACAGACATAGTTTAAATCTGTTTTGCTAAATTCTCCTAATCCTATAGTTTGATTATACTTGTGGCACATCATTATTCTACTTGATAAAACAGTCAAAATATCAATATAATTTATTACATATTACATATACTGTGTATATTACAATTAATGTCCTGCATTTTTTATGTGTAAGTTTGTCATGATGATTCAGAGCAAAAATCCCTAGCTTTCACTGTGAATGTAGGATTCAAATGTTTATAAATATTTCCTTATTATATTCAGTCAACCCTAGTGTGGAAAACCTTTCAAAAAGCACCTGTGATTGTACTTCATTTTAGTGATATTTCAGGTTTATTTTGAACAAACTATACAGAAACAATCATGCAGTAAACATTAGATTTTTATAAATTAAGCAATAAAGTACATAATTTTCTGTTTCTTGCAGAAAAACACTCAAGAATTGAATTCCTATTTCTCTCAATGCCTTCTTTTTATGAGAAATACTGCAAAGAGGAAAACAAATTATGCCTATCCTTTAATTTTGCCTTACCTAATGGGAGCTTTAAAAATGATGGAGCTTCCCTGAGGTACTGAACAGTGATGGTAACTTCATCGCCAGCATTTCGCAGTAGATGTACCTGTCGGTATGACAAATAACAGCTATTTTAGACTAAAGAAACACCAGTCATGGAAAAGTACATTAGTTATAATGAAATCTACATCTCTGTTGATCTGTAAGAAATTCAATATAAATATTTCTGACTGGGAATGAAGAATGTTTTGAGAGTCAAGCCACACCAATAAAAGATGACAGTAGACAAGACCACAGGAACAATATGAAGAAATAATTTGGTAGGCAATCTGACTTTATATACCAGCTGAACATAGTTTGTAGAAACTGGGACAGCATAGTAGGGATATATATGTTATTGTCTATCTATCTGTGTTTCTTTATGTATATATACATACCTGTATGTATATACCCGTATATATCTGATATACCTGTATGTATATGTGTTTGTATATTAATACATTAACTGCATGTATATACACATGCATAATATATATTAATACATAATATAGTTTTTATATCTGATGCTGAAGTGTTTTGTTTAATTCAGCTAGTTGATACATTAAGCACATTTCTTCATTTCAAATACAGGCTTGATTTCTATGAATGTCTTCATAATCTGTAAGTATTCACTAAGCAGAAGTGAATTATATATGCATACCAGTTTATTAGATAAATATACATATTACATATATACAAAATAGATATCTGTGTATTAAAACATCAGAATTTAATTAAAGGTATAGCACACTATTGCATAAGGATTTTTTAATGAAGATGAAAAAGAACAGAAAATTGAGATGACTGAAATCTTTGCTAGCAGAAGTCAATCTATCTTTCCCGTATAATAAGGACCTGGGTAGATGCAAATATAAATGAAAAGAAGCAACACTTTAAAGTGAAATAGTATATATTTTTTGATCTAGACCAACTACTTTGCACAAAATGCTCAGAAACTCAGGAAGCTCATCTGAACTCCAAATCGTTTGCTGGAAACTAAAGTTCTAATACTTGGATGTTTATATAGATCTATTATTGCATGATATTTGAATGCACTAAAAATATTTGAAATTATTATTTTCCTTGAAGGTAGTTGTCTTTTCAAAAGCACTCATGAAAGACTAAATAGCAGCTAAAAAAATAGTACTTCTCTTAAAGGTCGTCACTAATATTTTCCTATGTACAACTGAGTTAGTTACATGCATATATTCATATAGAGGTTACTGTTTGTGCAGCAGCCAAAGCAGATGCTCAGTTAATTATATTGAACCATCTGAGTGATATTGAATCATATGTGAACACACAGTTGAGAGATATATATTCATCTATTTATTTCTGACACAGATGTATATATATATAGATAGATATACATAAATTGTTCTAGAGATGAAAAACAGCAATGATAAAAAATAAAGAAACTGTTGATACCTCCTTGTATCTTAGACTGCATTTTTTATCAGTCTCCTGTTAATAAACGTGGTTTCCCAAACTTCACTCATATCCACAGTAGAATTTGAAATGAATTGACGAACTCCCCCTGGGACAGTCACACCATCTATTCATTTCATACTTTTTATGCTAATCTGCACTGTAATGGAGCCTTCAAAACTATATTGAATGCTTTTAAATGACAAACACATTTATAAGACAGAAAGAGTAAATCATTTTTTTTGCTATGCTCTAATAATAGAGTTGCTGATTTGTTGATTCACTGACCAAAACAACTCAATTGGAAACAATTTCTACTTGTGTGTGTATAAAGTTAACAAATAATGAATTACTTTTTGGCCTTTATAATAGTAATTATGAAAATTTAAAACAGCAGATTTTACATATGTGTTATAACCACATAATTTATTGCTTGGTCTCTAAAAAGCTGAAGGTTTCAAACTATCGAGATATATGGGTTTTTATGTATACTACCAAACACTGCAAAATAATGTTCTTGGACACTGGAAGCTATTTGTCTGTTCTGCTAGATTTTTGGAATGGCCTTGGTGTGGTTTTAGCCCAGGCCAACTAGTTAGCTCCCCTCCAAATTCCTAGATGTACACATGTATATGCATTCATACATGGGGATACTGTGCTTTAATTTTTTTTATCCTGTTTTGAATGATCATGGAGACAGGTCATTCTGTATCAGTAAGCCACAACCCCAGTGACCAGTCCTGGACCCATTTAATTTATAAGTGCAGATACAGCTGAAACAACACTTGTAATGGAGAAAAGCTCTTTGCTTACAATGAAAAGTACCTAAAGAAATTAGGATTTCTGAACATATAATATGCATATTCATCAAAAATGCAAAGGAAAATGGGGAAAAAAAAGTTATCCAAAAGGTCAGAGTTAGTAAGATATAAAAAGATCTTGTCAAGAATGTTCCTTTATCTTGTGACATCATTCTCCTTGTTACTGGTTGCTAAGTACCCAATAATGACTTCAGTGCACACTCAGTATAGCAATATCAGTGCTTCGTAAAATAGATAATTCAACACCCCCCCCCCCCCAAAGTCATAATATATTGTCATGATACTCTATTGAAATATATAATGGAAAAATATGAATCAAATAAAATTACAGTAATACCAAGAACTTAACCAATTGCAACTGGTATTTCAGAAAATCTAACATGAATCATTGATTGATTTCTGGAAACAAGGAAGAGTTTTAACTCACTAATATACAAACATTTTGATGTAATCTTTCAAATACAGCACAAGAACTATGTTTAACCATATTTCAACTCAACAATTGAATTGATTCGAATATTTGGTTCAAATATTTACATAATAAAGTGTAAACTGACTTTTGTTAAAAAATAAGTCAAGAAAGGAGATTACACACTATATATACTACTCAAGGCTTTTTGGAAGACCTTTATAAAACACTAGATAGAGAATTTCAGTGCAAAAAATGCATGGAACAAAACAAAACTACTGCAAAAAGAGATATTTATTTTTTAATTTCACATTATCTTTTTGAAGGGAAAACTAAAATATTTGTTTTAATTTAAAATTACCAAACAATAATGCATTGCAAGATACTAGTGTTGTTATCTTACCCTTCTGTAGCTACTTTATATTCTTAGATAATGTCCAAAGAGGGAATAGCACGGAACCACACATACTAAGAAAAAAAAATCAATTTCAGTGCTTACAAGAAGGAATAATGGTGTAGAAGATCATTAAATTATGCAAGCTCTGTAGTACTGAAGCTTCTAACGCAAATCCAATACAAAAAGACAAATCCAGTAGTTCTGGAGTGACACTCAGTATTACACTGTTGCCTTTCTGTAGTAATAATACAAAAAGGAAATTTAAAAAGGAAATAGATTTTTTTTCAAATATTAGATCAAACACATTTACTGCAGCTAGCTGTGTATATGTACACATTTTCTTATGTGTTCATAGCTATGGAAGCCAAAATGGGACCAAGAAAAAAGTTTGCTTTCCATGTTGGCTCCAATCTGTGGATTTTGTGTATCTCTGTTAAGTGCATTTATCATAGAATCATAGAATGCCTAAGGTTGGAAGAGACCTCAAGAGGTCATCTAGTCCAACCCCCCTGCACACGCAGGGCCACCTAGAGCACGTGGCACAGGACTGCATCCAAGCGGATCTTGAAGATCTCCAGAGAAGGAGACTCCACAACCTCTCTGGGCAGCCTGTTCCAGTGCTCTGT
>JAWLRI010000731.1:3323853-3343012 GCA_034781795.1 Crypturellus tataupa
ATGTTCCAGGCCTCTGATCATCCTTGTGGCCCTGCGCTGGACTCTCTCCAGCAGCTCCACATCCCTCTTGTACTGTGTTCTGTGTACTGTATTCACCTTTTGGGTGAACAGTGACAATAACACATAAGCATGTTTACCTTATACACACATAAAACTATTTAGCTATCGAACCTGTAAGTATGATTTCTTTCATGGTAAATATTCACTGAACACTCCAAAGTTTTGTGTTCTATTTGTTTATTTTAGGAGACAAATGTATTCATCAACATTCTTCTAAATTAATTCCTAATAAGTATATTGGTCAAATTTAATTGAAAACTAGATCAATGGCAAAAAAAGCTTTAATGATGATGTTCCAAGTCAATACAGCTGACATTCTTCTGAAGTTACAGTGCCTTGTGTTTAACATTGCTTGCTCTAGACCTTCAAACATACCTGAATATTCACACTGCTCAGTTTATATGGGGTGAATGTCTGATCCTGAAGCATAGGCGTTTCTAAAATGAAATGTAGGACCATTGATCCTTTCCCTTTTATCATCTGGGAACTTTCTAAATGTCGTCTTCTGTTTCAGCTGGAAGGCTAAGGCACAACTCCATCTGTGGCTGCAGGAATACCAAAACTTACCAAATATAACACAACACCATACGCTAAGTGAAGCCGTAATCTGTTTTGTTTGCCGGAGAACCAGATATAAATTTAGAAGCAGAAAAGCTATCAGCTAAATTGGAGACAAAACATTCAGAAAAGTAAGCGTTATCCAAATTTCTCTTTCTTATTATATTCACTTGGATTTATTACCATTTATATCTTACATCACTTGGATTCACTACCATTCATATCTTGCATATAAATCCTTTTGGCCTGCATACTTATCTGAGGAGATCGTAGCATTGCTGGTGAATGTGGAACAGCAATTGATGTCTGTATCCCAGGAATCATCCGAGAATCTACGCCTCTTCCAACTCAGAAATAAAACAAACTATTCTGTGGGAAACTATATGTTGCTTTTTATCATTTTAAAAATTCACCCTCACCATTACCTACATAGGAAGACAATGCAATTTATGAAAGTGTTCACGGATTCATATTATACCACAATTTTCTTTCACTTAATTAACACTTTCCTCCTATTTCTATTCTATTCCTCCTATTTACAAATAAAGTAAAAAATATTTTTAACCACAAAACCTGATTATCTCTTTAAACAAATAATACTGTTCCTGAGTGGTATAATTAACAAGAACTAAGACAAGGGGATTTTTTTTTCATGATTTTGTACATTATTTTTCCTTCCCTTAAGTAGACATACTAGTCTTTGCTTAAACAAATATATGCTATATAAAAGAAGTTACTAAGTATTCTAGACTAGAAACACAATATCAGAGCCAGTTCAGCTCTCCCCTGAAACAATGGAAGTTTGAAGAAAATAGCTTAAGGCTAAATATTAAGTGAAGCATGAAGATCCATCCCTGTGAAAATAAACTGACATCTTCAAAAACTCCCAAGAATCTCAGAGCACTACAGTGACTTTTCTTTGAAACCTCAGGTCAGTCTCAAATGTTATTTATCTGCTATAATTGAAAAGAATTCAAGGCTACATAACACATTTTAAAAATATGCACTATGTTTTATAGCTCAAATATCGCTCCATATTATCATATAAAAATAGTATTTATATGGATAAAAGGCAGCTCTGTTTTATAATCATCATAAGAGAGTATATCTTTGTCTTTAATGTTTTTGTTTCCACAACAACTTCCCAAACACAAAAATGCAAGTATTGTCATAAAAACAGCCCACGTGCATGACTTTGTATGTATCACAAAGAAACTTCTGACAGGTGATGGCCTATATTTGAACCTTCTGTACGCTATCTTAGAACCCAAACTCATGATTCTTTTCCAGCTGTGTAACTATACAGTAAAAATATTTGTTTGGCAAAGAGCACTTGTACATCTCACTTGTAATCAATAATAACTCCATTAAGAAGTTAATTATCTGTAGGATGATTTTTTTTTGTATTTTTCTTTCCACTTTAGAAAACGTACAAGATACAAAATAATTGAGTTCGACTTATAAAAACAGAATAAGCCTGATCTTGTACACACAATTTTATTTATATAATCAACCCAATATCACTAAATCTTTCCTAGGTTTCACCTTTTTGTTTCAGCCTCATATTGATATGGGGCTAGAATATATTATGCTTTTTAGCTATTTACATTGATGAAAAACTGAGGATCACCCAAGATATTTAACTGATAGCACAACACACAGTTTAGAAGTTTCTTGCTCTTACTTTTCTTCACTCTCTGATATTTTCCTGAGATTTATTTGTAGTCTAGAACACAGATTTTGATGATTCTATTCCGTATTTCTTTAGGTTTCCCATGATAAAACATACAACCTCACAAAAATGCAAACACTCTTTTTCTCTACACGTTCAATATAATCTTTACAGAGATTCATTTATTTCCACTCAACTACATCTGAATTACTTGAACAAATTGTTCAAGTAATTTAAAATAGCACTGCTAACTTTCAGTGCAATAACACATACTTTTTTTTCTTTTAGCTTCCAACAAAACTTTGCAATAATGTATATACAATATTTCACACAATATTTATTGTCTCTTTTTTATTGGTAATTGTTCATTTAAAGAAGTTTATTAAAAGCATCCACCTCTTTTCGTACATAAAAAGGAGGAAGAAGAAGGAACAGAGAGCTTCTGTTAGGATACCTGAGCAAGGCAGCACTAGCTATATTAAAGTAACAGATATCTAGGACAATCTTAAGAATCACCTCATCCTTCATTTTCATTCTTTTTTCTTTTTCTTTTTCCTTTTTTTTTCTTTTCCTTAATACTTATTTGATCAGCTTTTGACTGAATTTCACTTGGTAGAGGGACTTGAGAGGCAGAGGAATAGAAAATACAGAAGCACAATTTAATTTAGATAGAAAAATTTGTAATATCAGATACAGATACTTTTCATACAACAGAAGAAAAGCCAGCACACTGTGTCAGGCCATGGCATTCAGAGACACTCTCCTTTACAGTATCACAGAATCACAGAATGGTTAAGGTTGGAAGGCACCTATAGGGATCATCTAGTCCAACCTCCCTGCTCCAGCAGGGACACCTACAGCGCGGGGCACAGGATGGCATCCAGGTGCATTTTGGAGATCTCCAGAGAAGGAGACTCCACAACCTCTCTGGGCAGCCTGTTCTAGGGCTCTGTCACCCTCATAGGAAAGAAGTTCTTTCTCAGTTCTTCCTTCCATGCTCCAGTCCCTTAATCATCCTCGTCGCTCTACACTGGACCCTCTCTATAAGCTCAATGTCTTCTTGTACTGGGGAGCCAAGAACTGCATACAATACTCCAGGTGAGGCCTCACCAGAGCTGAGTAGAGGGTCAGGATCCCATCCCTCGACCTGCTGGCAACGCTTCTGCTGATGCAGTCAGGATCCCATTGGTCTTCTTGGCCACGAGGGCACATTGCTACCTCATGGTTAACTTCTTGTCAACCAGGACTCCCAAATCCCTCTCCACAGAGCTGATTTCCAGCAGGCCAATGCCTAATCTGTACTGGTGCCTGGGGTTATTCTTCCCCAGGTGCAGGACCCTGCACTTGTCCTTGTTGAACCTCAGGAGGTTCCTCTCTGCCCAACTCTCCATCCTGTCTAGGTCTCTCTGAATGGCAGCACAGCCCTCGGGAGTGTTGGTCACTCCACCCAGTTTGGTGTCATCTGCAAACTTGCTGAGGGTGCACTCTGTGCCCTCATCCAAGTCCTTGATGAACAAGCTGAAGTGCACTGGGCCCAGTACTGATCCCTGGTGGAGGACACCACTGGCCACAGTCTTCCAGCCAGACTCGGCCACATTTATCACTACCTTCTGGGTTCTGCCATCCAGCCAGTCCTCAATCCACCTCATTGTCCACTCATCCAGTCCACATTTCCTAAGCTTTCCTATGAGAATGTCTAAAAATAGTTTTGCAAAGCACCGATAAAATGGGACAGCCACACAGCTGAAACAATAGACCAGTGCCACAACATCCAAATACACCAGATGATCTGCATATGACCTGAAAAACTTTAAGTTACTAGTTATTCTGGACTTGGAGGAATTACCTCCTAGCATTAGTGGAATATTTCTTATATTTTGCCAGAATACTGAAATTGCAGTAAAAACCCTAACTATTTATGTGAAATATACAGTGTAAAGTTGAAAAAAATAACTCATTTTGGCAGCACTAAGATAGAGCTTCCAAGAAATGAAAGAAGTGTACAGTTCCTATATGTATATTTGTCTTTTCCTTCATTAACTTGATCAAACTCTCATACTAGATTTGTTATATTTCAATTATAATGCTTTTGCTCTGTGCAAAGAACCTTAGTTCTAGAATAATTTATACTCCATCCAATGAATGAATGAAGAACTAAGGAATAAGTAAAATGAAAATTTCAATATCTTAAGGAAAAGCAATTTTCATTTTTTTCTCCTTGTTTCCTTATTGAATCATCCCATTCATTTCCAAGTACATCACTCTCTTCTAGAGAAGCCAATAACACATTAAACTATTACAGTATATAGCTGGAAGAGTTCAAAGATCTGGCAAAAACACTTAATGAAGCAGTTTATATTCTGAAAATATAAAACAAGTCTCACTGAATGGATTATCTATTGTAAAGAAGTACTTATTTATTGTTCCACTTCTGTGACATTACTTAAAGTAAGAAAAGTTCCTAAGCATTTCCTGGATCTGTGAGATTAAATTACCATTTTTGTGAAATACTAAAATTATGTTAAAACACACTAATTTTAAATTAATAAAAATACTCTTCATTTTATATTCTTAGATGCTCAATTCTGTCTTTTCTAGTTAATGAAAAAAATATTGTCTTAAAATGGGATTCATTTCAATGAAACTTGCATTTGAACTAGTCATGCGTATTTTGGGATACTAATTTTGGTGGATACAAACAAGTGTTTCTAGTGAGTAATTTATTTCACTCAAGGGTAGTGCTCACTTCACTGTGTGATGTGTCCCCAGTGAAAACTGGCCAGACCTACCTCATCTCGCACATCATGCACCAAGGACACAAATGCTAACACAGAGCCCACACAACACCACACCAGAACCAGAAGCGCAGTGTGGCTGTCCTGGGCACTGTCCTGGGTCCTCAAGGCCACAGGGAACATCATAGACAGCTTGGGCTCTCCACAAAAAGTGGTGCGTAGTAGAAAGGTGATCCTGACAAACCAATTCTCTGGCAAAATCACCCATCTCAATTATCTCTTTTCCAGAGTAAAAATCTAGCTGCCATTTATGTATTCTCTGTTCAGAAGCTCTCCCACATCTTTGATAATTCTGCTTCATGCCTTGATGTTGTCTTTGAACCTTTTCCCGTTCTTTTAAACTCTTTGAAACTGAAGGAACCACAGATGCTGTCAATACTGAAGATACAGAGGTGCCTTAGATGCTTTGTGGTGTTTTAGGTCTATTTTCTCCTCCTTTCTTAAAAAATAAAAATAAAATAAAATCCAACATTCAATTAACTTTCCTGGTTACTAAAAGCTTGAAATTTTATTCCAAAGCTGCAGTGGACACTTCAAAGCCCATCATTTCACATGTTAATTAGAACTGTTTTCTTCTCTGTGTACCACAACTTTTATATACATAGATTTTACCTTCCACTTTTTTACCCTGTCATTGAATCTTTCTGTTTCGCTGTTTCGCATCTTCACCAATCTATCTGAATAATTCCACAGAATCAGCAAACTGTCACTGCACATTTTATTTCCTTTCACAGCTCACTGTGAATGAAGTACAGCTATGGTGGTACTCCTTCACTGCGGACACTGACCAAATATTTTTCCCTCTGTTCCCCATCTTTTTATCAATTATTTATCCAAGCAAAAATTGCCATTCTTATCCATTCATTAGTTTATTTAAAATCATGCCTGAGGCAAGGATTTTACTGAGAGTTTGTTGGACACCTAGGAAATTTCCTTTATCCATATGCTTCTTATTCTTCACAAAGCTCTAGAGGTTCCTGAAACATACTGACTCTTTCCCATCAAATCATTCTCTATCTTTGTGTTTGTTAATCTTATTTATTTATTTTTGCTACTTGCTGGTGATTTTCTTATTTCAGACACCAAGTTTAGCAGGCGGTGGTTTTCCACATCACCTTTTGCACTTTTTACTAACATATATTTGTCACCTCTCAATCCTCAAGTACCAAGATACTTTATACATTGTCTTTTCATAAGGAGCAATTTCTTATGGGTCACAATGATTGATAACAATGAAAACACATTAGATAATAATCATTTTTTAGCACAGTAAATGTTACTATGTAATCTCAAATAAATAATCATTATGAATGCACTAACGTTAGTAAATTAAACGTAATAGGACACAAACCAAGAACTAAAACGCAACATTATATACAGTGCAGCTGTTAGAACAGAGCCTGGCATGGTTCTGAGCTAGGCTAGCTGGTTCTTTCTCAAATAAAGTCCTGGAATAGGCTGGGGTAGCTGGCCCTGTGGCCATTATCAATAGGCATTTTGGAGATAGATATCCAGTGTTTGGATAGGTAAGTTATCCATATGGATGTAAGCCATGCTTAATATCAGTTAATCTCAGAGCCAGAGAACCAGCCCACTTGGTGTTCTGCAATAGATGCAGACCCCAGCCCTGGTTTGACTCATCACGCTGAACTGTTAATCTGACTCCAAGCTTCAGCATGAATGACCTCCCCATCAGTAGCACCTGATGCAACCCAAAAAAATACACTGCTACTAGAGCGGTCTTTTGTTATGATACCCATGATAATTCATTTTATTTGGTTTTCATTGATCAGAGAAATGCTTGATTCTTTACAATAAGCACTAAGAAGACAGATTGTAAGTGTATGATTTGCCCAATGTAGACAATACTGGCATGTTTATGATTACTCTGTCCTACAGCAGTATGACAGAGTTTACAAAAATAAGGACTTTGTTGCCTTGTTTGGGGCATAACTCTCTCTGACTTGAAATAGTCCCAAAATTAAATATAAATGAAAACACTGAGATTTTGTCCTATAGGTCATCTATGTTCCTCAAACTCTAATGTTGCAAAAATATTTTTCAACTGACATAGGTTACTCCTCAGAAAAAAAAAAATGAAAGAAAAGTAATTTTTACAAGTACAGTTACTACAATTTCTGATCTAGTTTCACTGGAAGGCGTTCTAATTTTGATTTCTGTTAACAGTAAAGTATTACTGGAAGAAGGAAATAACATTAAAGATTTTGACTTTAACATTTTAAAGGGAGTAAAATCATGTATTCAGTTTTTGTTTTAATGAACATACCACCTAATTCAAAGGATTGATACAGACAAAATAGAATTTTGAATGCTCAAAGGGCATTTTGAGACAAACGCAGAACTGGCATCTCATTAGAACAGACTGTTCCATTTGTGCTGCACTGGATGATAATCTGATTAGCCATCAGGGGAACAAAATATATTTTACTCTCAAATGATCAATAGAGAAACTAGATTAATCTCTGTTTTAAAACTGTCTGTATCCAGAGTCTCTCCATAGCAATATACTATTTCTAAAAATATTTCTAAAAATATATTTATTTTTCAAGGAAATTAATTTATTTTCAATTCATCAGTCAGTCATCCAGAATTTTATCAATATCCATGATATCCTTAAGATTGCCGTTATCTAGAGATTCAAGACCTGATTTGAAGACATGAAATAGAAACGTGCAACTATTCCCTAACTATTCCCTAACTTTATTCTGTGCTAAGCACATGCCTCATTCTCACATACCTCAACTGAATTTAACACTGGCTTATCGGATGACCCAATAAAGAATATTTTTCTGAGTTATACCTAGGACAGGCATAAATACGAAGTGCAACACAAGAACTACTGCAGTTCCCCCTTTTGCTGGGGTATCAGCCAAAATTTTGAAATACTCTCATTTTAAGGATTCTGTCTGCTTGCAGTCTGAATATGAGTGAAATAATGGTGCATTTTTGGTGAATATGAATGAAATAATGCAAAGAATGGGAGACCTGTGCAATAGGTTACGTTAGAAGTTAAATAAAAATGACAAAGAAATAATAGTGCACGTCTGAAAAAAAGTACAAAATAAGGAAAAAAAAAGAAGTCAAACTAAACTACATTAGAAAATATAATCAAGACAATCCCTCAGAAGGGTAGGAAATACTGCAAGTCTATAGCAACTTGGAGAAGTGTGGAGAAAAACAAAGTTTAATAATTAGCAGTATAAAATGAGAAAGCTGCGATACCAACAGCTCAGATAGTTTTTTAGCTTCCAGGGAAGCTACGATCTTTTAACTTTGCTGAAAGTACAAGGGTCAAGGGACCAAACCATACACTTGCACCCAGGATCAGACATCTCAATAACAATAACCACAGCACCAGCTGTGTAGTAGATAGAACAAATTGGCTTCTTTTTCCACTACTCTGAGATCTTGTAGCTTCCTCTCTTAACGTATTCACCCTTGGGGGCTCTGGAGTATTTAACATTAATATAGAAAATTTGATTATGGGTGAGAAAACTGCTATGTCAAGGATTGTAACACAGGTAAAAATAAACATTCTCCGTTCTTTCAGGAACTTTGGCAGTAGCCTACTTTATCATAGAACCTATAGAATAATTCCTAAACTACTTGATGCATTTATCAAATCCCACTCTGATTTTAACAGAAGGCTGTGGTTGTAGAAATGTCACTTTGCAGATATGTCTCCAGGTCCATTAAGATTTCTTTCCTTTCAGGAGCTTTTTTCAGCTGTATGGTTTCAAAACATTTTGTTTAGTGATTCCTTCTGAATTCTCATGTGGAGTGCAAAGATTAACTTTACGAATTTCTCTATCATTCCTCACTACTAAGAATAACTGAGTTACACTAACAACTCTTGAGTGTTCCTTAGTTCTGAAAAACAGTCCTTAAGGGATGTTTTGTGAGGAACAGCTTTCAGAAGGTTTGAAGTTTTGTATGTGCAATAACAATACAAGTAGCAGGAGGGCAGTTCACCAATGTAAAACAGACCTGACTCTGTGCTTTACTGAGATTCTGTCTGTTATTATTTTAGAAATTCAGCCTGACTGTGTTAATCAGCACTAGGAAATCAGCACTAAGCACAGCAAGACCATGTAGCTGCACTTTATTTTGACCTAAAGAGATCACCTCCAGGTAATAAAAGCAAGTTTAGTTTCTTTGTCCATATAATTTCTGCCTTGCTGATAAGACTGACAAAACCTATGTCATTTCTGATTGCTATAGATACTATTCTGAGATGCACTTGTCAGTGAATCAACTGATATTGCCAGTAGATACAAATTGATGGTAAGCACTTTTATCTGACTTTTACTGCATGCCAGAAAAGCAGTGCACATGGACAGAATATGAACCAGTTTTCTTGTGGGTGAGAAAACTCAACCATTCTTTTAAGAAAATGCAACACACATAAAAACAAGGAATAAAATGTCCTCCATTCTCTTAGAGGTCCATAGTGTATAAAACCATTCCCTGCATACAATAAACTTCATAAATGATCTAAACCAATTCAAAGAATGTCAAATGCAGGGAAAATCAAACATTTTTTTGATTTATGTTTTCATATGAAATAATCAGAACAGTAGAAGAAAAAAAAAGTAGTACTGACACCTATTTTTATTTAAGTCAGTGAGACTGGCATGTATCCATTCTCTTCAAGAAACCAAATTTAAAAATGTGTTCATAATTATAGGATTAAAGTAGTAATCCTTGTCTAATGCCTTGCCTTTAATGCTAGCACAGAGAACAGATGTGATGAGAGTATCTATCTGAGCAGATAACCACTCAGATAGATACTCCCAGACATGAGATGGTGATTTGTTTCAGTAGCTTTGAAAATCTATAGGTCAGTAGCTTTGAAAATCTATAGGTTTCCTCTGCCCATACTCTGTGCACTGCCTACTCCCATCTCAGCAATCTCCTCTTCTCTCTGCATGTCAACACATTAGTTTGAGGTTTTAATGACAAGTAATTACTTAATTCTTAAGTAATTCTTAAACTGACGATATGAATTGGAGGAGAACGTAAAAGAAATACTGTCAGAATCGATACCTTAGGCCAACCAATATTCTGGAAATTCAGCTAGCAACTTCTGTCTTGTCTAGACTGCAACAGGTAATTTGAAGTAGCGATTGATAAGAATTTTCTAATCTAGAGTATGGCTGCAGGCATCTAAATATTCAAAATGCTGTGGAAGGTATTACAAAAAAGAACAATCTTTCAGAAGAAGAAAGTATTTCCTTTTTTATTTCTTTAGCTCAAGAACAGAACAATCTTACAAAAACCTTTCACTCCATCTCTGCCTTTTCAATGAGAAGAGGTAAGAGTCTCAGCTTACCATTTAATTATAGCAAGAAAGAAGTTATTAGCATCTTAATTCTATAAAACAATATAGAGAACATTTTAAGCAATGCTTTAACCAGCTGAATACTATTTGGAATTACTGGTCTCAGAAATATCAGATAATCTTTCCAATCTATTTTACAGTATTATTCCTCCCCAGAACTCATGAGATCTTATTTCCCTTCCTGAATATTATGATGAAAATGAATATTCCAGAAAGAGTATATGGTTCTAGCACTAGTTAGTTTAATTCCATTCTTACATTCAACATTCCTAAGTGCCTCATCTACATGTGTTTTGTACAGTGTCAGGGATGGTGACTCCTCCACTACTCTGGGCACGCACACACACTATATATATGTGAATGTATGTGTCTGTGTATATATAAGTGCAATATATATATATGTGTGTGTGTGTGTATATATTTATGTGTATATATAATCTGCAAAACTCGAGCCCCTTTTAATTGTCCTGAAGGCAATTAGCAGGAACATGACACTAACCCCACATAATCTATTTTTTCAATATTGAAAGTCAGTTAAAATAGATTCTTTACTACAGCAATTCAATCCTTGTTTCTTCAATGCTAAAATGTAAAGACTTTTTGGTACTGTTTTAACATAAAGGTTAAAGGTTACAACTGTGTGCTACAACTGTGTGCTTAAATAAATAAAGTTGCAAACACACACACATATATCAATATGTGTTCAATAGGTACAAGTACCTGAGGGGAGAACTTAGGAAGGATGGGGCCATACTCTTCTCAGTGGTGGCCAGTGACAGGACAAGGGATAATGGGTACAAGTTGAAACACAGGAAGTTCCACCTCCATGTGAGGAAGAACTTCTTTCCTGTGAGGGTGACAGAGCCCTGGCTCAGGCTGCCCAGAGAGGCTGTGGAGTCTCCTTCTCTGGAGATCTTCCAATCCCACCTGGATGCCACCCTGTGGGTGTCAGGGGCAGGGAGTTGGACTGGATGATCTCTAGAGGTCCCTTCCAGCCTCAACCATTCTGTGATTCTGTGTGATTCTGTGATTACACAATATATTTACCCTGTCTGAGAGACTGTACTTGTGAATACCTGTAGTGTACAGTTTACAGGAAAAAAAAAATCATCACATGTTCATTGGTGAAAGTGATGAAGTTATCACCTTGGGAAGAGCAGCTCAGCTCCACTGAAAAGAATGGATGTAGCTTACAAAGATTTGGCATTCATTCATATTTTCTCCTTTGAGTTTCTTTTTTTCTGAAGGAATGTAAAAACTATAGTAAATGATAATGAAGACTGGACTCCAGAATAGTACATTTGTGGCGTAACTGCAAGTATCTAACTGGGAAGAAAAGGTGCCCACAAAGAAGCTATAAGAACCGTGAACAAAATAAAACTCTTAATGTTCATAGGTATGACAGACCTGGATAAAACATTGTGGCCTTACAGTGAAAAAAAAAAAAAGATATGTGCAAACCTAAAGAGGGGAAAAAAAAAGATATGATATTGTGAATGTTATAAAAAATTCAAAGTAGAATAACTTACCACTTCTTCATGGGTAGCATTTTCTACATTAATACCATTAACCTAAAAGCAGACACAAAAGAGAGAAAATGATTTGAAATGTTTAAGTTAGTTAATGAAATAAACAGAAAGACAAGTATGAAACAAACATGTCTGTGGAACAAGCAAATGTTTACTGACCTGTATTATTGCATCTCCTATGAATAACATTCCTGTTTGGTCAGCTGTGGAATTATAAAAAGAGTACATTTAAATTGAAAAAGGTACTGAAAAAATAATGCTATATTGACTTTCAGCACTTGGTTTAGCATGCTGTTTATAACAGTCATCTAAAATTGCTTTGCTTGTGAAAACACCAATGCATAGCAATCAGTCACCACCCTGCAAAGCTAATAGATTCCTTCCAATTTTAAGTAAATTAAAAGAGTACATTACATACACAAAATTTAACATGGAACACAAGTGTAATTTCTCACTAATGAAGGATTTCATTAAATTATGTGGAAATTCACACTTTTCATTAGTCTTTTCCACTAAGGAAAATAGAAATTTCAAAAGCTACTCCTTCCCCCCAAACAAATTTCAAAGGACTGCTAGAATTAAGAGAGGTTGTGCCTAGAATATAATACCACTCTTTAATATTAAGTTTGAGTTAGCTTTGTTCTTGAGAGTAACATAATACATTATTTCAGTCTGTAGTCTGCATGTGTTCTGCCTTTGCAGAATTAATGGGAATAATGTAATGAAACTGCAAAGAAAACTAATTCTGTATAGCTACAATGACATTTCCTCAGGTGTACTCACTGATTTTTAAATTTTGTAATTTTTAGTGGAATGGAGGATGTTTACCTCTTGAAATTTAGTATTTAAAAACAAGGCTCTGATCCTGCCAAAATTGAGGTCAATAGATTAAGAACTGTTAAGAAGCTAATGCCATCTTGCCAAACTACTGGCAACTATTGACAGCTATTGCTGGCACTCTTACAGTTGTACATGTACTTTTATCTGCAAAGTTAGCTCAAAATAAAACTGGTTTGACACGGATGACGAGAAGTGTTTTTTACTTGGACTACACAAAGAACAGCATGAACTGTAACAGTGTGCAGATAACACAATGGCATCAGCAAAGACTCTATCTGTCATCCAGGTATCTGAGCAAGAGCTCATCACCCTCCGATAGAGTCTTCCTTGCATATTCATGTGCATGCAAGTGACATCAAAAATTTCCTGTGAAACCTTTACCATAGATATGTGAGAGCAATTGTAAACTTCAGATTTTCTTTAATAAAAGAAACATGACTAAAATGGGTCTTTTTCTATTCTGTTCACTTCCTTAGGCAGGCAGGGTCAGCACACAATAGAAGGCTGTGTTTTTTTTGTAGCACTAGGAAGGCTGGTAAAATCAGGGGCTGGGAACCTAGTTGGATAGAGACTAAATATGTGCACAGGTCAAAATGCAACTATTAATGTTGCCGCTCTTTGTTTTGGTAATATTTGATATTTAAAAATTTTGAGAAAACATAATTTATACAACAAAAATGACACACCTGTGTTCACAATGAAAGAAGAATCTTCAAATGTTAAATCATTTGAAGAAATTTGTGCAATTAATTGTTATTTTGTGCCACTCCGTGGTGGACAGAAAGCCAACAGCACAAATGTAGGCTTTGTATTATATCAATGGATTGCTTAATTTTCCTTTCCCTTTCCCTCCTCCGTTCTGCTAGCACGTAATTCAAAATGGAGCTTTATGGCTCTTATTTATTTACTGTCTCAAGACTGTTGCAATGCTAAGAAGTCACACAAATAGAAGTTAAGGATACAGAGGAAACTAGGGGGCAAGTATAGGAATCTGTAAAAACATGAGAATTACCTAACATAATATTGCCATAAAGAAGAGGAGAAAACTGTATTTAAACACAGCAAGCTCTGACCTTACGTTATTATAAAATAAATGAGGGTAGTAAGCCTTTTGCCTCATCACTATAGCCTGTAATTGCATCAGATTCCAAAAGTTAATCAGGATTAGTTTGGCTGAATACCTGGATAAGAATCCCATAAAATAACTGTTGATGAAAAAAAAAATAAAAGATGCTTTTTAATTTGGTGAGTTTTGCTTGTTAAACTAATGTCTTACTGTGAGGGTAAGTATATGCCAGAAGAAAGTATGCTATTTGATATAAGACTATTGAACACTACAGTTTGTTTGCTCCCAATAAATTATGAGGAGTTTGAGATTATCTGTCCTTTTTAAAAACGATAGAAATATTTGTCTCAATATTCTACTCAAATTCTATGCTAGTGACCTTTATTTCTACCTTTATTCCACTGAGAATAACAACATTGTGATTTTTTTTCTTTTTTTTTTTTTGTAAACTACTGCTAAATAAATTTTTATTTTTACTGAAAATGAAACAGCTGTAAAGATATTTAGCTGCACATATTCCTGGAAAGCAGTATCTTACAAAATACACTAAGGACTCCTTGAGTTCTATCCAAGGAACATGTAAAAGGTGCATACAGGTATATATATAGTATTCAAATAATAAGTATATTTGTTCAGAATTTGTGTCTAGAACGTAATAGGAGCTACACTGAGCTGGGAATTGTATTCACAAAATGGGCTGTGCTCCTCCAGGGTTCCGTAGGCAGCGCAATCTGTCCTCCTCACAGCTGCAAACAGGAGTAACGGAGGCTGGAGCGGAGGGAAGACACCGCGGCCAAACTCTGTTGCACTCCCTCTGCTGGGACGCTGATCAGTCGCACAGTAGCTGCCCAATGGGAGATATACGATAAGATGTCCTGTGTTGAGCCAACAATCTTCTCGAGTGAGTGATGATTGCACATTTGTACATCACAGCTAGCTAAAAATGCTACACTGGAGTAGAGAATTTCCCGTACTCCTTTCCTGTACTGTACATCCAAAAACTGCTTTGTAAATGTTGCATTTGAATAAATCATGCTATTCATGAATTCGACTACCGGTTTGGAAGGCGATCGGACCAGCAGTCACTGTTCATGGATCTGATACCGGCAGAAGCAAGCGTACAGCTAACATGGTATTTTGTATCTCCTTCCCCTCCAACCCAATACTTCTTTCAAATTGTGACAGAGAACCCCTCGTGGTCTGTTCTCTCATCTCATTCCTCACTTCTTTCCCTGGAATGATCAGTAGGCATATAGTTAATTCTAACATTTAGGAACATTTGCGCTGTTTTATGAGATCTTTAACAGAAATAGGCAGCTTACAGGGAGATTCCTTTTCAGATAATACAAACAAAAAAGATGTTTTTCACAATAAACTGTTTATTAGAACATTCTACTAATAGAAATATTTTTACCCAAATGACTGGCACTGAATCCAACTTGAAATCTATTGCAACAACAAATCTATAATATTTTTCACTGCAAACTCCATTAATGGAACAAATGTAGTTTTCTGATAAACAAATATGGTTTTATATTTTATATCAATCAAAAAGTAAAAGGAGGCAAAAGAGTAGAGTGCAATTAGAAATTGCAAAAGCAAGTCAACAGGCATGAAGGAGAAAGTTCTTTCCTTAGCAAAATAAAAAGGAACCTTTTCATTTCCTGCAGTGACTTTTAGAAGGTAGATGAACTGTTCTCCGTCTCTCATCAATTTCAAAAATTATCATTTTGATACTAATTGCCTAATAGCTCTGAAAACCTATATAATTGTCAAAATTTACCTTTTTTTTTTTCTGACCTGGTTTGGACAGCAAGTGCTATACATAACAAGAAACAGAAGACATCTAGAAAAGTCATGGGGATGACCCTTTTTTAAAAAATAAATATGCTTTATATATCAAAAGCTATAATAGGAAAAGCTTTAAAGCTAAATTTCTGCCCATCAAACTCTTAGCACTGACTGAAAGAGAAATTATTAAAGGCTTTTGTATGTTTTTCTTTAGGTTTGCAAGTAGGTTTGCAACATCAGCCACATTGACATTTTATCAGATGATCTGCGTGAAGTGTCAATACACACGGTGATAAAATTTTAGATCGACTTTAGGAAATAAGAGGAGAAAAATGCAAATAATTTGAATTTCCTTCAGAAGTCCAGGTATTTGCTCATCTCATCAAAAGACTCTTAAGCCAAGCTACTAACAATATGTTTCTTTCAGTGATATCCAAGAAAATAATATTTCATTGTGAAATCAATAAATAAAAACTGAGAAAGAAAAAGTCACCTTTTTAATTAAAGGAACTGGTTTAATGTTACCTGATTACATTGTATATTTTTTTTGCAAGCAAAGAGAGCCTGAATGAAATCTGCCATGCATGAGCTGCTGAAAAGCAAATTCTTATCTTACTGTAATTCATGTGTTGAGTGGAACACATGCAACTGTGTTGAGTGGAATAAGTTGTGAATGTGTGATTATATGAATAAATTTGTACTAGAGAAAAAATGTTTCATTTTTATACATATTTAGTAAATCCATTCTTCCTCATTTGAGTTTACCTTTATAGAAAAATATCAACATTAAAAGAAACAAGAAATTGAAATTTTAATCAGAGACATACTTAAAACTTGACTTTTGCAAGAAAACACATGGTAGCTAAGACAGAGTAACGAGAAATGCACTGTCTACTTTATAATGTATCTTTAGAAAATATGAAAAATTTACTACTGTTATTTTTTTAGATAAATGCCTATCTACAGCCAACAAGTTTGCTATTATTATAAATGTAGAAATATTCATCTATTGAATTAGAAGAGAATTAAGTACCAATAAGCAAGTAGCAAAACTCACAGTTACATTTGTGAGCAAGCTATGTCTGTTGTTAAATATCAACAACAAAAAAGTTCTACCAGCCATGGATAATTAGGGCCCCTTTATAAATCAGTAAAAAGCTACTTAAATTGATAAAAATGCATCTAGATTACTAAATATAAACCTGATAATATTTCAAGAATGATTACAATATTTTTCAAGTGAAAACAGTTGTACACACTTTAAAATTAATTAATCACTTGGTTAAAAGAAAGTTTGAGGAATGCAGTAAAATGTAAAGGAAGACCAACCTGCTCACATAACTGCAATATTCTAAGACATAAGGTTAGCTTTAATAGACATATGATTAATACCACAAGTAAAAGACTTACTGAGCTGAACAGTATAAGTCAGCCAAGTTATGAATATGTAACATTTTATGCAGAAATAAATTATAGGCAAATCCAGTATCTTAAATCTTTTTTTCCAAAATACATAACCCAACTTCTACCACATATCATTACAGAATGCAAAAAAAATAAAAAACGTTGTAAAAGTTTTAGACATGAAAACTGGGTGACATAATTGACAAAGTGTGATGATACCAGAAATAGCAGAAGTATATACATTAAATGAGTCATAAGGAAAGAGAAAATATATTTCCTAAAATAGCCTAAAAAGTCTTTAGTTCATAAATCAGTCCAAGAAAGATAAGAACAGTGAAAAGATCAGAAAGAGAACTTTTCTGAAATTGCCAAAGGATGTTATTAAATTTCTCATATTATTCCATGTGACACTATCTCCTAGCAGAAGGATCATTACATTTGCTCTTTCCATCAAATACACTGTATGATTCTTGATTGTACTTTTGCCCCAAAATATCTGAATGATTTTTTTTCTGAATTTAATCGCTATCTTTCAGTGCACCATAAATCTGCATTACAGACTAGAGGATGATCCGTCTAGCTGCCTGCTTCTTCAGCTTCCACATTAAAGTATCATGGTAAAAGCAAGCTCCAGAACTAAAGTCCAAAATACTATTTATCTTCAGAAAGATTCCAGGGGGTTTTCTCCTAAACAATGATCTGAGTGAACATGTATGATCTAGGTCTCTCACTTGCCTGAACAAAATAATTGTAATTTTTTTTTTAATTCTACCTGGACTATAGTGATAATAAATTCAAATAATAACTTCTAATTCTATTTGATTATATTTCTGAAATTCATAATAGGAAAATGTTCACCCACAGGTAGATAGAAGAAAGAACAAAAATTAACCATATCAGTCGTATCCTAGGGTAGATGTTTATTCTGTTATATGGAAGAAAGGGTACTTACAATTACATTTTGCATTTTGATATCTCTCTCTACTAAGATTAAGGAATGTGAATGGTAACTGTAATACTGCAAGTGCCCTGAAAATACAGATTATTGTTTTCAGATATACTATTGACTATTTGATAAACTGCAAAATGCACTTTCCAAAGTGAATATTGCTCAGGAGGTACCTGTAAAGCTAAGGTACAGAAACAGAATCACAGAATGGTTGTGGTTGCAAAGGACCTCTGGAGATCTAGTCCAACCTCCCTGCTCACACCAAGCCTCCTAGAGTATGTTGCACAGGACCCTGTTCAGATACTTCTTATATATATTAGAGGATAAAGACTCCACAACCTCTCTGGGCAAGCTGTTCCAGTGTTTTCTGTCACAGTACTAAAGGTTTCCTTATATTCAGATGGAACTGCCTGTGTTTCAGTCTGAGCCTGTGCCTCTCGCCCTATCACTAGCCACTGAGGAAAAGAGTCTGGCCCCAGCCTGTTTACACTTTCCATTCAGATATTAGAAAATAAGCATATTCCTGCAAAAATATTGAGAAATGTGACATTAGGAAACAGTGCACAAATAATTAATACCATGCAAGTTCTAATGTCCTATTCAAAAAAAGGCCTTCATAAGTCAATAAATGACTATTGTCTGGCCTTCATGTTCATCATAACACAAGCACTTCATCCACTCCCACTTCCTTATGCACTCAAGTACCTCCATGTGGTCTGATCTCATCCTTGCAAAACCTGACCTTTTTAGCTCACTGGAGCCCAAGGTTTCTGGCCACTGACCTGCTCAGCTTGGTTTTAGTTATTTTAGTTACGTCCTTCATGGATGTCTGGGGACAATACTGAAAAACACTTAAGAGTGGAAGTAACACATAGAATCATAGAATCATAAAAAGTCTAAGGTTGGAAGGGACCTCTAAGGGTCATCTAGTCCAAACCCCCTGCACACACAGGGTCACCTAGAGCACGTGGCTGCATCCAAGCAGGTTTTGAAGATCTCCAGAGAAGGAGATTACACAACCTCTCTGGGCAGCCTGTTCCATCCCTCTTGTACTGAGGGGCCCAGAACTGGACACAGTACTCCAGATGTGGCCTCACCAGGGCTGAGTAGAGGGGCAGGATCACCTCCCTCGA
>JAWLRI010000731.1:3351795-3378482 GCA_034781795.1 Crypturellus tataupa
GGGGGGTTGGACTAGATGACCTCTAGAGGTCCCTTCCAACCTTAGGCATTCTATGATTCTATGATTCTATGATCTGTGAGCGCTTCACTGAGCAGCTGCTTACAGAGCTCACAAGATTAGATGCAATACTTGCTCTATTCTTACGTACCACCAAGGATCTAGCTAATTTTTTTACAGTTGTAAAGGTACTCTGTAGCAGCAGCCACTACGTACTTTAGATTTAACATCTGTGAGAGCAGCAAGTCCAAAAATTCCACTCCAATTATGATCCCAAAAGAGGAATCATGCAAAAGTAAGGAAACCTGCTAAAAAGGAACATAAAGGATAAAGCTAAGGATATTGTATCTTCACAGATAATGTGAAGACTACTTAAAGGTAATAAAGACTATATAAGGTTATCATGCTGGAAACACACAGAGCTGCTGAATCTTCATTTTTGTAACGTTTAAGGTTGTATGGTGAAAATTTAGTCACAATTTAGACAAAAAAAATATAATAAGCTGTTCCTTTTTTGCCCGTAAATTTATGAACAAGGAATCTCCTAGAGGGAAGTGTAGATACACTGACTACAAAACACAAATTAGAACTACAGAATATTATTACAGAATATTACAGAACAATGGAATTGACAAGATTAAGATTATTCCTTATTTTTTTTATATATAGCACTATAAACACTATAATAATATCAAGAGGTTTCAAGGACCAACATATCTATTTCATTAAAAAGCACTGCTATGCAGAGCTTGAATTTAAGATGACAGGCAAATTTCTGTAGCAGGTGAGTAAGACAAACAAGTGGAGAAACTGAAACAAGACTAACCATGTATAAAGCCTACTGCAAAATGATGGGTTCCAACCTTGGTATATCTACCACATCTGCTATCTGTTTCTGGAATAAATGAAATCATTAAAACTTCATAAAAGGAAGAGTTAGAAAATGTAGGTGCTTAAGACGAATTCTTCCTGTGAGTTCTATTTAAGGTTTGAATAGAAATAAAATTCCTAAACACCTTCCCTTTGGTCCAAGAAACCAAAGTCAACCCACAAGAATTAGCCTATGGAGATTGTATGTAGGTATGAATACTGTCTGAGTTCATTTCAATTTTTGCACTTCTCTTTTTCTTTTTTTTTTTTTTTTTCCATATTTGCTGCCAGTTGAATATCCATAGCTGAAATAAATATTTTCTGGAATGTTATAGTTTCATGGTGCAGAGCACTATTGGATGGACAGGAAAGCTGAGTTCAACTGACTGTTACGACAGACAGAGCACAGAACACCAAAAAAAAAAAAAAAAAAAAGAGTAAATGGAAAAGAAAAGCGACTGGTAAAATTTTAATTCTCTTAAAATAAAGCTAAAAAAAAAATCTCCTGTAAATGTCTTTACATGAAAATGTCGCTTATGGAGGAAAAAAAAAATGCATAATTAGAATACTTCCCCAGGCTTACGTAGCTGATTCTCCACTCATTTTGCAGTCTTCACAGACCAATTATTGATCTTTTTCAAATAACACCTTTATAATTACCCCAAAGCAATCTCATCCAGTCACAGCTTCACCTATGGTATTTTCAGCTCTGCGATGTCAACTTCTAAATTAGTTTTTGGAGGTTGACCATTCAGCCTTGTGAGCCTACATGACTGTCTTCAAAAACATACCTTTTTTCCTAAAGGGCAGGGATAAAACTAAAACTCTTCAATCAATTGAATATTAATTGAATATTAATAAGTAATATTTAGAAGTAACCAACTTGTTTGTCCCTCAGTCACTATGGTCATGCTCATGGAACAACATTTTGTGCAAGCAGGTCAGAGCATAACCCATTGGTCTATATCTCGTATATAGCTCAGAGACAAGAGCTTTAATTCAGAACAAGATCTTGTGCCATGCACTGGGACAAACAGTCTTTACAAGTAAAAGCAACACCAGTAATATATTCTGTAATTAAGTCTGTGGTTTTTTGCTTACACATATTCCCAAAGGCCTTATAAACCCTTGGAGAGAGAATTTCAGGAAGAGGCAATTTCAGGAGAGCTCTGATTGAAATAGCACCTATAACTAAATAGATAGGGGAGTTTAAAAGAGTTGTTATCAATAGTGAAAAAGCAGCAAGACAAAAACTTTCAGGTACTCCAAGAATGATACTAGATATATTGACAAATGCAAACTTGAAAGCATAGGTATCAGATACAAGAGCAAGAACACATAGAGACCAGTTGCTTCCACGCAGATATTCTGCATCTAGCTATTAAAGATTTTTAACTTTTGCACAACTTTTCACAATATACAAAATAGCAATCTTGACAGCCTGTCAAGATGTACAACAGCTTAATTTAAATTTTTCATAAAGGATGCATATATCTGTCTGCTATTTCTCTGGCTAACAACACAGAAATATTGATATGGAACTGCTTGCTTTTCCAACTTGTCGGTAAGAGCACTTAACGTCAGCTAGCTTCTGACCATATCTCAGGAAGAGATATTTTTCAGGGATATTCACAGTGACCCTTTTATTCTTCTCCTCTATACATTTATTACTATTTTTAGTATGCTACTTACTTTTTTGCCTCTAATAATAAACCAAGATATTTTTTGGCATGCTGATGAATACTCATATTTATTATTTATTTTGTCACATAAATTTATATCAGTTCTCAAAGTGACAGCAACTGGAGCTTGTGATCTTTAATAATATATTCCTAAGGGATTATTTGATATCTGTCTTCTAAATATCTATCTAGGCCAGCTTTTCAGAGAATGGAAAATAAGTAACAAAAGGTTAAATAATGCATTTCCTCTATTCAAACTATCTAAATTTCAAAAGGAAAAGTCTTTCTTTAATCATCAGCTGGATATTTCCAAATAAATAGAAATGTTATTTAGTAGCTCTTATGGCAAAATGGGCACTAGGGAAACAGTATATATTAGTAGTTACCTAGATAGAAACGTACTGGAGTTATATAAAAAAAAAAAAAAAAATTAATGCAGACCAATTCTCTAGAGGTTTTCTAAAAGAACATTCTTTTCTGTCCTTATTAGCATCTGAGTTACAAAGGAAAAAAATCCTCATCAGGGATTTAAACAGTACTTTCGGGTTTTTTTTCCTCTGTTTTTTTTCCTCTCCTTTTTTTTTTCTTTTCTATTTTTCTTTTTTTGGATCAACAAAATGATGAGTCTTCCTATGCTTTTGTCCCTATTCACCTACCTTTTTTCAATGAGGTAAACTCTGGCTAAAACAAGACTTGTGAAACTTAATTGTGTACTCAGGATGTGAAGCTTTTGTCATTTTAATTATATTAGTCTCCCACAAACTCCTAAAGAGTCCTCTTCCAATTAACAAGCCAAGAAACCAATTTGTCCTACCACCAATCAAGTCAGAGACAATTCAGCTCTGTGGGAGGGACTGATTAATAGCGATAAAAAGCTAAATGCTTTTTTATTTTTACTTTGTAAGTGGACTTAGCAGGGAAAAGACACGGAAATGACAGAAATGTAACACAAAGGAATAGATAAAACTGTTTATGAAAAGTGAGCTAACAGCTGGAGAAATAAGATAGCAATACACATGGAGTGAGGCACTGGCAATATATTGGAAATTAATTTTAACAAGTGAAGAAGTGAAAAGTAACAAAACTATCACATCTTAGTAAAGTACATCATAATATTATTTTTTCCCTAGCTATCATACAATTTGCTTCTGAGAATATTGTTAAACTATCCATCTTGAAATAAATTACCTTTTAAAATATACATAGAGAATAATTACAAAATATTTCATTTCAATATACTACTACTGTCAATGTTTTCAAATTTTAATTCTGTGAATGATTCTTCCATACATTCTCCTCTCATACATTCTCCTTTTTCCTACCAAAGAGAACCCTCTGAATCAGTCATGAGGGCTTGTTTGGAATGCTTGGACTTTCCAAGTCTGCATGACTGAAATATTTTTTGGAAGGAGTACATATTCAATAATATATATAGAGAGAGATGATTAAATAATATCTATTTCAACCCTGAGAACATATTTCCCACAGTGGTTCCACTTTGGGAATGATTTTTTATATTTTTAAAATCCATCTTTTCTGTTATGTAGATTATAGTATCTAAGTGCAAAGACAACTCTTTATCTGTTTATTTTTTTTACACACTGAATTCCACAAAATACATTCCTCTCCTGCATTATTTTACATCCAAGTCAAATGGCTAGAGAAATGGAATGAAATGCCATCAAACTACAGAAAACCATTTTCTCGTGAACACGTAAACAGTTTTCTCAGTGTTTACATTGTATGGCAGATGGCAAAATATGAAACAAGCAATGGTCAAGTTGATGCTAGTAACAGTAATTTACTATGAATAGTGTTTTACAATGAGAGGATCTGCCTTTTATCTGAAAGTCCAACCCACTCCCGTGGCTTTGTGTAGTCCTCTGTATTGCACAAGGCAGTGAATTGTTTGGCCCCAGGGAGGCTGGAATTATATGAAAAACAACTCAGATAGAGGAGCAGAACAAATAGCATGAAATGCTTTCCCTGAAACTAGCTAGAGAATTAAGTGTTGTCACAAGCAGATACAGAAATTTACATTTCAGTCTTTTCCCACTCACATGTTCCACCTATGAAAAGCAACTCTAAAAGTACAAGTTTTTTTTCCTCCTACATATTTGAAATGAAAGAAAACAAACAAATTATTTCTATTTTTGTTATAAAGGAAATAATGTGATGGAAGGTTGTGTGCAAAATATAGAATAACTATGAATAATAAATAATAAAGGCAAACTATAGAAAGAAGGAGAATAAATCAGTAAGACAATGTGATTGTCTATGATCGCTACAGAATTGCCTTTCAGCTTACAATTTTCTCTTAATATATTGAATTATGCATACTCATATAGAGTACAAAAGCAAAATCTTGAAACACTTAAAATTCTTCTGAATTTATCTTCAAAATTTTGGAATTACCAAAGAGCGTGCTAGCTGACTACCAGCTATTTCACTTTTATTTTAAATTCTGCCTTTGAGTTCCTATATAATGGTAATTTACATTCTTTAAAAAATAAAATGTTCATCTTAACATTATACTCACTTGACATTTATTTTAAAAGCTATTGTTTCTATCTGGTTCAAAGTAAACCAAAACAAATACAGTCATGAGGGCCATATTTAATCCTTTTATTTTTTTCTTATCTGAGTTTGACAAAGAAACTTCTGTGAATTGAATATAACAGTTTCAAGATGGGACAGTTTGAAGAGGTCTAGAAAGTTTTTTTCAATTTTTAGTTTCTATTATATAAATGTAATGTATTTGTTAACAACAAGAACCAAATTAAAACACCACTTATATCAACATGGAGAAAAATAATAAGAAAAATGTTATGCTGTCCATTAAGAGAAACAAGGAACAATTTCAGCTGCAACATCAAAACAACATGGGCAGGTGGGAAATTAATTTAGAAGAGTACAAAACTATATGCTCTCCTCCAGGGTAAGCAACTGGACAGGCTGAGGAAGACCCAATTTTTTGTGTATGATCATTTAATTTTTCAGGGTTTCCCTGGAAGGGTCACCTTGGCAGAACTGCCCATATTGCCTACGAATAGCATAATGAATTAGAATTCCTTCTTAATGAATTTCATATCTAGAGCCACATAGTGCTTTGCAACTCAAATCTAGATTGCCATCTGAACTGTATTTGAAACTCCTACACTTTTACCCATTAATGCTAATTCTATATCCTGGAAAAGCTGTTTCCTTTCTGACATAGTCCCAGCTAAGCCCTCACCTCTAAGCTTACCTACTTTTAATAGTTACTGGACATGAAACACAATCTGAGGTCTTCAGTTCTATCAGAGTTCTTGTACTCTTACAATGACTCTTACTTTTGAGAACTTTTTTTTTCAAAATCCTTTTTCTTATCTTAAAATCAGAGCTTGTTTTCCTGTCCTGTCTTCCTCCAGGAAATACTAGTTAGGGGACAGAAGACACCTAGATACCAGCAAGACCTAGCGGTCATATATGCTTATATGCACAGACATATTACATTTCAGGCAGACAACATTTTACTCTGGCTTTTATAACCACAGTCTGCATACAGCTTATGAGTGTCAGTAGTTTGAATCTGCAGCATTTCATTCTGCAGTGAAGTCGAAAGCATGCATAAGCTGATGATTTTTGGCTTATATCTACTTCAGCAAACCAATCAAAATGCAATATGTCTTTAGTTCTCTAAATGGCCTTCTACTCGTTGCTTATTGATGCAGTCTTTGTGCACATTTTTAAAAGCAAGTCCTGTTTCACAGAATTACATAGACAAAGGTAGGGACACCATATGATAAAAAAAAAAAAAAACAACAGCAGCATTGTAATTGAATTTTAGGGGGGTAAACAAAACAAAACAAAAAAGAGCACCATATATATGCTGGCACCCCATCCACCCTATCTGCACACACAAAAAAGAATTAAAATGGAGCAAGTAAGTATCTGTCAAGTGTTCTCCCAGCCACTGTATGCCCTTGAACAGACAATTGTCAATATATGAAAAAGCAATGAAGAAAAGGCCTTGCTGTAATTATTTAGATGCTTTCAGTTGGAAATACAGCATTTGCTTGCCTTTTTCTTCTTCTTTTTTTTTATTTTTCTATTAATAACCTAACAATATTTGGTGACACAATTTTGTTGTCTCAATGTTTATAAATTTTTAATTTCTTGTCAAAATAAAGGACACATTAAAAAAAAAAAGTTCTTGGCTACAAGAATGCACAAAGGAAATGTTGATCATTACATATTTCTATTACTAAATACCATCTCTTGCACTCCAATACCATATTCTGATCTCTGTAGGAGACATGAAAGTATATAGCCAAAAACACAGAGATCTAGAAGCACTTACATTTGCACTGTGATCACTTCCACTAACACAGACGACATCTTGTTTTTGAATTGTTAGTACCTCTTTCGTAAGCTTCAGTCGGATGTCATAGGCATTTTCAGATACTTCATCATACAACAACGCAATACCAGTTTTAGTCTGTGAAAACAAGGCACAGAAACAAATATTTTAATTATGTGAACACTTCCTAAGAATAAAAAATAGCCTCTATCTCATCCAATACACAAAATGCATATAAATAAACTTTTTTTTATAAAAACTGGAAAAAGGCCTGCTTTTTAGGCTTCAAATGAGTTAAACATAAGAAAACTCATGTACTGTAAAACGACAGCAAAATGGTCTTTGAAGTAGGTATAAATGTGTAAAAAATATTTCCCAGTATACTGTTCAACAAAGGATTTTTTTCTGTTTATTTTTAGCCATTCCGTTTACTATGAATTTGTATTAGAAGCAGAAAATATGTATGTATGTATGCAGATGTACTTTTCAGTTTCAACAAAAGGTGGAGAAGTGTCATATTATGGCTGACTTAAAGTAGTTTCCTTCTGCTGTCTCATGAAAAAAAATCTGTATCCTTCATAACTTTTAAGATACAGAATTCCATTATAGTATAAAACTGTTTTCTAACAGTAAACCACACAAATACACACACTACAAACATATAGGTGTTACAGGTTTCAATTTGCTTACGTCAAAGGGACATATACTTCAGAAGTTACATCATCATCAGAATATAAAATAGTGAAGTCTACAGGAAGTCAATCAGTTTTGTAATAAAAGTTAACATCTAAAAGATGTTAGGTGTAGTTTGTAGTCTTTGAGGATGATTATCCTCAAAGTTCTCTATGTGACTAATAGAAAAGAAAATCTGTTCTGACTTTGGTTTACTTACAGACGCAGATTTCCTACTGAACTGGAATTCAGAATGCTATAGGTATTTGTTAAAATAAGTAGGTGAGTACAATTTCAGAACTTTATAGTCACTACATAGAAGAGAAAGATTAAAGTATTTGTTCTGAAAACAGATCATCATATTTGAGAATAATATTTGCTTATTAATTTATAATATCAGTACTATCAGACCACCACTGTGCACTTTCACAGTAAGGTTTAGCTACAGTGTGTTTCTTTTTTTTAAGACTTTTGAATCAAGTCATTCACCTATTTATTTTGTTTTTACTTTGATAATTAGCAGAGTGTGTAAAGAACAGAGTGATGGATTTAAAGAAGAAACATGCCCTGTGCAGTGAATGAATGTTCCTCAAAGGATTTAAAAATAAAATAAAAAAGGCATGTAACTTTCGTAACAGTATTTCCATTACTATAAAGAGTAAGTAGAGAGCTCTTTGGTGATTGTTAGCAAAAACCTTTTGGTCTTTTAACCTTTGATCAGTCCAAGCTCAAGTCACATTTAGGAGTCACGTAGCTCTATGCAGAAAAAAAATGCTAAAGCATCCCTTATAGTCCACAGAAATGGAAAAGCGCGTAGACAGTAATTCCATTTGCTGAACAACTCCACTTAGGAGTTGTTCAGTTGAATTACTCATTGGGTTGTCCTCAGTGTCCCATGTAGGCCACTGCTGCCATTTTAGACAGTTTAGGATATCCAAGATAATCTATATATATATTTGGCCCTATGAGAAACCAAAGTCCGAAGCCTCTTCTGGACAGAGGCTTTGACAGACCTCCATCATCATAATGAGATGCAGACAGCTATCAGTAAACATCCACCTGTTGATATTTTAAGCTTGAAATTAATATTATCACAAAGATTTAAAATGTGAAAAATCCCATCTAGACAGCCATTTGGATTCTGTAAAGTTAGTGGTGAGAAATAAACACTTCTGGAGCACAATTCACCCGATCTATTCCATACACCCATCAAGAACGAAAGAAATTGCATCACAGCTGTCTATCTGAACTGAGAAAATACAGATAAATGACAACCCAGATGCAAGGTCTAATTCTGGACAGATGAATCTTGCCCCAAGTGTCTGCTGGGAAAGCCTAAAGGAAAAAAAAAAAAAAAAAGATTCAGTGGGGGTATAAACTTTTGTTATTCTCATTTGCTTGTAAATTGACACTACTTTATATTCCCCAAGTATTTTAAATTTTTTAGTATGATTTGATAATTTATCAGTACAATTTTATAAATGACAGGACATGAAAGATATGTCAACACCATCTGCTTAACTGCTATGTTATGTAGAAACAAATATTTTTAAACAGAATTTCCTTTCAAAATCACTTTATCCATGTTTCACTCCCATTTAAAGTTTCTGCATCACTATTTCACCCAGCCTGACAATCATTGTTGCTTTTGCTGATATGCCAAATTAAGCTTTACAGAAACTTCTTGAGAGAACAGAACACTTTATATAATCTAAAGTCAGAAAATTCTACCACCTAGTAATTGTTACACGTTTAGAATTAACATGATGAAAAAAATCTGAACTTTTAATTGTAACCGCTCGTGAAATAACAAATGAAACATGTAGAGTAAGTTAAGATTAAGTATTTCCATGTTATCTATCAAGCTATTTAAACTGAAAGTTGATCTATTCCTATTTAAATTAATATCTACTTCACACTCTATCTAACTTTCAGTGTGATCTAAGATGACATAAAGCAATAACCTATTTGCTTTCAGAATGAATAAGAGAAATTTAGATTTCTCTCAGCCTTTCAATTATGTCTTTTTAGATCATTGTAAATGACTGGGAATTAGAATTCAGAACATTCATTTGTTCCTTCTTTGTATTAAAGAGGTGTTACAAGTAACTCTACATTCGTTAGGCAAATTTCAGTATGGACAAAGTGCTTTTTAATGCAAGAATACTTAATTTAGTTTTTGCATGTATATGTATATACAGCATTTAAAGTACGTTGGATTTGTCTAGATTTCCCTTTTAAAACATTTCTTTATAAAGTTCCAATAAATGCTATCAGAAAGTTAAGATTTTAAGAGTAGAAATTTCTCCTAAAAATGATATTAATGCTGGAGACCATACATTATATTCGCATGTGCTTTCTAATGAACGAATGCACAAAGTGTCTATTGAGTTGCATCCCAATAAGATAGAGGTGCTTATAGAGAGAAGTAAGGGAATATGTACTTAAATTGTTTTCATTGGATGAGGAAATTAAAATGTTGGTCATTCTACTAATACACACCATACTGAACTTTTCTACATATTGGTCTCAGGAAAAGAAGACGTGTGTGTGTGTGTGTGCGCGCGCGCGCGTGTGTGTGTGCACGGGCAAAGAGAAGAGAAAGGGAAGATAAGTCGCAAACACAACATAACACTTAAGAAAGCTTAGTCACTGTTTTGTCTTTGAAAGAGAAAACATTGTCCTTTGCTTTCTTGAGGAAGTTCAAAAATTGCCAATACCACACAGAAGCAAACAGCACTTTTTAGAGGTAGCTAGAATTGCAGATGTATCCTTTTTCAGATTTTTATTGTTATTCAAAATAGCAACAAAATACTGAATGCAATACTGAAAATCAATGCAAAAAAAAATCTTATCGCAATAAAAGCAAACACAGATCATTTCTGTGGATCTACTTTTAGTTCTTTCCAATTGACTTGCTTCCCTCCCCACAACAAAAGACAGTGTCCAAAAGTGAACCTAGCACTCCAGCTTTGTAGTACACAATGTTCTTTAATAGAGCTGAATATGAGGACAGATTTTTTTCATGTCCGTGATGTAATCCATTACCATGTTGTATTTAATATATTCCAGTAAATTGTTTCTTTTTATACAATATTATGACAGGGCTGATTCATGGTTGCACCAGAGAAAAGAGATAATGAACTGAAGAGTCAAGAACAAAACAAACATTAAAATGATCAGAGATCTGAAAAATGGACCCTGTAAGTAATTCTGTATGAATTTGGTTTTTTTAAATTTAAAAACAGAACAATAGTGGAAAGACGACAGTTTTCAATTATTTCAAGGTATATTATAAAGACGAATGAAACAATCCAATATATACACATAAAAAATCTCATTTCTATGCAGAAGCATAGTCCTTCTGCAAGTAAACTGAAGACTTCAGACTTCTGGGACAGATTATAGATTTTCATAGTGAGGGATTCTGACAGAAAATTGGACAAACATCTGTCTAAATAGTTGTGGGAAAATTGCTTGTGAAAAGGGAAGTTAGAGAAAACCTAGGGCCTAACAGAAGTTCTGGCATTACAGAAGCTTGCTTGGGGTGAGACAGTTACCACTTCCAGGATGGTTGGTACATGTGGAATCTACTTCTCCACAGTTCCCTCCTCCAACACAATCTGCCCTAATAAGAGTAAACGAAGAGTGGAGCAGAATGGAGACCCCATGGCCAAATCCCTGTGGAGGGGATAATCTGATGGTGCTGTGCAGACAATGAGTGAATAGAGAGTAGTGAAGACAGCACGGCCAAACTCTGTGGTACTCCCTGATAGGTGGCAGCCTGGTCGTACCATGCAGCTGATGATCCACACAGTACGATAAGATGTCTGGTGCTGGGCCAACAATGGTGGTAGATCGGTCTCTTCCAATGGTCTTTGCTCAAACTTTTCCTTATTCTAATCTCATTATAATACCAATATATACCTCCATCCCAAAGTTACCTGACTCCTTCAAAGAACGACCACTCCCCACAAAGCATGCTCTCTAGATTTTTGATTGACTGAATGGACTTTTTAAACCAATAGATAATGAAAGTACCTATGACTAGAGTCACTCAAGCTCCATTTAAATGTAAAGGTGAACTAAGGAGGGAAGAAGTTAGAGGGAAGACCCCATCGTAACTTCTGGATCAATCGACGGGCTGAACCCCTTTCCTTCCCTCGGGTTGGGACGCTGCCTCAACTGCTTGAGGCTGAGAGCTCTCTCCCATCTTCTGCCATGAGTGATGATTGTACACTTGTACATTAGAGCTAGCTAAGAACCCCACACTGTAGTAGAGAATTTCCTGTACTGACATCTGAAACCTGCTTTGTAAATGTTACATTTGAATAAACCATATTAATTGTGAACTTCAGTACTGGTTTTGAAGGCAGTCAGACCTACACTTGACAGACTGTGAATCTGGTTCTGGCAGAGTTGAGCCTATAGATACCACAGTATTTGGTATCCTTATTAAGAGGTGACTCCAGTTGCTTCCAGTTCCTCTGAACTCTGAGGATTAGCTGAAACACAAGGGGCTTCATCTCTTACTAAATTTGCCTTTCCCTCAATCCACAACAATCATATAGGTATTAATCCTTTTATATGGCAAAAATCCTTGATGGAATGATTTCTGTCAGATCAATTTTACTATTATACAAATATTTAGAGTCATTACTTCTTGCATTTGATTGGAAATGTACATCCTTCAAGAACGCAGACTGACTTCAAAAAAGCATCTGGGTTGAAAAATTAGTTGCTGATACAGCAAAGACATGAAAAATAACTAGAAGATCTAAGGAAGTTTATCATGGCATTCAAAATAGGAATATTAATATTATTATAGATAACAGATACTAGTTCTCATGCCAGTTTATCTGAAGACTGTACACTAAAGAGAACTGTAATTTTGTCTTTCATGACCAGAAGATAATTCCAGACTTAGGAGGTCTTGAGTAAGAACATAAATACAGACTTTTTGATGAATCAACATGGAATAAAAGGATAAAAATAGCAGATACATCAGGATTATAATATAATGAGGTCCTTAAATATATTGTTAGAGGTTAGAGGTTATTGTTAGGTTATTGTTCCCTAGTATAGACAAGATCTCCTTAGAGGCCCCTTATCTCTAAGGCTAGAAACTACACAACCTCCCTGGGCAGCCCCTTCTGCTACTTGGCTGTCCTCCTGAAGAAAAAACTTCCCCTTATTTCTGGTCAGAACCTCTGTATTTACGATTTATGCATGTTGTCTCATTCAAGAAGTAGGAAAAACAAACAAACAAACAAAATCAATGTATTAAGAGCGCACATTCAACAATAATAGTTACTTCTTACTAGATAATAAAAGAAAAAGTCAGGATATCTTGAAAATTTCTTTCCCTTCCCTGCTCCTCTTTTTTAAAAATCCACTGTATTATGCAAATATATACCAAATATTGCTAAAATATTCATGAGAAATCATGTACTAAAATGGCAACAAATATTGTGATACTACCCTTTTTCCTCTTTTTTGACTGAATAAAGGAAAGTACAAAACTTAGCTGTAACAGTAGATACTTACACAGAGAATACAAGAAATCAGAGACCTGTTAGAGTCATCAAATATGAGGTATATGAAATATTCCCCCTTTATGACTTGTACTGGTTATTTATAATGTTTGTTGTAAAACTTCAGACCTGACACTAAAATTCAAAGTTGTTCTAAAACAGGGGTGCTCTTGCATTTAATACCAGTGGGTTCTGACGGAGATTTTTTACTGAGCAGGAGCTCAGAATTCAGCCTTTGACAGTAGCAGTCCTTCAGCCTTTGACAGTAGCAGATGCACGACTACATTGTTCCCCTAGTGATATTCTCAGATAGAAATGTTGAATCTATGTCCTCCCTCCGCTCTGCATCCCAAAGCTGCCCCTTTTCCCAACCAGTCCCTTCACTTTGCCCTGCATCCATTAAAAGTGGCAGAGTAGCACTGGAAGCCCATGGGTTTACAGCCTGCTGTGGAGGCAGAGGAAAAGCACTGGCAGTGCAACTTCCAAAAGAAGGTACACCAAAGGTTAGCCACAACACGCAGCTGAGGTGTGAGAACTTATCTGACTGAACAAGGCATAACTGCCCATCCAGCCTCACCTAACACTGCAACCTATATAAAATTGCAAACTCCCATGTAAGTCAAATATACAGTGTGGGGGTGTGCACTGTGAGATAAAGCTTAAAAACAGCACCCATTATGACAATAAGTATTCTGAAAACTAGAATGACATTCTACTGGAATAATTCCTGACAGAAAAATACAGTAATATCATCTTTGAAAGAACAATACATATTTGACATTAAAAAGTGTATTTTCTTCTATGTGATGATTAGCACTCTTGCAAAACTCAGAATTCAACTACTTTGCATAGCTAAAAGCATTTAATAGCATTAAAAAAAAATGAGGAATTTAAAATGTTAATTCTGTCAATGACTTGTACAAAAGCACCACATTTACATAAACTTCAGCATAACTGAGTTCAGTATATGTTGAAATGTTTTGTTAGACCAAGAGTGATATGAGCACTAAGCACCTATTTGCCTGAGCTACCTAAACTGTTGACTCCTTCATAATTTCCTACAAAAAGAAGTAACAAATGCATCATTCATATGAATTCATATGTGGCCAGGCATGGAGTGTAAAGCATTTCTTAATACATATATTTGGCAAATATTACCACTGTTAGGTTTTAATCACTAAACTATGGAATGTTGCACAGGAATTCGGGTGTATTAGCTCTGTTTTTCCATTTTAAGTATAGAGTTCTTCAGACTACCTATCTTAATAATTTAATAATTAAGATGGATAGTAAGAACAAATATTATAAAAATATTCAAAATATAATCTTGCTTTCTTCAGTTAGAAACTTAAACTTAGTAGAGCATATCAAACGTAGAAACTCTTACTACAAGGAAATATTCTTATTAGTACTTCTGTTAACAATATTTATTTAGAAAGAATGACTAAAAAAATAGTGTAGATGATGTTTTAAACATACTGCTTGTGTTTTTTATTTTGCTTTATAATATCATAGCAAACTTAATGGAGGAATAGGGCTATATAACTTAGAAAGAAAATAAAATATTTTGAACTAGACTTAAACTTGAATTGGAGAGTTCAAGTTGAACTTGAACTTTAGAATGCATTCTTCCTGCAAAAGCAAAATCTGAAACCATACTTGTGTTAGCTAATTCTACTATTCCCTCCTCCCCTTGAATTACAGTGAAAAAAGAGTCTACCTTGTTATTATCATGGAGTAGACTGAAGAGTAGCATTATTTTCATCCCTGAAAAATAACCGAAAGAAAATCAACCATGAAATTTATTCCAGCCTGGAAGCAACTGCCCATGCTAACTATTGAGAGTAGATTATTTTTTATGACACAAAGTCAACAGTAACTTTTAATCTAGAATAAGATACAACCAAACTGACATAACAGATGCCTTTACTTCTGTCTCATACATATTTGAACATATCTTCCTTCAGCTCCTATTTAAAAAACAATCAAACACACAAAACCTTGAGACAAAAACACCAAAAATCAATCAAAAACATAAAACTAGTTGGTAGCCTAATCAGTAAGTAGTTAGTAGAAATGATATTATTATTCTTATAATGCTATTATTATTCTTATTTTTAGTCTTATTTTTATTTTATTTTTATTATTATTATTTTCATCTTGAGCAGTTGATTATGAAAATGAGACTATGATTCTATCAACTATTCTCCTAGTTGATTGTATGAGAATGAACAGTATGAGACTAGATTATGTATAGAATTTCATAGAGTTGAAAATCACTACTGTCAATCAGTGGTGAAGAATACAAATTACTGGCAATCCATTTTTTAAACAGTTATCTGATGGGCATTAGTGATTACAGGGTAAGTCAATTAAGACCAAAGGTACTCACTCAAAATATATTGTATATTTCCATTGAAAGATATTTAATAGGTAGATATATGATTTTTATAAGAATCAGAATTATAAACAAAAATGTTAAAAAACAAATATTTAACTAAAAAAGATTATATTTTCCTCCAATTAAAGATTATAATGTATGAAATATGCATCTTAAAAATTACTGTTTTGCAAAAAGATTTTTGCCAAGCTGTATTTTAGCAGTGCTTATTGTGGTTTAACATTTTACTATGTACAGTTAAAGACTGTATTAATATTAAAAGAATTTAGAATATTTTAAATAAAATATTGCAATATTATTTCTAGCACTGCAGGACAATTTTTTTTTTCTAAATATTTAAGTAAAACATAGACTTATAAAAGAAAGACTAAAAGCTCAAGCTAACAGCTGTTTGAAAAGATGCTCAAAATCCATTTAAAATTTTATTTCATTGCTTACATCACAGCCTGTCCACAAAAAGCTCTGTTCAAAATAGCTCTAGGAATGTTGAGATTTTTTCTTAATGACATTACTCTTGTAAGAAAAGAGATTAACAGCTGGCTTTCAATCTGTGTGATATTAACCATTAGAAAGTAAGCAATAATATCTTGTTTGACTACTGCAAGCACAGTGTGTCACCAGCTAATTACATATGATGGATTATTGTCATCCTCATGTACCTCTCAAAAGATCAGAAACAAATATTTGAATCCTGTAATGCATGTTTAGAAAATCAACTTCCAGAACATAATTTTAAATAAAAGTTGTCTGTTTAAAAATACAAATTCTAATCAGTGCTGAATAGTAGTACTACACAACATACTAGAGCACAGATTCTATTCCAGAAAATAGTCAAAGCACAAATTACTAGAAAGAAATGCTTAATTTTATTTTTATTTAAATGATATCTTTAAGGAAATGGATCACTATATCTCTCTCTCTTTTTTTTTTTTCTTTTTTCTTTCTTTCTTTTTTTCCCTAGGAATGGGGAAATAGGATAGAATCAACTAGCCTAAGTGTATAGTATATAAACATATTCTTATGCTTACAGCAGGCAGTTACCAGTACTACAAGACATGTGAAACTTGTAATACTTAGCAATAGACCAAAAGGACCTCTAGACCGTTCTCTATGGAGATTATTTAAGAAACAGTTGAGAGATTATCTGAAAATTTATTTGAGAGAGAATCTCAAATTTGAAATTATGGACCTCTATAGGAAGCTCCTCTATAGGAATTGGTAGTAAATGGCAAAGCAGGATAGGAGCCAGGAAAAAAAAAAAGGGAAGTTTCTAAGATGTAATACTTAGTAATCTCATAGTCAAGAGCATAGATGAGAGCACTACCTAGACAGTAAATATTAAGTAGTGGAGCAGAGTCTAATTTAAAAACTGAGGCCATTTTCCTAGGCCATTCTAGGAAAAAGATGAAAGGAGCACTTTACTTTTAGACCTAAAATATATGGAAAAACAAAACTTCCCGTAGCAAGATTTTCATAGTTCCTTTTTGTTCCTAAGAGAGTGTTCTTCGGAATAAAGTGAATATAAAGCATTGCAATTACTATATTTGCCTACAGAATTTGTAAATAGTTGATTACTATGTTGTATGCTTCACAAAGAATAGTCTTTTTTCCAAAGCATGTACATTTTGAATCAATGAATTACTGAACTTACTGGGACTGCTCCACACAATTTAAATATTAATCATTGTATGTGCTAATGGAAATCACAGAATAAAGATGGCCTAGTCCCAACTGAACCTTTTCCAAAAAGAAGTCTTTAAACAAACAATAATTATAATTGGTTTAACAGTGTCTTAATACAAGTCACTTCCATATTATTTCGCAATTAAGTCTTAAGGAAGAAATAGCATTGAGAATAAGCTTCGTTAAAAAAAAAAATATATATATATATCCACAAAATGAAGAAGCTGGTAAAACATCTGAAAATATGAGAGATGGGAAAGCAAGAATTGTCAGTACAGACTAGAAAAAAAGATTACTTAAGAAGTACTCTTTAATATTTTCAGAGTACTTAAAGGCGAACTGCAAAAATAAGATTGTCCCAACCAGCCCAGAAACATTTTTAATGATAAATGATAAACAGAATAAATTTCAATTGAGATGTTCAAAGCAAAATTATGATAATAAAACAAGAAAGAAGAAACTTTAAATATACTAAATACTCCACTCTAAAATATGCAGAAAATCTGTGTTGGAAACCCTCCTCATTATCTGTTTTTCTAGTTCTTTTACTTTGGGGGAATGAACTATTAATAAAGGAATGCAATGCACTTTTTGAGGTCTGATTACAGAAAACTTTGAATTGATAATCACGTTCATCTTTCTGCTATCACAAGCACTATTTTTCTGAGACTGTTAAATTAATGAAAAACAGAGGAATAGTCTTGGACAGAATCACAGAACTGTTGAGTTATCCACTACTATGGCTGAAAGGTAAATCAAGTAAAATGATGCAGCTGAAGTAATAAATCTGTAACATGATGTATTAAATTGAAACAGTCATATGAAATGTGCAATAAAAACATATTATCTTAGATGTTTACTGCTGTAGTTTAAAGAATAATCTACAAAAAACAGTGATATACATATCACATAAATATAAGGTCAACAAAGTGGGAAATCAAATATAACATTTTGAGTTCTGATCCTTTATTCAATTCATGTCTTAAAGATTAACTATTAAAGATGGTAAGTTGCACAGGCCAGTTTACCCTGCTGATTCTCTGTTTCTGCATTCTTAAACTGAAGACAATGCATGCTTTAGGAAACTGTTTTTAATTACTTTGAAATTACTGCAAAACCCTCCAGAAATAATATATCTGTAAAGAGGTTTGGTTCTTATTTTACTTCTAAAAGTGACATCATAAATTGTCATTCTGTCAGTGAAAGACATTTTTTCCTCCATGCTGTACTACTGTATAACTGCACAGAAATCTTGCTTCTTCTTCCAGGAGTCATAAAATTAGCTTCCATCAGACAGAAGATAATGGATACGATGAAAAATTGGCATGCTCTGATACGTCTCCATCTATTCTCCTGTGAGCTGAAGAATTAACCAACCTGCAAAACTGCCGTCTAAAGAGTCTTTTACAGTAAGTAATAGCTACGATTGTCAGGTAAAATGATGGAAACAGCAGTTGACAACCAGGTATTATTGAACGCAGGAGTAGACTGAACTCTGTATTTTATTCCTGAACATCCTGAGGACTTTGGGTCCAGGCTGAGCAGCCTAACTCCAATCTCTTACCCCACTGAAAAAGAATCCTCAAGGCTACATCCACATTTTTCATATAACACATGTAATTAAGTGCGTGATTGATTAAAAAATGATTTAAGGAGTCAGATACATAACAGAAATTTGTTCAAGTTAAAACTAAGTACAGTTCTGAAGTGAGAAGAAAAAAAAATAACCAACCTATGTGTCGGGGGGACTCAGATTCCTAAGCAGTTACTCTAATCCAAAAGATTGGCAAACTAAGAACAGATAGTTTGATTTTTGGTGCTGGGTCTCCCGTTGAAAGTCTGAATATTGAATTTATGAGAATATGATGGGCAGAAGCGTATTCTCTTACATACTAAAATTCAGATTTTAGAAACTGGTTTGAGGGAGAACCTAGAATATCTTATTTACTGCAAGGCAGCAGCTTCAAAACAACTGATAGGTTAAACTGTAGGTTTCTACACTGCAAAGAGAAGCTAAGCTCTACAAAAATGGGATTCACAATACTTGTGGCATTTACCTGATGATCTATCTGCTCATATAACAGAAATTCATTTACATTTTTTTAAAAAGGACTTTCAGCATCTATGAAGGTGGGAACACTGATAAGAAAGAGTTAGAAAATATATTTTTTAAGACGGCAAACTTCCATTAATATATGTTACATAAAATACAATCCTTAGTTAAATAAAGCATTACAGAAATTGTAATTATAATATTAGTTTTTCTTTTTCCATTAAATGTGCTCCACCTATCTTAGGACTGGAACAATTAACTGTTTCTGAACAGCTTCAGTGCCCTTATAATCAAAAGCAATATGAACAGAATATTTCAAAGTCCAAGAGGTAAAAAGGATTAATAATCATTCTGCCAAATGGATTTAGTTATTGCA
This sequence comes from Crypturellus tataupa, assembly GCA_034781795.1. NCBI lineage: Eukaryota > Metazoa > Chordata > Aves > Tinamiformes > Tinamidae > Crypturellus > Crypturellus tataupa. The sequence goes on from JAWLRI010000731.1 coordinate 3,371,406, forward strand.
TGTTGCACCATAATATCTGTAACCTTAATGATAGACCAGAAGCCTTTTCTATTCTGTATACGCAGAAAGTACACAGATAACTTTTAGGCCTAATTCATCCAATCAAATTTTAGATACTTTGCTGAAACATCTAAGATAAGAACACAGTTATACTAAGTGGCCTGAGATTTCATTTCTAAGGGACTCCTAGAGATTAATCACCCTCTGAAGGTGACTGTCATTCAGCTAAATCTTCAGCTAAGTTTAGTTGATCTCAGCTAAACTTGGCAGAGATCAAGCCAGCAATACAACAGCAAAATGATTCAATGGAAACTTTGGTGAAACACATTCAAATTATAAAGAGTTGAATTTGGGGAAATTTCATACTTCTTTTAAGGTGACTTTTTTAACATATCTGTTCAAAAATAAAATCTTGAAAAATATATCTTGAAAATATCCTACCTGAGGGAAACAAAAGCTGACATTAAGATCTGATGAAAGACAAAAGTCAACCTCATTATGAAGGAAGTGGAAATTGGTAAGACAGGAACAGGCACTGAACAAAGAGAAAAGTGGTCTGTTTGACACAATACAAAAAGGAAGAAACAGCAAAGAATGTAAAAAGTAAGAGGAATGCAAAAAATCCTTGAAGTCTCTTTATTAAATCACATGCCCCGAGTTCATCCAAAAATATCACTTTGTCCTGTTCACTCATATCCATCTAACACAACTGTGTCAAAGTTTAATATTTACGACCATCAAAGAAAGCAAGCAAAAAGGGATTTTCACTTCATTTTGATATTTTTAAATCACACCTCAGTTTTGTTTAAAATGTCTTAGGAGAAGCAATCATACTATACTACTACTATATACTATGTAGCCAAATCTCTATAGGGTAAAACTGGTTGGTCCTATTAAAACTTCAGTTAAAAGAATGTAATTATGACAAGATCTGTCAGCAGCACATTTTATTCAAACATATTTATTCAGTGATATGTCTCTCATTCAGGAAAATATCCCTGAAAAACTTTAGCTGGAATAGGTGAAATTCAAGTAAAGACTTGAAGATGCAACTCTTGTCTCAGATGTGACATTATTCATGCTATCACTAGAATCGCAAACATACACAGTACCCAGATTTTTAACTACGAAAGTTAATGAGACCATCAGCATTCATTAAGTGGCATATTCATACAGCTATCTACATAGCAGTAGATAGTAACATTTTATCTATACTTGAGGTGCAAATATTTATAGTTTCTCAAAACCTAGCTATGAATCAGTGAGCACAGGCATCAGAGGTTGTCTAGTCTAGCATCTTTATGCTTCTGTCTTCAAAGTTTCAATACTTACAAAAAAAAAAGAAAAATAGAGAGCTAGATTAGGTTAACATCAATAACTGGTTATTTAGTTCTGTGGTACTTTCTCTTTGGTTCTATTTGGTAGAGAAACTTGGTGGAAATTCTCATTCCTGGAAATTTTTGTTGGCCTTTCATCACATTTCCTTCTACAGTTTTGTTTTTATTGTCATAACTAAGCAACACTAATTTTTAAAGAGGCAGACTTGAGGATTAATGACCCCATGTTAGAACTCCTAACATACAGCAAAGGCAAAGAAAAAAAAAAAAGGTTACTGAGAAAAAAAATAATAATCATTACTGTTTTCATACACTGTCACAGAGAAATAAATATTAGTATACCACCAGCAGAAATTAGGCAAACTAATAACCAAACGAGCAGTGTATTATATTTGCCAGTATTTACCCACTCTGAGGAATGCCTGTCCAGCTAGAACAGAGAGAAACAAACAGAACAATCAAAGATTGTTCTTAGAAACAATTCTTTAGAAAGATTTATCTAAAAGTCTGTTTATTAGATGTTAATTTACAAACTATAGTTTTACATACCTCTTGATGCTCTAAGTTAGCTCTATTGGTTCTACTGCACCTGTTTCTACTGTCTGAAAGAAATTAGATCTTTATAAAACACTGTGCTATTCTAATTTTGGTATTGAATTTACTAATATGACTTCCAAGAACTTAATGACATTCAAAGATGGAGAAATGATAAAGGTAAACATTATAAGCTGGTCTAAATAAAAATGGGACATTTTCTGAGAGATAAATTTTCTCTTAGATGAAATTTGCTTTGATTCGATACTCAAAAAAGCAAATTTCTGGCTTGGCAAATAATTCCCATAATTCATCCTCTGCTGCTTTCATTAACATCTCTTTACCAAAGCTTTTCTTTCCTTTGATGAAAGGCTTCTGCACAGCTATTTGCATCTACACCAATCTAAGTTACCTCATTTTTCTTTTTTTAATCACAAGAGATCACTATGGTACTCTGGACTTGGCTTTCTGGGCAATCTTGTTTGCACAGTGTCTGTACAGCATATTGTTTAAGAATGTTATTTGCCTACAGTTATTTGCCTTTCAGTATTTCCATATCTATGACTAAATCTTCTCCATCTTAGACTAGAAATAACTTGCATTTCAGAAGTGCAAAAAAGTACACTTTTTTTACCGGGACACTAGTTTTGGAAACTGTGTCCTGTTTACACCTAAAAGCATCTGAAATTATATGGAAAGAAAGAAAAGGATGACATTCTTCTGAATATTTACATCTGCACATGAATAATTCAGAAATAAAATCCTTCTGATTATAGTTTAAATTGCTTCGGTTATTCACATAATTGGCACTGAATTCCAAAATAAGAATGCCAAAATAGAGTACAAGCAGACACACTCCTAATTAAAAAAAAAAAAAAAAAATCACTGTAATGCTGAGCTTCTGGCACCATTTCCCTGCAGTACTCATATGCCTACAGTTGGATGCTTTATAACTGCTTTTATTTTCAGAGAAAACAATATATTTTGGGGTTATTGTCTGCTATGCATATTCTTCTGTTTCCATAAACTTCTTCTACAGTCTTGTTCTCATACAGTTGGAGATAGGGAGTAATTTGGCAAGGAATGAAATAACGTATGAGAGACAGAGGGGAAAAAGAAAAAGACAACTACTTCGACTCTTACTAAAACAGCCTGAAATCTGTATATACTCATTTCTGGTCAGTTGAAGAGGTTGGAGAAAACAGTCTGTATGGGACTAAAACCCTGCTTTATTAATGTGTATTTCTTTTCTACGTAAAGATATAAAATGGGTAAGTATATCATAAGTCAAAGTCCTTAAAATTAACCTGAAAATGTTTTTTCTTAGTATTTACAGATAATGTTCACATTTCTCCAATGGCAGTTCACTACATGGTGGGCAGAATGCAAGTAATGGGCTGAAAAGGTGATTTATACTGATGTGCATTAAACAGCATTCAAGTATTAACTAATATATTTTTCCTTCAAACACTGCATAAAGTGAACTTTTTGCATATGCGCATTTCCAGTGGAGCTAATTACACTTGTTAAGCTACGCTGAACTGGGGCATACAGCTGCTCTCGTTCCAGGACTGACAACCTGTCCAGAGGGTATTAACAATGCAGCGATGGGGTGCCCCCTCTCTCTGACAAAGCATTAACTCTCTGCAAGTTGGCAAATCCACCCTCCCAGCACAGAGAAGTACAGAGCATACCTGCTTGGAACCAGTCAGTTTAAGATGATTATTTAAAGATGCTTGCACAAGAGAAAAATAAATGATTGCAATGAGTAACATATACATAGACATGAATTGTATCCTCTTAAACTGCATGATTTGGAATGTGCATCCCATTAGTGCCAGAACACGTCTTAAATCTGACATTTGAAAGACTACAAATTTAGAAAACTGAAAAAAAATATGTTCCTTGGCGCTCTATGTTCTGTTTGCAGATTTTTAAAGAGGTTGTGAAAGATCAGCAGTTGGATTACACCCTTACATTTGTATTTGCTTCACATTTTCTGTTTTAGGATAATATTATTACTGCTTTCCAAAAAGAGACATGAGTAACAGCATATTTGATGAAACGGGTAGACAGGTTGCCTAGCTTAATTACTTGTCTGATGTATTATTATGCATGACACCTCACTGCTATCCTGTAGAAAGGCCAAAAACAGAGGAGAGATGTACTACAAACATCTGCAAGCAGTGCAGTCAAAATTTATGAAAATTAAATTAACAAATCTCTGCTAACTTCATTAATATTCTATTATGTTTATTCTGTCTCAATCCACTTTGCTAGTCATGCTACTTTTATGTATGTCTAGAACAGAAACCCACAGCAATAAGGAACCAGTTATGAACTGTTACACTGTAACAAACAACTCTCTCGTTTGTATAAGATTTAAATTTCCAGTATTTAATATTCATCTGTGTAACTTATAAATTCATTATGCATAGAATGATGCATAAGTTTATCATTACGCATCATTAGTTCTGTACCTTTGCTATAATTGAAAGTCTGCAAAAAAACACAAAATTTTAGGTAAGGAAAGAGCTTGATTTGTCTAAAATGATCTGGTTACGAACAAAAAAAAATCACTTTATTAATTAAAAAATTATAAAAATAATTACTGATGAATAATTTATTATTACAGCCTCTACAATTATATTTTGTTCATTTCTTAGAAGATCATAATCCAATATTAAAATACAGTGGGATGGCTTAACTATTTAGGGAAAAATTAGGGAAAAGTTATTACTCATTATTCTACAAAATACAAACAAGATGTTAATTCATTGAATTTCTTTTCCTGATTTTCCAAAAGTATCCCCTCCCAAAAAGTCATTATCATAATGTTCAAAACTCCTTGCACAGGTGAAACTTACTTACCTAGGTAAAAGTAGGGACTTTTTCAATATTTTGTCTTTGTCTTCACAATCACAAATTACTGACAGCCCTGGTTTCATGCAGGCACGTAACAACAGGCAAAGACCAGAGAATATCTTATATGTAATTCTTTCTGTATAACCCAGACAGAAATACAGAAAATAGTTTCTAACATTTCTGTACATCCTTCATTTTGTGTTAACATTGATTGACATACAGGGCATTTGAATTATACTCCAATATGCAATTCCTCCATGTACGAAGGCATTTATTTAGTCCCGCTGTCTGCCAACACCTTTGTAAATCCTTTTACACAGCACCCAGGTAGCCAACAAGATAACTAGTAGCAACAACCTAAAAATGAGTTGTTCACATACTGCAACCCTTAGTGGCAAAACAGAAAGGACAAGATAAGACTCTGCACATAAATTCACAACCTGTAATGAATGGATGCAGAATGGGAAGAAGAAATCCACCTCAAATCACCTACATGAGATATCACTCAAGAGCTATTTCATTCTCTGGTTCTCCCCCTATATAACCACATCTCGACAGAGCATCAGTGTAGTTTTTGTCCCGAAAGAAATGCTTCATTCCTCTGATAAAACTTTATAGGTTTTCTTGAGGCATTGGACCAGAGCTCAGCTCTGATGTGCAGAAAGATAGTGAAGACTCAGAACACTTGCTGCCTGGACATCTGAATTTTTCACAGCAGTGTAATGGATTTCTTTCAGTAGTGTAAATTTTAATGTAACAGTGGCTTGGTGGAGTGGCTTAAACTGGTAGAAAGACTGAGACAATGTGGACAATTTCACTTTTAATCATTTTAAGGTAGTAATTTTTTTAAAAAAGAACTAAGTTAAGGGAAAAATTCTTGACAGTGACTGTGATAGAGCACACAGGTTGCCAAGAGAGGTTGTGGAATCTCCTTCGCTGGACGCAGTCATGTGCCATGTGCTATGGATGACCCTGCATGTGGAGGAGTGTGGGGGGGTTGGACTAGATGATCTCCAAAGGTCCCTTCCAACCTCAAGGAGTCTATGATTCCTCACAGACAGGCAAACTTGTCAAATTCTAATCATAGCAATTAATTTGGACCCACTGAATCTGCAGATACAAAATGATGGAAATGCAGAGCTGCCCATATCCTGAAAAATGCAACAGATCACATGTGCTGAGGGTGGGTGGAAAAACAGGGCCGTCTTGTATGCCTTATTTTTACATAAAAATTAAATAGGAAAGAAGAGACTTGACAGCTCCCCAAGCATCGGTCAAGACTGGATTCTGTGGAGTTTGTACTCAATGCGTACTCAGAACCTGGCAGTGTGGTAGGCACCGCAGCACTCACTGGGCACCTGCTGCTGCTGCCACAGACGCACATCTCTGGCAACACCCAGCAGGTGTTTGGAAATCTGTAGGTTCACATTTTATCAGAGGTTACCAGAAAACGGACTTTAAAACCAAAATGGAGAGAGAGGTAGGTGAATGGGCAGACTACTGAAAAGTGGCAAGCCAACATATACCTCATATTTAGGTTTAAAAAATACTACCAAAAGATCTTCTAAGAAAAGAAGAGAATTAGTTAAATGATTACTAAATAAAGTAATTATTAGGAAATTACAATTGAACAGTGATTTTTAATGAGTTTTGAGGAGATACAGTTTTATATCCAAGAACACATACTACATAATGGAGGAAGTACTTCGAGAAGAAGCAAATTATAATGGTTATAAAATGGGGGTAACACCCCTAAAAGAAAAAATGGGTAACAACAGATAAGTTTATAATATCCATAACTAGTACTTGCAAAGTGCCAACCTAAAACACTGCATAAATTTATAGTGTGAAGTGTTAAAAAAGAAATTAAAAATGGAAAGAAAAGGAAAAATAGTCACAAAAATGTCATCCCTGTAAGAACTTAAAAATGGCAAAAACATCTTATAAGAAACTTTTGGACTTTATTAATCAAAATAAGTTTAGAGATCTCTTGACTGCTTAGTCATCTTTAGGGAGGAGAGGACTAACAAAACAAATAGCTGAAACTCAAATACAATGAAGTTAAAGAACTATAGAAGAATATATAAAGAACACGTAACTAAAACACGCAAAGAAGTGAATTTGTTTCAGTTCATTTCATATTTTTGTTATAAAATACTATTTTAATATCCTACCAAGGTTTGGTTCAGACATGCCAAAGAGAGAGACCTGGGCGTCATGGTGGACGACAGGTTGACCATGAGGCAGCAGTGCGCCCTCGTGGTCAAGAAGGCCAATGGGATCCTGGGGTGCATTAAGAGGAGCGTCTCCAGCAGGTCGAGGGAGGTGATTCTACCCCTCT
>JAWLRI010000731.1:3378582-3412950 GCA_034781795.1 Crypturellus tataupa
CAGGGGGGTTGGACTAGATGACCTCTTGAGGTCCCTTCCAACCTTAGGCATTCTATGATTCTATGATTCTATGATATAGCAGTTGTACAGATTATTTATGATTCATAATACACTTCAGTCCAGATTTATGATGGCTCAGACTATTTCACCTTGATACCATAATGGTTTTCTAGCACCATACTTGAATAACATGTTATTTCAGCTTAAGGCACTACGGTGACTTTTATTTAAAAGTCGTACTTCCTCAAGTGTTACTCATTATCTTTCAGTGGTATAAAGAATCTTGCTGATTTCTTCAGTAGGTTGTGTTGCTCCTGCAGCACTATGAATTCTTTGTAAGCTCATACTGATTACATGAAATAAATAAAATAGAAGTTCATGAGATACCTTAATATATATCTTAAGTAAATATTCCAATGTCGTACAAAACTGAATAATAACCACAAAAAGCTTTGATTTAGTATACTTGAGAAACAGTGTGAAAACACTTCCTTGCTTTACACTATTTAAAATTGTACAGAGATATCTAGCAAGGATTAATTTAATTTGATTCCATGTGCTCAGTTCTGCCTGCACATAATGCTGACAGAGTAGAATCGTTACATTCTTTAGAGTCCAAAGGTTTGTCTGCTGTTACTTTGGGCTTGCATGTTGGTGACTTAACTTTCAGAAACAATTGCTACATTAATTAAAGATTTAAAATAGATACTGTATAATGTAGCCATGTCCTACCTGATGTACACTGGGAAAGTAAGTGCCTTCTTTTAAGATCTAGACTGTATTGAACATTAGAAAGGAACAGAAGAAACCACAGAAAGTGAGCTGTGAATTCTCTGCCTGTAGCAGGCAGTTTTTTTTATATCTGTACTTTCTTTAGATGACCACAGATATTGTATCCCCAGATACAATATTGATTAATGTTACATGAAAAAGAAACAGGAGTTTTAAAAAAATAATAATTCAAAAACTCAGAAGTAGGATATGTATGACAGAAAAAAAATGTTGAGTTGGACTGCTAATGTTTCAGCAATGTTTTGCTAAATATTTCTATGTTTTACTCTTACTAAATTTTACATTTTGTGAATTGCTTATGCAAACCACAAATTTATTGCTTTCACTCTTTCACCTTTCCTTGTTTTCTCTCTCTTCCTTTTCCTTCAATACACATTTTTGCTTCTCTAACTGCAACTAGAAAATAAGAAAATATTTGAAAATAATATCTACTTACTTTTTTTTTTTTTTTAACTTTCTGACCAGCAATGTAATGAACAATAAACTTTGTGGGAAAGTTTTCAAACTGAATTCATCTAGGATAGTTCCCACTAGAGAATGTCAATTATAATATATGTCAAACTTTTGACAAGGTTGGCAACTGTCATTTTCAATAAGAAGCATTTAAAATGCATATTACTTGCAAAAAATATTGAAAATGTCAGCTACATTTTTGGAAACTGAAATTGAAATAAAAAATGAAGTTTTAAATTACAGTTAAAGTTCAGTATTGTGGCCCAATGCCTATTCACGTATGAAGAAAATACTTCCTACATTTCCTATACATACATTATTATTTGCAAGACAGATGGGAAAAAAACCTATGGCAGTGCTATACTATTTTAGTATTGTTGAGCTCTATTGGCAAACGATTCATTTCCTTCAAATGCAAATGAATATATTTTCTTAGGAAGAAAGAAACATAAGAAGATGGATTTGTCACATAATTTAAGCATTATTATGTTATCTACGTACACTTTTTATAAAGAGGACATGGAAAAACATATCTTTGTAATACTAGGCTTTTACAGACAAAGGTCCCCCCAGTTCACATTAAATAGCCCTATGAATTTCATACATGTTTATCCTGATAGACTATATTCACTATTCATTAGAGTGAATATGGACTAAGGAAACTTGCAACTCTTCAGAGCATATACATATACACACACAGTTTATCTTCAAATGACATCCATTCTTGGCCCTTCAAACTTAAAATTTTTTAGCAAAACAAAAGCTTTTCACTGACCAGCCTTGTGTGTAGTCAAGCATAACCTCAGATCTACCACTGCTCAGAAAATAAGCGCTGAGCACCTTGGACTTTGGACTATTTAATCTACTACGATATTTTATATAGCTAGTAGTTGTATCCACATGGTATATGGTGTTTTAAGAGGCAGGTCAGATAAAGTTACATGTCACCAAAAGCAACACTAAGAGTTTGTGGCATTGAAGGAATTCTTTATATTAATCTGTAACTGGTCTCATACTTACTCATATTTTTTGCTTATGTGCATAAAGGTATAGCAGAACTAAAAACTGCTTCATTCCAAGTACAGTAACCTACATCTTGAAAAGGCATTAAATTAACCTTACAATAATTACAGATTAATAATAATATGAAGAATACTTGATACAGTATACAGCAGAACATAAGTAGATTTTATATTTCTCTGAACTTATTTGAAAAAGATCACACAGTTAAAAAGTCATCCACAAAACATAACTAAGACATTGCAGCAGAGAGAATAAATAGTTTATTGACAGTACACCAGCTCTAAAATTATCATATTGAAATTATCAGCACTCTTTTCCTCATTAATTTTACACCTTCCAAAATTATTTTTGATCCTACAATTTTGTATTATGCATGACAAAAACTCAATAAAACTCCTGTAAATGGTTGCCTGTATTTCAACCTTTTGTACTTTTTTAAAAAATCTATATTTAAAACTTGCAATGGAGTTATTTTAAGAAATTGCAACTAGTTGTCACATTACTAGTTGTCACATTGTTTGGGCATGTGAATTACTGACAGCAATGTGTAATTGTTTTATTTCTTTTTTCAAATATGCAAGTTCCCCATTTGGGAGAAACAAAAAAACTCGCTAGTCTTAATACCTCTCATATTCAATGATAATCAATCTTATGGTATTTATTTGGATAATCAAATTTTATTTGAAAACACTTTAAAGGCAATATGCTCCAATAATTCCCCATCTGGAAAGACCAAAGTTTGGAAACTACTAGTGCAAGAATTACACTCGGAGCTTCCTGTTCTTTAGGACTGTGTTACAATTTATATTATAAATAGGAATTATAACAAAATGTACATAAAAGTTGTAAGCAGAATAATGTGCTTCTCTGTAAAGTGTACTAATATCAACCAAAACAGCTTTAGGTTTAAAAAAAAACAAAAGGATTTAAAAGACCATATTATATATTTGATAAAAGACAATAATGAAAGAAAATTCAAACTGTAATATCAATCTATGCACTTTGATGATGCTCAGGAAAAAAAATACTGAAATCCTGGTACCATCAAACTCTTTATATTATAAATTTTTTCAGAAACTGATGGGAAGTTTTAAGGTACCATACACTTTTTAAAGTGCAGTTAATGCTGTATGCTACAGAATAAGATGAGGATCTTTAAATATACTATATAATTTTGCAAGGTTTGCATTTGGTAGCTTAAAACAAGCTCCCATTAGCAATAGTAATACATAAGCAGAGCAACATAATGCTGTACATACAGAAAAGTTGGTCTAATATTACTGTATACTTTACTGAAAAACAATATTATTTTTATCTTGTGTGTTTTACAGTAATTCTTGACAATACTACTCAAAATGTTACTGTAAGGGAGTCCACTTAAATGCAGAGATCATGGTTTCTGTTCTAGGACTAACTAATGAATTATTGATTTTTCTATCAAAAAAATTTTAAGTAGATCTCCCACTACTACCTCTTCCAACCACATCTCCTTTTCACAATGGAATGAGGATATGGAATGTCTTTAATTTGTTCTTCCATGTAGCCAAATGAAAATCAGCCAGAATCTTCTGAAAAACAAGATTGCAGTGTAAAAATTATAGTTTGCAAAATATATTTTTTCAAGTTTCATTTTGACACTGCCAGATTAAATATCCCATTTAACTTGACCACCTCACACCTGAGGGAAAAAAAAAAACAGAATTTGTTTTTATTACTTTATAATTGTTCCTTTCCAGTCATGATCTGAGAACTGCTGGTCTCAGCATGTGAAAACATGCAAAAAGGCAATATAAAGGTCTTTACAATCTGGCATCTCTTTCACAGTAGTTACACTATAGATACACTAATAACCTCAAGTAAATATATTTTTATGTATAAAAATAAAGTATGTTATGAACAGAGGGCCATTCATTTCTCCATTCATCACGATGTTGAAGGGTGAACAGGGAGGAGTTACTGTTGAACATTCCTCCCTTCTATGTGTACATATGGTTTGCACCTTCAAGGAGAAAAAAAGCATATTAAACTCTAAGCTGCAGGTTTTATAATACTAGTTATTACTTCAGAAGGAAATAATATTAAAAGCAACCAGCATTTTTGAGCTCATAATTAGAAAACATAAGTAGAATCACAGATGCTGATTTCACTTAATTTTATTTGAATCTCTTACTATGCCGGCTGTAACTACTCTTTGTGGCACTTCCTACTGCACCGGAATAGCAAAATTTAAAAATAACTTACAAACATGACAGCTTTTTGTTTAGAGTGTAAATCTCTGCAAATCAAAATTAAGAGATCTGTTTTTGACATATAGGCATGAATGCAGGTGTATGCACTTGGCAGAGCCCCTCTCCTGCAGTGTATGTTCATATGGCCTTCGAAAGAGTACTGACTCAAGACAGGAATATCTCATTCAACGCTGGCAGGATGATTTTGCAAATCACCCAGTGCAGAGCTAACAGTTTGAGGCTCCATCCCCCTAACTAGCTCCAGAGAGAATCCCGAGACACGAAGGATGTCTGTTTTGACATTTCTAAAAGAAACAGTAAGGACTGGATATTTTACAAACCTATCCAGTGTTAACACACACCTTAATCTATATATTTACAGATTTTTAGGGACATATGTATGTATGCATGTACTTTCTCAATAGAACATATTTTCTGAAGACGTTGAAGTGAATTAGTGAAAAGAAATGGGAGTAGAACGTCATCTTTCTCCCTGTTAGGCAGATATTAGCCTCTGAAGTTCACAACTTTTTTAATTTTGACTATAGATGGAATAGAAATTAAATAGTGGTTCTGGTGGAATGTATACACAAAATAAAACACACACAAAAAAGCATCAAATCAAGAAAGCACTTCTCTTTTTGTTTTCATTTTCTATTTTCTTTTCTGATTTCCTGTCTTTACAATTAACCTCTTTCAGTTGATGGACAGAATACAACTTACATACCTCGAGAGATGCATTTTAACCAATCTATTTCATACAATCTTTTTATTTTTCTTCTCTTTCACTCTTAACTTCCTGTATTTCTACCAATCTTCAGTTTTCCTAATCTTACATTGTTTGATCCCTACTTTCTCTTAGAATCTCTTTCAGATTTACCTACTTTTTTTGCTTCTATATTTCTGCTATCTTTGGCCTTGATCTTTTTTCATCTTTACTGTCATTTTCTCCCCCTTTCGCTATTTCACAAAGAATAATACATTCCATTAAAATTAGTGGTTATAGTATTATTTAGCCTTATCTGCAAACTGCAGTAAACAAAATTCTGAGTTTTTGTTAAGTGTGGAAGATAAATTGGGGGCGGGAGGAAGACAGGAGAAGTATTGGAAGAGATTTTTGAAAAGAGTCATAGTAAAAGATCAAAACTGAAGAATATGTTTGGAAAAGTCTTTGTCACAATTCTTCCCCATTCTCTTGGTTGAACATGACTTAGTTTCCAGTGCACCATATCATTTATTTATGCACCAACAATTAAAAAAAAAAAAAAAAAAACCTACTTTGGTGTCACTATTTCTCCATGTCTAATAGTCTAGTACACCTAGTGGTGTATTTATAATCTTATATCATTCTTGATCAGAGAAGGGGAGGAGCTATTTATCTCTTTGCCAGATAAATTATTTTTATCCATCTAATTATTTCTTTTTCTAAACAAAATTTTTGGTGTGTTTGAGACAAAGAAACAGACAAAATTCAAGGCAGAAATACTGGAACTACAATACAGAGGACACATACAAAGGTCTGTTGTGGGAGAGCGCAGCTTGGGGTTGAAGATGCTTCAGTAAGACCATCATATATATTAAGGATGTACAGGGGGGTACCTATGGCCTCCCTGTGACCCCGGGACTGGAGCATGCTCAGTCAGGCCTGACTGAGCTACTCATAACACCTGAGGAGAAGGCTCCAGAACCCGGAGGGTGGGGGCCAGAGCAGTCTGCCTCGGCCCTTAGACCGCCTACCCACCAGGCTCAGCCAATCCTGAAGCTCCTGCCTCTAGCACTCTCCCAATTGCCTTCGTCTCACCTCCCTTCCCGAAGTTATAAAAGTTTGTGGCGTTAAAAAAATAAAAGTTGGCCGTCCACCCTAACTCATATTGAGTGGTTATTGGACGGTCTGGTCGGGCTCCCTTCGGGCAACCAACACCGCTCCTCCTGAGCCTTGAGAGGTGCCGGGTCATCGCAGCCGGGGTGATGACATCTGCCACCTTGTCCCACTCAGTGGCTCACTGGCTTCGGTGCCTCGGGTGAGTGGCGCTCCTCATCCTAGGACAGTCCTGTGCAGTGGGAGACTTCGGAGACCGGCGCGTGTGGTGGGGAACGTCGCGGACGGGCCGGCGCAGATCCGGAACGCAACTGGCCTGGGCGTCTGCCGCAACAGTCTGTATTAAAAGTATAAAGCATCATCTGTACTTGGAGTTCTTTTGAAATAGCTGTTCATGACTGGTCCCAGTTATATACTGCCTAGCTCTTCCTCCTAAACAGTAACCCCTTTTTTTTTTGTCTTTTATCAGCCATTGCATTCAGTCCAGCTTGGGAAAACCAAGCATATAAAACAAAAACAAATTACAAAGTAACGCAATATGAGATCACCTAAACCACAAAACCATTAAAAAAGAATTCAGCAAATGAGAATTAGAGTAGAATTTACAATATAGAAAGTGGTCACAGCTTTGAAATAGCAGCATCATTGCCAAGTTTAGTGCATTGCACAGTTACATACACAGTAATCTATTATAAAGAAATTTCTATCCTACTTTAGTCCATATTCATTTCTCCATTTAAAGAGATTGCTAGGCCCAGATCTCCATTTCCCTTCTGGGGTGTTTAACTTACTGAAGCTAAACTGAGATTTAGATAGAAGCTGGATGGTAAACATCTAATGATTTCATTTATGCAATTATGGTCACTGCAAAGTATTCACAAAATTTAAAGACTTGGCAAAGAATATAAAATACAAGGGATTATACTTCTAAATCCAAATATTCTCAGTAGAGAACTCTTAAACTGTGAAAAAGGAATGCTTCTTAAAGGAAAGAGGATAAAGAGGAGCTAATTAAATAGGCCTTTTATTATTTTAGAGGTATGTGTTAGGTATTCCAAAGAACTCCGTAGTTTTGAGTGGCTTTTAGCAATAATACATATGGCTAGCACTTCCTACAAAATCGCACATTCACAATAAAAATCTGACAGAAAATTTCCATTTAGGACAGAGGAAAGAGCTGTTTTGACAGGTTGACAAGGTTTTTCTGTAATGTCTGACTAATTTACACAGCAGAGAGTGGCACTAAGCAGTGATTCAAGTTGCGTTACTAAGGAATTTTTTTTTTTAAATACAAACATTTCTTTTACCCCAAGTACTTTCTATAACTTCCTTTTACTTAAAAATACCATTTAAAGAACAGGCAGTATTTTTCTTTGCACTTAATTTTGTAGGGGTACATTAGGTTAGCACATGAGTTCAGCAGAGGCTACCAAGTTGGTTGTGGGAGGAGGGACTGAAGAGTTGGGTTTGTACATCCCCAAGAAGGTTTTAGGGAGACCTCACAGTGCCTAAGGGGACAGGACTGAGAAAACAGAGCCAGGCTCTTTGCAGTGGCCTGGATGATGAGAAACAGCAGGCTGAAATTGGAGCAAGATGGGACATAAGTGAAAACTTTGCATGAGGAGAGCCAGGCAGTGGAGTAGGTTGCTTAGAGAGCTTGTGTAGTGCCCATGCTTGGAGGTTTTCAACAACGAATGGGTTGGGATCTGAGCAGACTGATCTCATAGATGACCCTGCTCTGAGCAGACTAAACATCTCCTGGGGTCTCTTCCAACCTGAAATGCACGATTCTAGATTTGTGGGTGAAAATATACCAACTCCCTCCTTTCTAAAAACCTGTTTAATATAGTCTAACTCTACAATTGGGCTTGATGATCTTGAAGGTCTTTTCCAACCATAATGACTCTATGATTCTGTAACTACAAAATTTATTATTTCATGGTATTCTAGTTTTGATGAATTATCATTTTATCTATGCATCTCGAAACTAATCTATCACTAATTTGATTTCTTTGGTAGACCTTTGATATTTTCCTAGAAAATAAACTAATCAAGCATAGCTTCAGCACAGTGAGCTCAGAGGAATCCTAAAGCTTAATTCTGTATCTGCAGCTTTTCTGTGAGCCTGTGCTAAGGATGACAGCAGCTGTGCAGCTGCAAAGTGTTCTAGTTGCCACAGCCCTGATCTTAAGCTCTTGCAGAAGGCTTGGGGAGTGTCACAGCACTTGTTTCACGTTGCTCATACAATGTGATGAACATGTGGAATTCCCAGAACTGCAAGCACTGGTAACGCAAAGCACTGCTTCACTGTCCTCTGTCACCCTGGGTGTGAGTAGCCCTAAATCCTACCAGCATCATCGCTGATAAACCTTCCTTTCCTCTTCCCTCCAAAGAGTGAAGTCGTGTTTGCTATTTTCTCTTTTAACTCAAGTTGCAATGACAGGTGACAGCCTAAGGAAACAATCTGCAGAAGAATGTTTCCCTTCATACTACAGCACTACGGAGGAACATGCTTCACTCAGCAGAGCAAAAGCTGGTCTCAGTCATTTTTCAGGGCTTTTAAAAATACTAAATTAAATCACAGTTTTTGCAATTATTTTTTCTCTTTTGAAAGCAATATTTCACTTAGCTTTGGCATGCTGTTTTTCATAATTCCTGTAGGAAGCCAGCACAAGACTCTATTCCACTGTAACTGCCTATCTACAACCCACTTTGCTGAAATCCAAAGTACCAGGGGATGTGCTCATTCTAGCAATAATATCAGCTCACTCCAGCTACTACAACAGCTTTTAGTTTCTGAAAGCCATTATGTCCTCATTTTTTATCCAAGCCCTGTATCTAATTACAGAGAACTATTACCTCCCACCTCAAACCTTCTTCTGCTGAGCCAAAAAGCTACATAGCACTCAGCTGTCCCTCATGAGCCAGGCTCTTCTTTACCTTAATGATTCCAGTAGCTCATCTTGTACTTACTGTTTTAAATTCTTCCTTCCAAAGTATATGATTCAAATAGCACATTCCACGTATATGGTTTGCACTTGGTGCTTATGCTCTCTAATCCCTTCTGCACATAGCTTCTGATACTGTCAAACATCATATTTGCCCTTTTCTGGACAACTGTGTATACTACTGTCTCTCAGTTTTCTAAAATTTTTAAATCTTTCTTCACCTCTGCCTTTGCAATTTTTGAGTTCTAATCTTATAGAAGTGTGTGTGAGTGTGTATATATAAAAATCATGAATGATTTTGAAGTATTAAATTTCATCGTATTACATTCCATGACTCATTAAGGCTACTTACGCTATTCTTATCCTTCCAGGTATAAATTTAATACCATTTAACTGTCAGTCATCTGTAACTGTTGATTTCATTGATAGATTCCAAAGTTTTCATCTCTCATTCATCAATGAATGCAGTAGTTTCAAGATCAATACTAAAAGTACACTGAATTAGCAGAGTACTTAACCTTTAGGCACACTCATATCTTCTGCACAGCTAGCATTTTTACAATTCTTTTAAACCGTAAATGTAATTTTAAATCTTTCCACCTTATACTTGTCATATGGCATATTACCAGAAGTACTCTCCGAGAGTCAACACACAAGCTCCCTATGTCTATCAATATAAATGCTATAACAAGAGCAATTATACAGGTATTCCTATGCTTATATTAATTTCCAGATCTGAATAAAACATATAGAAACAATGGAACTGATCTCCCTTCTGTGCAGATAGCAGACAGAGTGCCTAAAGCCTAGTCCTTGTGCAAGATAGTTGTCACTATATGGTGTGTATAGATACATATAAACATACATATTTTAAATGAGAACTTAACATTTGATAATAAATTATTTTACACTTTTTTTTCAATATCTCTGATTTTTTTTCTGAGTAGTTCATAAAAATACTGACAGGATAAAAATGCAAAACTGAAATCTCAAAACAAAATTTATAGCAAGCTGAAAAGACTCTAGCTGGAAAATGACTTTAACTTGCTACATTTAATAAACAAAAACAAAATGGGTGATTAATACAAATGCTTACTCAGAGTAAATGTACGGAAGTGAAAAAAAAATTGATTCCATCAGAATTTTGTATTTTCCTTTAAACCTTTGATTTTAACTCATATTAGCTCTCTGGATTGTTTTTCCTTCCTACCTACATCTTTGAATTGTCTTTGAATTTCTGACAGTTTGATGCTCTCGGTTCTAAATTAATCATCTACCTCTAATTAACCATCGCAGCTTTGGCTCTTGGCCTCACAATTTGAATAACCACTGAAACAAAAGCCAAAGAAATCCTTGATGAATCTCTCCAGATTCCACTGACTTACAGCATGACTTCCTGTCAACCTACTCTGGCTGTATGCACTATGTCAGGCAGATAATCCATAGTAAAAAGCTTTTAAAATAGAACAACCCCAAAATTACACATTTATAAACAGGAAAGGATATAACACTGCTACACTATTATTACCTCAGATTGAAAGACTCAGAATCCATCTATTTAAAAGTTCCTTGGAAATAATGTTCTCAGAAAGGGTGTCAAAAGCACATACTATAGCATTGTGCGATGGATTATGAAAGGGTTGATGATATTCTAAGTATACATATACACTATATATATATATATATATATATATATATGAAGCCATTGACAATTTTGTTGTGACAATCTGTCACTTCCTTAAATGTATGCTATGTCTCACTTAAGTCTAATATTCTTGGTCCATTGATATAAGCTACGGTGATGTAAGAAGGCATCTTTCAGACTTACTATGATGAAAAATGAGCAAACTAAAAAAAAAAAAAAAAAGATGAAGGAGATGAATACACCTATTCTTTGCAAGGTCCATAACATCAGCCAACAATAAGATGTTAGCAAATCTACAATTTGCTTGTAGATACAAACTGAAAAATCCATGAATTTTACACATGGATATTACACATGGACACAATTATTCAACATAGTAAAAGACAGGAAGCAATTCTCATGAGTACATAATATCAGAAAAAAACCACTTTCTCACTAGTCTTTTTTTAGTTTTCCTTGAAGCAGGAATAATTTATTCTTAAAAGTACATACACTCTATCCTAAGAAGTTTTCAGCCTAAATATACCTACACAATAACGTAAGTAAAGGAACATCATAGTATATATACTGATTTAGCATCAAACCCTTGTCCAGTAACTATATGTATAAATTTGTTCTATATGCAAACACTTGTGAGGTATAACATAGTATAAAACTATATCAAAATACAATTACCTCTGAATATACAAATTATGCTTATGGAAAAAGAACTTTTACAATCCAAAAATCAGTACAGAATCTAAATCTACACACTCTTAAGATACCACATGAATAGATCCATACAAAAATATATATTGAAGGATGTATAGTTCCTTCCATCACTTAGTTCTTCACTCAAGAAGCCTCAGTTATTTCAATGCTCAAAATGATTTTGTTCAATATTTCTTAGTTGAATTATAAGTAGCCAGTAAGAAATTGAAATGAGACTACAATCAATGTACCTCTTGAATCTGATTGTGACCTTTGCTTTTTTATTTTACAGTACTTTGAATGCAAAATAACCGGAGTCATTCTATTTCTAAATACCCTTATGTACTTTCACTTCCCCACTTAACATTTGTACTTCGTCTTAAGGAGTCTCTTATGTAAGTTATCAAACTCAGTTTTAACTCAAATTATCATAAAAACCTACAACATAAGTATTGTATATTGTTACAAGAAAGTGCATCTGCCATCATTTCACCACTAAACATTCTCATTACACATCAGCCATTATGTTACTAGACAAAACTTGGATGGCAAATCAATACATGATACACTGATATCACTGTGCACATCTATAGCAAAAGGACTTTAATAGCTAGCAGTTAGGCAATATCAGCTATACTCTTACACTCATGAATGGAAATCAAATTTCTGTTAAGGGAAGCTAGTATTTCATATTAAGTAATCATTGCTTGTGCTCCTTTCTGAAGCAATATAAATGACAATTCTATTGCTAGTAATAAAATAAATGGTATTTATTCCAGGTACATCATCATAATTGAGGAGGTGTTTTCTCTTCCAGTCAGAGTATTCCCTATAATTACATATAAGATAATTAGTGCAAGTGCTATTTTTTTTGTTCATTTTCCAATGAGCAGCATGCAACCCCTCTTCAGGTGACACTTGCCTACTCAACTAAAGTGCTGTAGTCATACCAGCTTTCAGCAAACTGGAAGCTATTCTTGCAAACAAATGAAATGACTGTCTCCATATGAAAGATAGTCTGTCTGTTGCTGGCACAGACTACAAATGATAGGAACATACATTTACACTCATCTGCTAAATGGAGCTTTCTAACAAAGAAAACTATTGGCCTGTGAACACAAAGCTCAAGAAGTTTGGAGAGCCTGGAATTTAACTTGTGGGTCAACTTTCATTTTTCATTTCTCCTCCTCCTTTTTAACACTGCATTCTCTCATGGAGACCAATATACAAGTTTCCTCCTAGACTTGGGGTTTGATAACAATACTATGAAGGAGAAAAACAAAACAAATCAGATATAGCTCAGAAGGTAAACAAAATACAGCTTAGTTCCATACTGCACGCTGCCATCAAGACATAAACAATTAAAAAAAAAAAAAAAAAAGGAAAAAAAAAGTGCTAAAAGTGTTTCACTGCAACAGTGTTTTTCAATTCTGTTCAGTACAGTATTCATTCTCTGTTCTGTCCAGTACTTTCTAGGACTGTACGGTAATTCTATGAGCTTTGGACCATGATCTGTAAAGATGGGGAATTAAGTAAAGGATGGAATAATATAGAGCAGTTTTGATGAGCATGGTTTTTATCTCTCTTTAGAGAAACAGAATGTTGGTTTCTGAATTGTATCATGGATCTTTATGTATCCCTTTAATTTACTGAAGAAATAATTCTTAGAATACTCTTCTCCAGAGTGGTGGAGATACCATCCTCAGTGGGGGAAAGGAGGGAATTAATTTTAGACATTTCTAGTCCAAGTTATACATAATATATATTGTATATTATGCCATATATACATAGAAATGACAGTGTTAGTAATAAAAAGGGATATTTCAACTCTATATTTTTTCAGTCAGAAAAATATAATATGAATACTATGTCAATAAATCTTTCTAGAATATCTGACTCCTATAAGTATCTTTATCTATATATATCTCAAGCTAGAAAACCGCTTATGAACCCACTCTACCTAAAAAAACTAGAAAATTACAGTAAAATCAAAGAAATGAAAAAGAAAATACCACCTGATCTCAAAAGATTATTTAGCAAGGCCTTTGGCAACTACCACTAACATTTCTTAATTATTTTCTATATTAAGAACTATTTTTTTTATAAAAATTGTACAAAATAATCCCATTAAAATAAATCTGGGCCAATGACAATTTCACTACTAGAACTAGAAATAATAAAGTTTTGCTCTACAAAAATTAATTCACATTTTGCTTTTGCTTGGGGTCATACTACAGAATTGATATGAAACTATAAAAACAAAATATAAAGTCGGTTTTGATCAATTTTATTTTATTCTGTTTTTCACAGGGGATATAATAGGACTGAGAGTATAAAACCACTGAGAATACTAAAAAAGGAATTAAGAGAAAACAATAGATTAATGGAGTATAATGGAGCACAAAGTGTAATTTAATGCATCAAAAATTGACTTTTATACCTACCAGATTTGAATGGACAGCAGACAAATGTATACCATTTCATTCTGCAATAAAATCCATACTTTCACTCTTTGGGGGCTGAAATATATCTTTTATTCCTGCCAGTTATTGCCAATCACAATGCTGCAATACACCAGTGACATTAAAGTGAATACCCCTTAGGAAATTTTAGATGTCATATTTGCAAATGAAAGTCTAACTGATAAGAAAATAAAATATAAAGACACTATAGACTAAATTTACTATGAAAGAATGAGACATTTTTAACTGTATCACACCATATATTTGTCATTTTTCATCTGAGACAAAAACAAAAATCTACCTCTATCTACCTCTTACATGGAGAAGAGAGAATGGACTACACAAAGTTTTTTTAAACACCTTCAGTTCTCTTTGTACTTCAGCAATCTTTCTTAACTTTTGGAAAGTATTTGGAGAACTCCAGGAGTTCTCCAGTGCTAGCAAAAAGGCTTTTTGACATCTTTTCTGAGTAGCAAAACGCTCAGACATAGCTCAGATTCAGGCTAGAGCAACTTAAAAAGATGTGGAAAACAGACAACAGTAGTGAAAGCAGGCATGACAAAAAGACAACGTAGAATGATATCAGAAGAGGTTTTTGGCTTTGTTTAAAAAAAAAGAGCACAAAGTGGCAGATAGTGGAAGTGCAGGCAGAGTGATAAGATGTTGGAAAGACATCACCACACATTCTTGGCATTTAAGGATACTGGGCAATATTGCATGAAATGTCCACAATCACGTGGTGCATGCATGTCAACAGAAAAATTGTCACAAATTACTTCCTCTGCCTTCAGGAAAAAAGGGGCAAATGGGACTCTTTTGTTTATTGGAGTTACTCCTTTTCCATGTCAACAAAGTCAAAGCTATCATCTATGCAAAGGAAAAGTTCCTTACTTTTCTGGAAATCTACTGTTCTCAAAGTGGTATCATGACTGACATTTACAGATTGCTATTTTATGAAAAAAAAAGTAGAAACTTCTGAGAAAGTGTGGCAAAGAGATGTCCATCAAAATCGAAGAACAAAAAACAGCTAAGAAAATTTCTGAGAGGAATATTTTCCTATAGCATGAAAGTCATGCCTAGTTTAGAGATGACAACAGACTGATTTTAACTTTTTGAATTTAATTCTTTTTTGAAATTTTATTTCATAGTAATTCAAATGCTTCAAATGTCAATCCTTGTAATTTTTTCCTGGTAAAGACAATATTTATTCACTAACAATCCTATATTATGATACTATCATTCTATCATACCATTATATTATTGATAATTGTTAATTTACAAGTAAACATTTTGATTAACAAACTTTCTTGATGTTGAAAAGCTTTAAAAATAACTATTAAATAAAAAGATATTTGCATAAATTTCTGCATCTGTCTGATAAAACGTCTAATACGATATTAAAGGACATCAATATGTGAATATGTGACATTTTCTTTCTGTATATGTATATACTCAAACATAGATACATGAATAAGGATAGTGCATCCACATCTTCAGTCATATGTGCATAAGTGTAATTCTACTAGGTACAGTGGAGCTGAAGAAGATGTAGAGCTAAAACAGTCTAGGTAGTAGAGCAGCTGCCTTTCAAAGAATATTAAAGAATTTGGGACTCTAAAAAAGTGGATGTCTTGGGAGAATCTAAGCAATGTTTACAAGATCCTGAAGGCAATGGATAAAATAAGTACAAAACCTCCCACCCAAAGGATTTTCACAGAGGTCATTCAACCAGCTTTGTACACATAGGGGTGAAGTAGGCAGAAGTAGGAAACACTCTGGTTGTATATGCGTTCCCATTAACTATGGAATAGTTAGGTCACAGAATCACACAGGAATCTACATCATGATCCCAAGATATTCACCAGACTATCCTACTTCATTAATTTTTAGTCTCAGGAAAGTGTTCTCTCTAGGGCTTTATCTTAGAGCATTACTGAAAAAAGAGACATAAGAAAAGGCTGCTGCTTGTCCAAATCTCTGCAAAGATGGAAGCTTGAGAGCGCTTATGTAGTTGTTATATCTTGAAGTCCTTCAAAATCTAATTTTATGACATTGAAAAGACTCCTGACAATGGGAAATTGCAAAGGTGCCAGTTTCTTGTTGTGGGTTGAGAAGAATTCAAAGTTGATGGGATCAATATAACACATATAAGATAAAGAAAGCAAAATATTTAAAAATTTGAAAAATAAAATAATAATAAAAAAATCTTCCTGTGCCCCGAAGTATTCAGTAAGGAAAACAGTTCCACTAAAAACATGAAAATTCATACTCACAATTATTCTGGAAAACCCAAGTAAAAAACTATGAGAGCTGACTAACCTAAAAATAGTCTACAGATGCCTTTGAAAATAAGTAGTAATACAAGACCAATACAATCATCAGTGGTGAAGAATAGCGCTTTTCATGTCATGATTAGTATGAGAGAGAAAATCTGTGAGGGGTATAGTTTCCTGCAGTTGTCACTTTGAGAAATAAATCTCTCTCTACACTGAAGACTACTTTAAAAAGGACAAACATTTCTGAACTTTTTAGGAGATACTGTTAGGAATGAACAGATTCAATAGTGAAGATATTCATTAAAGAAAGCTTATGCTAAATTATGTTTCAGCACCACTGCACTACAGAAGCAATAAATAAATATGAATTTAAAAAATCTATTTGTGGTCTATCTCTCCCTTAAAAGTCATTTTTACTATTTGGGTTTGTGTTTAGGAAATACAATGTAATGACAAACTATCCATCATTTTTCAGCATATGAGGTAATATGATTACCTAGATTTTTGTTCCTATTTGTAGTCCAGTTCAGAAAGTCTCTACAGGAACTCCAGGTCGTGGCAATTAAGTTATTAGTAAGATCAAATATTTCTTTTCTAAAATCAAAGAGCAATTTAGATTTTTGCAAACGTTCAAAGCACAAATTATTTTCCTTCCTTAGTGAATGTTCCAGCCCTTGAGGATACTATTAACATCCCCAGTTATTCCATTCAAAAGATAAAGACGCTAGGCAGTCATTAAGAGTCTCCCTGAAGTTTGAGCTGATAAGTTGCATACTATGTGTGCTGCATATTATGTATGTTAGCCTCCTAAAAATATTGATGATATCATTAACTCAGGTTAACACATAGAATACATTAGTCTTTTCTGATTACCATAAAGCATAGTATGCACAACACATAACAAATGTAGCTATAAAATACTTACGGTACAAAGAGTTTTTACTCTCACTAGCATTCAATGATTAGCAAGGAGTAATCTTGTACTGCCCCCGAGCTAACTACTACAGTAAAGGCCAGTAGGAAATAAGCACAGACTAAACCCACAGATGAAGCAGAGAAAGTTTAACACAAAACTGATTCCCAAGCTCCATTGTTATTATTAATGCAAGACTTTGTTATAAACGGTTATACGGATATAAAGAAGTTTATCAGCACCCAGTAGCAGCACCCATCCTAGTCCAACATCAGAAGTTCATTGCAAGTATACACAAGAACATACTGAAGTGTCTGCAACAAAGATCACAGTGTATAACAAGTATTTTCATTTTAGAATCATAGAATGCTACAATCATTAAGGTTGAAAGGGACCTCCAGAGATCATCTAGTCCAGCCTCCCTGTACATACAGGGTCACCTAGAGTACGTGGCACAGGACCATGTCCAAGCAGGTTTTGAATGCCTCCATGTTGTAAATCGATCGGGATAAATCCCCCTCAAGATGGCAAGTGCGGAAGGTCTGCCACCGCTGCGCGCGCCGGCTGTCCTAAGACGCTCCCGCTAGCGCGCAGATGGGGATATCCCGGGGGCGCCTCCCACCGCACGCACTGGCTTTCCCGAGATGCCCCCGATGGGCCACGTGTCCTTTTTACGGCCGGGCACCTGATGTGACTTGCCCGGCGCCAGGACTCCCAGCCACCCCTGGGGTCGAAGCTCCCCCAGTACTTACAAGGATAGCTGCCACAGGGGGGTGTGGCTGCTGCCCTTCTCCTCCTCAGGTAAGCGGGGTATTCCCGATAGGGTGCAACCCGTGGGTGTGATCTCGTACCCTCAAGCCCTGTCAATCACGCCCGATACGAGCCAGAGCCAACTTTATTAAAGATAAGGGGTTTATATAAACTTGGACAGGGGAGGAGAGTGGGAGGAGAGTGGGAGGAGATTGGGAGGAGTTAGGTGGGAGCAGGTGTTAATTGGAGGCCCCCTGTTGCTAGGCGGGTGGCCTGGAGCGGCAGACTGCTCCAGGCCCCCACCTTTGGGGTCTTTGGCCTCCACCAGGGGGTGCCTAACTGCACGTAGTTGGGCTCGCAGGCCTCACTACGCGTGCGCAGCCTCCAGGGGTCGTACAGGGGGCACCGGGACCCCCCTGTACACAGCCCCAGTGCGCATGCCTCGTGCAGGTGTCATACGGAGTTCACATATACACTCTATTGAGGCTTAAAATCCCAATCTTGACTCCCTACACCTCCAGAGAAGCAGACTCCACAACTTCTCTGGGCAACCTGCTCCAGTGCTGCATCACCTTCACTGTTAAGAATTTTTTCCTTAAGTTCTTGTGGAACTTTTGGTATTTCAGTTTGTGGCCATTATCTATAGCTCTGTCGGTGACTATTACTGAAAGGAAGCCAGTCTCATCCTCTTTACTTGAGATATTTATAGACACTGATCAGGTCCCCTCTCAGCCTTCTCTTTTCCAGGCTGAACAGGCCCAGCTCCCTCAAGCTCTCCTCATAGGGCAGATGTTCCAGGCCCCTGATCATCCTCGCGGCCCTGCGCTGGACTCTCTCCAGCAGCTCCACACCCCTCTTGTACTGGGGAGCCCAGAACTGCACACAATACTCCAGATGTGGCCTCACCAGGGCTGAGTAGAGGGGCAGGATCATCTCGCTCGACCTGCTGGAAACATCCTCTTAATGCACCCCAGGATGCCATTGGTCTTCTTGACCATGAGGGCACATTGCTGCCTCATGGTCAACCTGTCATCCATCATGACGCCCAGGTCCCTCTCAGCAGAGCTGCTCCCCAGAAGGTCAGTCCCCAGCCTGTACTGGTGTCTGCATAGTTGACTTCATAAAAGAGACACTCTAATCATACAGTCTAAAATTATCTGCAAGGATTTCCATTTCTCCTTGCAAGTGAACATTCAGTCAATAACATCCCAACAACGTAAGTCACATACTTGATGGAAATATTTGGAGCATGAATATGGGTACATAAATGCTGTCTTTCAACTACAAGATTCCTGTCACACATAAAAAAAAAAAAAAAAAAAAAAAAAAAAAAAAAAACACCACTCAGTGCCAGTAAGATCACAAGGTCATGGTCCGCTCTTCAATACAGGCACTTACAGACTTTTTTGAACAGAAATCTATGATGCTTCTACAGAGATACGACAAAACAAGGAAAGCATTTAGGACTAGAATTTTGTTAAGTACAACCTCTTTGTGAAACTGGTAGGTTTAGGTGAACTCTCCCACTCAACCTCTATCTCCTCCTCTTCCCTCTTTTTTTCTTGGAAATATTTGACCACCATCTTGCCTCTGTTCTTATTATTCAAATTCCCATTCTCCTTGCTGTATCTTCCATTCCCACTTCCATGCCCTGCCAAGTTCCTGTCTACTCCACTGCACACTTTTTTACATCTTCGACTACCAGTAACACATTGTCCCCCATCATAGTTCTCCCAAACAACCCAGTTCAGATTTACCCCTCTGTCCACTACATGCTTTAATAATGCAAAGCTTCGCAAAGCATCCACCTGCCACAACACCGCAGTAAAAACAAGGTACTCAAACAAACGGAAAAGAATTCCCATTCTGATTTACAGTGATTCTTCAGATTCTACAGATGAAAGAAAAGAGAAGTCTAAGAGAAGTACAGGTTTCTTGACATAAAGTATTACTTGTAGAAGTTTAAATTGCGTATTTGTCCCCCGCTCTCCTCATTCTGATTACGTAAATTGAAAAGCAATCTAGATCTAGCTTTTGCAAACATTCTTCTTTCCCCCAACCAAATTTTGAGAGACCTTGACATACAGCTGCTGTGGCATCTAATCTGCAGGGACAGGAAACTGGTCCTATCAATCAAAGTCCAAAAAAGAAAATAGACCAAACACCAAGTTACAATTTTCTGAAGTAGCAATAGTGACGAGACACTGCTTACATGAATAGCATGCAATACAGAATATCAGTGAGGAATTCTGCACATCATTTTGAATAAAAGGGACACCTGTGCCACTCAGTGGGGTTTTCTGCATGCTTATATAAATGAATCTAGGGGCAACCATACCACAATATTATTAGTTGTGGTAAACTTTGATGATTATTTACACTGTTGAATTACATGATTCCTGAACAAGGGTAATTGCCTCATTGTCTCCAACATAGTTTTCTATTTTGATAATAGTTCCTTTCTATCTTTCATCTTTTCCATTTTAAGAACCAAGTATTTTCTCATAGAATCTGTTCACCTGCAGACTAGCCTCCAGGTTATATTCTTCTTCAAATACATATACAGTCTTTTAAGACATGGTATCTCACTGATGTTTTCCAAAGTGTAGTTAAAAATAGCCTGAATACATTCTTGGCCATCCACATATTCTCGCTTCAGTTTTCTTTCATGGGCATCATGCATCTGGAAAGCGGGGTTTCTTAAAAAAACATTGAGATTTTTTACCTTATATCATTATTTGACACCCTCACACTCACTCCTCATCCCAGGGCTGCCATCACTAGCCCTCAACTTCTCTTCCTGGCATGGAGATTGCCACTGGCTGGGGCAGGTTGGCTGAAAACATCAATTCCTGCTCTGCCATTACTCGCAGTCCCCATTCTCAGTGGTAATGGTAACTATATAAATAAACTGCTACATCAGTGTTTTGGAATTGCCAATTCACTGTGCTTTTAGAGGAAAAAAAGAGCCAAATCATTTCTTAAAAAAAAACAAATAAAACATTTTTCAAATTTCTTCAAAAGTTCCTCATTTACTGAGCATATTTCATTTTCTTTCACTAAGATGCTCAAAGGAAACTGTGAAAAGGAGACACTATGTACACCATTATATGAGATTTGCTAACAAAGTTTGCAATAAGCTTCAGCTAATAGCTGAAACATAATTATATTTTAGGATTAATTTACTGAAATTATGATTGCGCCATTCATAAATCCATTAAATATTCTTGGAGTACCACATATATGGAGATGAAGGCAAAACAGGTAAATTAATTTAAAAAAAAATGGAAAAAAAATGTATTGTCATGCTCTATGCAACTCCAAGACGGTAAATAACTATCAAGAATATATTTTCTTTTAAAATTTGATTTCAAATATTCCTAGAAAAAATGGAATTCAAGATTTAATTATAATTCATTTGGTGACAAATTCTCCCATCCTCCAATTTGCAACTCTTTCACTTGTATCAATATAAATCCTAATGGAGTCAGGCTACAGATTTGATTCATAAAAAGGACTGGTCAGCAAGAACACATAATGTTGGCCTTGTTATCAAAGATAACAGTTTTCCAGGTTTTTTAGCTGGGCATGTACCTCACAGTCCAGTGAAAGCCCTGCCAAGGCTGAGTGAGCCCCGTGCTTTTTCATTCCACTCAAGTAACACATGTAATTTTAATTCTTACACATTTTCTAATGATTTTTTTTTTGATCTGCAGTTCCAGAAACCATTTAAAATTGTTCTATACAGCAGATTTTACTATGTTTTACGTATGTTGGATGTTTTGAGGTTTTTTTCCTTTATGATACTAAAACTAATTTACTTTCTTCTAAAGGGTGTTTTCTTTTAGTGATCAATAATTGAACATTGCTGAATTGTTATACTTCTGGGATCTGTGGTACCATCCTGTGTGCTAACCCTTTTTAATTCGCCTGCTGTCACTCCATGCCTGTGTTTCTCTTCACTGCTTCTTTCTTCTAGTGTCACGGACAGTTCATTTTGGGTAGAGCAACAACTTGTCCTTACAGTGCTATAGTCAGACAAGAAAAAAAACATTTGTTAAAAATTGTCCTTTTGCTACATAATCCTGTAAGAAAGCTAAAACTTAACAGAAAAGACTTAGGTAAAACAAGGGTCAAACAAGCACAGATGGCACATTTCCTAACTGACGGTATTAATTCATTCCATATTTGTGGTGGAGAAGACTGACAATAGAAAAGACCTCGGAGAGGGGGGCAGAGGAAAGGAGCTACAAGCCATGCACATCTACATTATTTCGTAGAAATAAAATGATAAAGAAATGGAAGAACAGCTTCTCTGCTTTCAATCACTTATGTGGAAAAAGGGAAAAGTCAAGAAATACATATAGCACAGCCAGTAATACACAAGGCAAATGACAAATCTGAAGTCAAGATGGACACTTACATATTCCTCTAAATCCAAAAGAATCTAGAGCTGAGGGAGAATCCTCCATACTATCTCTGTTGAATACCAATATTGTTGTTGTGTTTGCTGTATGCTGTATGGCTTTTTTTGCTGTTGTTTTTTAATCATTCACTTAAAGGGTCAATATTATTTTTAATGAATTTTTGTTTTAACAAGAAACAAGGGATTCATCAGAATCTTGATTCTACACAGAACAAATGTCCCAAAATGTTATTAATTCGATGAGAAATTGGAATGCAAGGAATGCAAAGTCATTTGCCTCAAAAGAGTTTTTAGTTCTGGATCATTTAAATATGTTCACTCTTTTGATTTTGAAGAAGTTACTTTTTTTTTGTCTTCAAAGTACAAAACAAAGTAGTGAGAATATATAACTTCACATACTTTTAAGAAATATTCAAAAAAGTCAGCTAACACATTTATGAAAATAAAGTCTAAGTTTATAAACAGTAATAAGCAATCAATTGCAAAGTCAGTATTTACGCACGTGCAGTTGCTAAATGGATCATGTTCTCATATGAAAATACCATTGAAGAAAATAACTTTTAAAGCCTGTTCTTAATACAGCAAGTTTGCAAAATGAGAACAAAGTGTTTAAGTAATTTGTTATCCATTAAAACCAGGCAATTTGCTAAGGATTAAGTCTTTCCTTAAGCATAAAATGTGATGTATTTCACTGAATGCCTGTAGCCTTTATTTATCTGTTATTCAAATGAGCTGTTTAATAGTCAGTGGCCTGCTCCATCACACATTGGAGACAGAAGTGGACTCTGAGAAGGTACACAGGCATTAATCTGGTGTGATGTGTGGACTCATTTCAGTAGTGAACTGAAAATAAGTAGTTAATAATAACTTTTCCACTGGAAATCCTGTGCCAGGTCAGGCCTGGCATGGGAATAACCTGCATGGCTCAGAAGGAGCATGAAGCAGAACAGGCCTTCACTGGTGTGCTGACCTATCTCTTCCAGCATGGGTTCGCAAAGAGACTGGCTATAACTGAGTAACCGCATAGTCAGGATTGTAAAATACAGGATCACATCGACAACAAAGACCTTTGGAGCGCTCTAGTCTGACACTGTGCAGTAACAAATCATGGACAACATCAGTTTATCAGTTCAGCTGTGGCTTTGTCCAACCAAGTCTTGAAAACCTCCAATAATAGAGGTTCAGCAACCTCTCTGAACAACCTGCTGTGGGGCATCACTACTTTCAGCAAACTTTGTCCTAATTCTCATCCTGAAAAATCCATGAGACAGCTCTGGAACTTGAGAATATAAAAATTGTTTATAATTTGGAAAACTTTCCACTGACTGATACTCAGACTTATCAGTAAAATGTATGCCTATATCTTGGCAGATAGTTATCTGCTGAATAGTTGAGCTGATTAGAACTTACTAGCTACAGAAGTGTCTCTCCATTTGTGAACTCTCTACATACTGGAGAAGCTTTTACTCAATTCTGCTCCCTTAGTTACCAAGTTCCCCTAGGAATAGCTCTTCATCGCTGTCAGAATGCAGTCGTACCACAAGGCCACTGTGAGGCCTTTAGGCAGGCCTTTCATTTTCCACTGAATTCACTACTACCTTTTTCAAAGAAACAAAAAATTCTAGAGTTGTTTGATATATAAAGACATAGCTTTAAAAAAAGAAAAAAAAAAGCTGAAAAATTACATCTCTGTAAAGAAGCTCAGCTAAGATGATAAAAACACATATTTTAACCAGCATTTGTAGCAGAAGTATCAGAAGGAAAGTCGTAATTCCCAAGAATCACTTCTGCCAAGGCATAAGCAAAAGACTTGAAGTGTGACAAATACATGCACTGAAATATGTGCCAGTGTAACAACACGTGCAAAGTGAGGTAAAATTAATTACTGTAATATAATTAACCTACTACCTCAGTGCCAGTGATCATTTCTGTTGAAAATACTTTTCAATTAAAGAAAAGTTAAAAGATGCCAACGCTGATTATATGTAATTCAATTAATATGGGAATTGGTTACGTTGTATGCACAAACAATCTAAGGAAAATTACTTTTTTTAATGTATTATTTGGTAATGGACTTTGGATAGCACAGTCTAGTCCTTATTAATATGGATTTCTTAATTTATTATTTCCCATATTTATATTATTCCCATATTAAATTTATTATTCTCCTACTGGAAAAAATGCCTAGAATAATGTCCTCTATGACAAAAAAACTTCTAATTGCCAGCCAAACTTTATTTCCAACTTCTTTAAATTATTTTGTTCTCGTCCCACCTAGTCAATGCGTTTGTTCAAAATAAAGATTAATTTATTAAATTAATATTCTTTTTCTTCGTGCTTGTTGATCAGAAGTTTTTAAAACATAGAACTAGAACTGACATTCACAAGGAACAAGTACACTATCCAAATTAATTCTTAATTCATTTAGAAAAAAAGGATCAAAAAATGGCAATGATCACAAAAGATAAAGTCTCAAATACATTATTAATTTAATCTCACTTGAGAGAACTTCATAGCTACACTTACCTCCTTGTTACATTCAACTAAAGTTGAGTTCTACAGGCAAAATAAATCTCGACATCTAGAGGACTAGATCTTCTTCTAGAGAACTAACCTTTAGAGATCTGCTACCCATTTGAAAATGACATCTCTCATTTTTTTTCCATTTTTTTAGCTACTACAACATTTTATAAAAACTTCATGTAGATCAGCAATTACTGCATCAGTTATGGTGATTAGCTGACTAAGTGGGTCATTCAGTTAAAACCTTTCTAATTAAAGACTACATTTTTTTAAGAGCACAAAATTAACAAAAACAGCATGTTCTGGGAACTTGGTAGACAGTTTGGATGCATATCAGCCGTCTATGAAAGTCAGAATATGGAAGTTGTTTATGTTGAGTAAAGGCTGTATACTAGTTCCTAAATACTGTTATTCTCTACTATGATTTTGATTAAACAGTCTGCTCCAAAGAAGCAAAGAATTAACTCAAGGGTAAGTGACATCACATGCTTCTCCTGAAAAACAATAAATGAATAAATGAAATAAAATGAATAAAGTGAGGGACGGGAGAATTCCTGCTGACAGTCTAATCTATATCAAAAGGGGTGGATATATTTCATCTGCTGCTGTATTCTTGAATGCAATGAGATTCAATTTTCTAAATTAAGATCAGAGAAGGTGCATATAAACTTTTTTCAGACTGGATTTTTTCTTTTTTTTTCTGACTATCAGCTTTTCAGGAGATCTTAATGTAATTAGTAACACATAATAAATTATGTATTGACAAATATCTGTTTAGAAATAGGCATTTCCTAGTCTTCAAACATATTCAATAAATAATATGACTAATATCAATTCAGAACCTATTAGAAAAAGCAATATTACTTTAAAGGTGTAATCAAATTTTCAGTTAGATACAATAGGTTTTAGAAGCATATAACGTGAATTTATATTCCTATCAGGCACCTCTCATATCACAAGTCTTCTGTTCAGGGAGACAAACAATGTAATGAAGGAAAAATTCTGTTCCTATTGTAATATGAAGTTTTATTATATTCATTAGGGATATCGTTTAAATAATTTAAGACAGTTTAACATAAATACTACAATTCAGACATCTCCCAGAGTGGAGAAAGCACAAGTCATCAGGGATCTCCCAACTCTCCTCCCAAAGCAAGCCAGCATGTACATGCTAGGATCAAAAACCCAATAGACTGAAAGGAGTCTGGATTGTTCTCTGCCACTGAGGCCAGCAGGTAGGGAACAGTTCAGCTCTATAATCTTAATCTCCTTTGCCATCAAGAAGAGGACTAGGCACAAACTGTTCACTATTCCCAAGCCATATCAAGGATGTTATATGGGAAAATGCTATTTGGCCCATGCCACAGCCAAGCCCGAGATCATTCTAACAGTATGACAGAGCAGGTGGCCAAATTCACTGCCCAGAAGCACTGCCTTGGCTGCTTTACTTCATTGCAACAGATGTAGTCAACGAGGCAAAAAGATTATACACTATCAGAATCCGCACAGTATTTAAGCAGTTTGGTTGGTGGTTATTTGTTTTCATTATTGCCATTACTTTTCTTTACTACTGTGTTAGCTTGCTTTATATTTGTCAATCCACATGTCTTTTCTAGCATATCATATAAACTCACATGCAAATCCTGGCAGAGGGAATTTTCATAATAAACCAAGTTTGGTGTACATGTCCTAATAAAATTTTGTACTGATCTTACTATAAAGATAAATGTTCATGATTTTTTTCCACTCTGCACAAATTCTTCAAAAATGAGAATATATAAAAAAACTTAAAGATAAAAAGTTTAGAAATTTGAATTTTTAGACTTTCTCCAACACAAAATATTTTTCTGCTTTTATTTTTGTTAGACTTATTAAAAAAAAATTAAACTTTTAAAAACATCTTTAAAACTGTAACATTTTACTATCTGTAGAGATTTTAACTTCATTTACATCTTTCCTCCCTTAAAATGCATATCAAATATCAAGCTATCAAATATCAAAAAAGAACTTACTAGAGTTTAAAAATTTACTTACATTTACCATATATATTCACTTACAGGACTTTAATAAATTCTTTATAAAGACAGATTCCTTGTAGAGATTCAATAACTTCAAAGCATGAAAACTCAAGAGAAGAAAGCAAATGAATAAAGACATGAATTTTATAATACATATGTTTACGTTCCCAGTTGAGTTCAGCAAGAGACCTGTGAACAGTCAGTCATGCATTCTTATATGAAATCACAGGAGACATTGAAAAAAACGAGCTGAAGATTGATAAATCAAATTTGGAAAAAAGCCAAGCATCTCTAAACCAGCTAAACAAAACAAAAACAAACAAAAAAACAACCAAACAACCTCTGCACAGGATTCCCCCCCCACCCCCACCCCCAGCATATCTGCCTCCCATTAGCAAAACCTCTTTTCTCTTAAAAAATAGATTTATTCAAAATTAAAAATATTTTTTCTCTTTTTTCTTGAAAAATATTAATCCCTCCACATTTACAATCTAACTGAAATAGACCTTGGCATCACTAGGGCTCTTCCTTAATTAAAAAGATATCCTCCCAAATTTTCATTTTCACTTTCTCTATCACATGCAGAAACCTGTCCATTTGCCAAGAAAAGTCCCAAGTGTTATTCCAAACTAACAGCCTACAAGCAATTGACATTCCTTGTAAAATTATAGCAAAGAAAATCATTCATTCCTGGCATCTGACTTGACTGACAGAAATAAAACAAAACTCAGTCACACAAGTTCAAAAAGATCTATGATTCCTTAAAAAATGAAAAAGTTTTCACTACCTCTGTAACAGTGAGCTGAACTGTTCCAAAGGCCCTTCTCTAACCTGGAAGGACAAAGGCCATGGTCTAGCTATATCCATTCCACTATAACTGCTTGGTCTCCAGGAGAAAAAGGCATATTCAAGCTATCTAAATATGTAAGTATATAAATAGTCTTTGGCCAACAGGTAACTCAAACTGGCAATTGTTTAGATTAACAGACTAGATAAACCACTAACAATCTCCATAGACGCAGACCTTCAATTTAAGCCTTAGCACCGTTAACAATATCGTTAGCCTAGGTGGAGACTATCATCATACTTTTATATCGATAATAACATATTTTTACAACTGCATAAATCATAACAGTAACATGTGCATGTGTATAACTGTACATGCGCCTCTAAACTGCAAAGAAAAAAAATTAACATCTTCAAGACTTCTGGATTAAAATTGAAACCTTAAGACTATTGTGATAAACGTACTTTCAGAATAGCCTGAATCTTTTCCCCTTTGGGCAAAAATATCTTCATTACTGACCCGGACAATGAGACAGCACACACCATCAGCAGGTTGTACATGGACAACCATGTACTCCAAGGATTGTCTTACACAGCAGTGCGCTGACATTCAGAAAGACCTCAGCAGCCTCATCACAAACAGGAAACTCGTGAAGTTCCACACGGAGAAATGCCAGGTCAGGCACCAGTGCAGGCTGGGATCTGAGCAGCTGAAAAGCAGGTTTGCAGAGAGACTTGGGAGCCGCGGTGCACAAGCTGAACATGAGCCACCAGTGCGCCCTCACAGCAAAGACGGCCAGCAGCATCCCAGGCTGCACTAAGAAGCACGTCACCAGTAATCTGAGGTGGGTGATCCCCTCTACTGGGGATCACTGTAGCTGGAGTGATATGCCTCTCCCATACAAGAAAAAGGTACAAGAGAGAAAGGCTCAAAGAAAAAGGAAGAAGTCCAACAAGATTATGAAGGAACCAGAGCATCTGAAATACAAGAGGAGGTTGAGAGTGCTGGGATTGTCTAGCCTGGAGAATATGAGGCTCGGGGAGGTTGTGAAGAGGAGCCTTAGGGAGGCTGTATCATGTACAAATATCTGTTGTGTCTGTTGGGAGGGTATAAGCAAGATGGAGACAGTTCCTTCTCAGTGGCATCGAGTCTGGCCAGCTGAAAAGCAGGTCAGCCAAGAGACAATCAGTTCAAATTGAAATATAATAAATTACACGTAAGCATAAAAGCAGTGGAACACGTTGATGGGAGAGGTGGTAGAGTATCTATCTTTGGTGATCCTCCAAAGTCAGTGGAGTCCAGAGCAACATGTTCAAATTGGCCCTGCTTTGAGCAGGGGGTTGGAATAGTGTTTAGATGTCTCTTCCAATCTCAACTATACAGTAAAAAAAAAGTCTTAAATTTGGTATCCCTCTCACAGAATCACAGAATGATTAAAGTTGGAAGGGACCTCGAGAGATCATCTAGTCCAACCACCCTGCACATGGAGTGACCTAGAGCACGTGGCACAGGGTGGCATCCAGGAGGGTTTTGAAGATCTCCAAGGAAGGAGACTCCACAAACTCCCTGGGCAGCCTGTTCCAAGGCTCAAATAGCCTGCTCCATGTCCCTGTGGCCAGTAGTGCACTGCAAGACACAGACCTCTGCAGAGCAAAAGCGTTTTTAGTCAAGGACAGAACATTCATCCTGTGGACATTTTGAGGAGGTTTTATTTTAGAGTTGCTATAGTTTGGGACCAGAGACTGAACCCTCATTAGCAGTTGCAATTAACTCGGTGCATTCCTACAATACCTTTCAGTTTAGTTCTACCTGAAAGAAATTAATCCTGGATATTTCTGCATTAGCACATTCGTTAGGGTCAGAACATCACTTCTTGAAGACAATCTCTGCCCTTCTCCCTCCCTGCTATTCACACAGTGGTTTGCATTGTCACATGGTCCCAAAGCAAACTGGATTAGTAGATGAATTAACCGGAGCTAGAGATAGGCTATAGGGATGCACCCAAAAGCCCCAGTCACTAATGGGCATTCAGTTCACAAGGCTGGATGAGAGCTCATGCAACTCCCCAGAGATTTTCATAGGGCAAAGGCTGAGACCCATGTTACTCCACTGACTTACTGTATCCAAGGGAGCTACTTCTCCATGCATAAACACCTTGGTATTTTAAACAATGGAGATACTCACATGATACTCAGTAAATATGAAGCTGGTACCTTTGCTAGGAATAATTAAGACTTACACATTTTATTATGAATATAAAATTCATTAAAAGTCACAGAATGACAGAATGCTTAAGGTTGGAAGGGACCTCATCTAGTCCAACCCCCCTGCTCCAGCAGGGACACCTAGAGCACGTGGCACAGGGTGGCATCCAGGCGGGTTTGGAAGATCTCCAGACAAGGAGACTCCACAGCCTCTCTGGGCAGCTTTTTCCAGTGCTCTGTCACCCTCACAGGAAAGAAGTTCTTCCTCACATGTAGATGGAACTTCCTGTGTTTCAGCTTGTCCCCATTACCCCTTGTCCTGTCACTGGCCACCACCGAGAAGAGTTTGGCCCCATCCTCCCTATATTCTCTTCTCAGGTACTTATACATGCTGATCATCTCTCCTCTCAGTCTTCTCTAGGCTAAACATGCCCCTGTCTGGGGTTATTCCTGCCCAGGTGCAGGACCCTGCACTTGTCCTTGTTGAACCTCATGAAGTTCCTCTCTGCCCAACTCTTGAACCTGTCCAGGTGCCTCTGTATGGCAGCACAGCCTTCAGGAGTGTCGGCCGCTCCATGCAGTTTGATGGAGAAAAAAGCTGTTTAGAAAACATATAGGATGTCAGAAAATTTTACCTGTATTTCCAAGGTAGTCTAAATTGTTTTCCTCCTTTCATATGTGAATGTGCATGAGCACCAAAATATTTGGATAAACACTGAAATTGTTAAAGAGAAGAAATTTTTCTCCTTACAGAGATGATCTAGGGTTTTCTAAAATAGATTACATCATCTGCTTTTGCATTTTGAAAGCTTTGAGGTAAGTGAAGATTTTATGCAGATGTGAAGATGTGTTCTGTTAACTTTGGAAAGAACATAATCATTGCCTCAGCTTCTTTGCCGTTACTAAAATATAAATCACAAAATTCCAGGTATCGGCATGCACTGGACTAGCTACTTTTGACAGCATCAGGAAGTGTAAAAAATTCAAAATGAGATAATCCATATAGTCCACTACCTATTAAAAATTCTCCTACAAAGTTTGTTTGTTTTGTATTCAACTTTATATTCTTTACAATAACTCTTAATAATAATTCAAAAGAACAAAGTAGTGTCTTATTATTTATATTGTCTTAAAGTTATTTACTTTTTTTTCTGTTTAAAAAGTATAACTCCCTGTAACAAGAGTTTAGAAATACTTACAGATTATAAAATCTATTAGATTATGTTAGATCATTATCGGAAATACTTTTGATAAAGTGGCAGTAATGAATATGTTTGGGCACTTAATTTGAAAGGAACAAATTTGGATTTAAAATTACTTTCATGCAGATTTCTCAATCTATTGCCTGTCAAAACTCAATGTGAAGCCCCTAGATTGCTGAAAAACATCCCAATACTCATTTCTTCCCCACTTGTCAGAAAACCTAATCTCATCTACTATAAAAGACATTACAGAATAAAAGAACAACACATACTAATGTTAAAATGCACAACATAACAATGTTACAGAAGATCATTTAACATGATGTTTTAAGATGCATTTCTTACATGACCTTTAACTTCACTAAATGGCTTGTGTGTACTGGTGTTTTGAATACTAGTAGGAAGTCTCAGTATCCAAACATAAAAATGGCAACTAACACGTTGAAAGTACTTTTTTTGACTCTCCAGGAGGCATTCAGGATAACCAGAGAAGGAAGCACACTTTTATATGTTTGGGCGCCTTGCCCAAGTAGGCATATATAGAAATGCCACAACAGTATCCTTATCTAAATGAAAAACAAACTAAATATGCTCCAAATGTTGAATTTTGTTTAGTTTTAAAGTGGGGTTTGAGTACAAAACAACAATGGTTCATGATAAGGTCATCTTTTCTCATTTTTTTTTTTTAATTGGTAAGAGTAGAATTTAATTTTCAGCAAGACTCAAAAATTTCAGGACTTGGGTCATAGTAAAAGCTAATTAGTATTGATGCTAATTAATCACTACTAGAATTGAAGCTAAGAGCTAATTAGTATTGAAACTAGTTCATTTTTTTTCACTAGAAAGCAGCCTTCTCATTTCAAAGCTTAGGGGTTTGAGAGACCAGATTTTTTTATATCTGAATTATGCTATAAGAATAATAGTGACCCCGCTCTTGAACTTTTTCTGAAAAAGTATAGTTTATGCAAATCTGTACATGGATTTTCAGACTGAAGATCTGTCACACAGGGGTGCTTTTACACAACTATAGAAAAATCATACTTCTGCTTCTGAACACAGATCTATCCTTCAGATTTCATGTCCATTCTTCAAAACACAAAAGTGAAAGATTTTTGTTAATAAATTGGTTGCTATATTGCTATTGTTCAAGAATAATGAAAATCAAATTCCTGTTTCCTTAAAAATACTCAAGAAATAATTAGTCATTTAAAAACTATACATCAAACCAGAGTAAATAAACCTGACCAACGTAGAAATTTCAGGTCAAATTATTATAATTTCCAAATTGGAAGAAAATGAGAGAAATTCACAATGGAAAGCATCAAATTTATCATATCAAGAGGTCGTTCTATCAATAATTAGGAGCGCATCCCTTTAAATCAGAGATATTAGGGGCACCAAGAATGATAGAAACATATCTGTATGTTTAAAAAAAAAAAAAAGTGTTACAAGATAAGCAAGTTGAGAGAATAGGTATAAAGTTTAAGATGAAAACACCTACATTCAGATATCTTCATATCATGCTAAGAACACAGTTCAGCTGTTGAAGCACTGGTGCCTCTATTCACTTGGGACATTGCACTGTAGCAACACTGTCACACAGCTGTAAGTTATGATACATGACCGAAGTACACACATTCACATTTGAAACAGCAGACAGAGGTCAGACAAAAAAAAAAACAGAGTGTCTCAAGCATTGCTAAATGTCTAGACTGAATCACACCAAACTTTAGCACGAAATAAAATGGGAGCTTAGACCCTGCCTGGTCCAGATTTTGCAGCGTATGCAATCTGGTGTCACACAGCAGCGCACCGGAACTCCAGTCCCACTATAGAAGAGCACAGAGCCTCTTGTCACACCTTCTGGCTTCCTCGTGGATATCTCAGCTGGCATTAGACTTATTTTTAGGCTTTTAAACATACTTCTAGGCAAGAAACACTCCTGAAGGCTTCTAACTCCAAACTGACTCTTACCCTACTTACTTTGTGCCAGGCAATGCTGCATAAAAGCAGTTCCCTCTTTCAAATTCAATAAAGCATATGAGAATGTGTGAAAAAGCACTAGATGGATAATAAATTAAATACCATTTCTCTGATCTCTTTGATGCACGTGTATTTAGCTGAATACCTTAGATTTGCTATTAATAATGACTGAGCAAGTTTTTTAAGCAACTCTCCTAATGAGCAAGATGCCATATGTCTTATGTTCCACTTTCTTTTGCAGATAATCAGAGAGACTGAAAGATATCAGTAAATACTGTTCATAGTTCAGCAAATATTGTGGAATGGAAAGAGGGAGGAAGTAAACATTAAAAGAAATTCGTCCCAGTTACGCAACTTTGATCTTAGCAAAAAATAAAAGATTCTAACCAAGAATAAACTTGTTTCTTCATGAGTAGGCAATTTAGCAACAGCAAGATCCACATCATTTTCTCTGCAGTCACAGATTGTGGCTAGAGTGTTTTCCAAAAGCCAGATGTTCTGTCATCTAATGAGAGCAACCTGCTGTCCATCTTACACCTGTGGTCTCTGAGTTACCTGGTTATCAAGAAGCATCAAAATATGTAAAGTGAAAGAAATATTTTTCTCCTTTCTTTCCTCAAATGTATACTTGCACTCCTCAGAGTTAAAAAAAAAAAAAAAAAAAAAAAAAAATTACCTATAGAGTCCATCTGGGCTACTAAAATGAGTAAATCTGTAACATATTTCTGATTTTAATAATTGAAATAATTATTTGAACAAATCAATATTACAGTCTCTGGCACAACAGATTTGATCAATTAAAAATATGTATTATTTCAGATGAATGAAATCTCTAAAAACTCCACAAAGATATGCAATTGATGATTAGATCATAGTCTGCCATACAGGGACACTGTGGTTTTCTATTTATTGACTGACTTGTAACTACTAAGTTCAGCTTTAACATTCTTCTCACATACTTCTTTATTGACATATTTCCTCTGAAAATAATGATCAGGCTAAGAATGCAAATGTCTCAGCTGTATTGAACATGACAGGGACAGAAACTTGAAAAATGGAAATATGGAGAAAAATAAATAAATAAAAATAAAAAAGGAAGAGGATCAAAACCTTGGACTTCAAGAAAGGAGACTTTGACCTCTTCAGGGATCTGTCGGAT
Organism: Crypturellus tataupa; assembly: GCA_034781795.1. Lineage (NCBI taxonomy): Eukaryota > Metazoa > Chordata > Aves > Tinamiformes > Tinamidae > Crypturellus > Crypturellus tataupa. The sequence goes on from JAWLRI010000731.1 coordinate 3,412,884, forward strand.
TCGCTATCAACCCGTGGTGGTTGCCCGTGGTTATAGAGGGAATACTGAGGCCATCCACCTCAGGGTC
>JAWLRI010000731.1:3413050-3451217 GCA_034781795.1 Crypturellus tataupa
CCGTGACACCGCGAGATCTTCCGTCCGTTATTCCCTATCTCTACTTCCGTCATGTGCAACAGGTCCTGTTAGCAATATGGCTACAACCCCCACAGGGATCTACTAGGAAGAATCCCACGACATATGGTTCTGGAGAGAAGGGAGGTCAAAAACAAATGGTTGACTTTCAAAGACCACCTCCTTCAAGCTGAAAAATGGCCTGTTCTTACATTCAGAATGTGAATTTAGCAAAAGTGGTAGGACTTGCATGGCCAAACAAGGAGCTCTTGACAAAATTTAAATATAAAAAGGAAGCATACAGGAGGAGATGGAAGAAGGGACAAATATGCTGGAAGAAGGCACTGAGCATGCAAGGATGGGATTAGAAAGAAAGTCAAAGTCAACCTGGAGTTCTGGAGTTGAATCTGGCAAGGGACATGAATGGAAGCAAAGGTCTTCTGTAGGTGTATCAGCAGTAAAAGGAAGTTTGGGTTGGGAAAAATGTGGGTCCATTACTGAATGAGGCAGGGACGAAAAACACAGAAAAGACTCAAGTGTTCACTGCCTTTTTCATTTCAGTCTTTACTGGTAATGTTTTAGAATCCTAGCTCTGTGAGACCAGTGACAAAGTCTAGAGAAAGGAAGACTTGCCGTTAGGAGAGGAGTTAGGAGTGCTGAGAGAGCTGGCCAATGACACTGTGAGGCCACTGTAAATGATCTTTGAAAAGTCATGGCAATCAAGGGATATTCCTGAGGACTAGAAGAAAGAAATATCACTCCTATCTCAAGAAAGGCAGGAATGTGTTTTCCCAGGAACTACACAGGCTAGTCAGCCTCACCTGTGGAGATTGTAGAGTCACCATCCTTGAAGATGCACAAAACTTGACTGGAAACAGTCCTGTACAATCTACTGTAGTTGACCTTGCTTTGAAGAGAGGGGGTTATCCTAGATGATCTCTGAAGATCATTCCAATCTCAACAGTTCGTGATTGTGATGCATGTTAGTATGTTTATATTATCTGTCACCATTTAATTACGCATAAGATAGAAGCAGAGTTTATTTGGAGCTAGGATGCATGTTTTTTTTTTTTTTTTCTCTAGGACCTGCAATATTTTGAGGTGGAACACATACTTTCCCATATTCACCACGAGTATTTTGTTAGTTATTCACCTAAATATTTTAATGGAACATGGAGTCTAAGCCTTTCCGGAAAAAAAAAAAAAAAAAAAGAAAGACAATGCCAGAAATGAACTCTACAGTTACTGCTTTTGAAATCCTTTATTATATCAACTTTAAAAGACTTTGAAAATTTATAAGTGCATGGAACATTTGCTCTATTGTATATAACCTTTTTATATGTAAATCTCCTGGAAACAATATAGACAAATATATAAACGGAAGAAATGAATAAATGGCTAGTTTATAAATTTCTCAGACATGATTATACTAGCTACAAAAACCAAGGAAATAACTGGCAGTCTTTCTAGTTGACCAATGTTTACCTCACAATGTATTAGAAATACATAATTTAGAAGTTTCAGAAAATAAGCTGAAGGCCAACCACTTGGCCTTGAGCCTTGGATCTGTAATAATTTTTATTACAGATCTTATTGGAATTCACCAAGAAAAAAAAAATCTTAGAATGTAATCTAATAATTGCAAGCATGTTTTAAAAGGCTAAAAACTCAGTAATTTATAGAGATCTTTCATTTTATTGGAGAGAGGTTTAATATCAAGCAGTTGCTAGAGTCTGAAACGTCTTTTGAGTCAGATAAATGCTAAAAAATATGATGATTAAGTCTTAAAAAGGGGATGACTTTTTCTATACTATATCCATTCTAATAAACCAGCATCAGAATCAGGGCATGAACACAAATCAACCATAGCAACTAACTGTTGACTCCTTGGACGTAATTGGTTTGTGCTAGCTAGCATTTTCCTGGACCATACCTGAGAACAGTGCAGATCAACAACTCTTCACAATTGGCAGCGTGTGCTGGGCTACCATTCCTGAAGGGGAAAGCAAGCTGCTTCAAACAGAGATAAGGCATGTAACTTGCCTTCAGAGAGTATTCTCGTGACATTCACTTTCCTTCCCTTTCTTTCCTGCTTTTTTTGCCTTTAAGGAGTCTCACAAGCACCTCACAATCACAGAAAGTTAAGCCATCATTACATACCTCACACAGATGCATCAACCATAAGCATAATACAGGAGGTATAGCATGCTAGGTGTCATTATAAAAGAAATTTTAAATATAATTTAATAATTACAAGTCCACTGGCCATTTTCTGAATTCAGTATTTGAAAAAATAGTATGAAATACTATTAAAAAAACAAAATACTAGCAACCCTACCGAGTACTTTAGTGTCAGTTGGAATTATGATCTCAAGTATGGTGTATAACTTAAGTTTTTATATTTTGGAATTCCTATGTTTACTAAATTATGCTTCTTATTTACAAGAATGTATTGTTAGAAAATAATCATGTACCAAAAGACAGTATAAAACCTTACTACAACATCATGATCAGCCTTATAAAAATGCAAATACTGTTTGCTGAAATCTAATATTAAAATATCAACATGAACAATTTATTTTGTTTATTTGTTGAGAGAGAACAGGACTCAAAAGTAAAAAAATCAGAATACTAGTTAAAACATAACTCATTTGCATTTTTAACTGCTCCCAAATTTTTCTTCAAACGGATATTAAATAATACATTAGTAAATGCCAAATACCCCAAAGCCTCTGTAGAGCTGGATTGTTGAAGGTTTTACATACTCAGTTAGCAATGATGTTGCTTAAAACCAGGACTTAAAAAATGACATGTTCTAGTCTTGTGTGCAAGTAATGCCTTGCTCAGAATTTCAAATCCTATTTTTTATTTCATTTTAAGAACTGTCAGGTACAGAAGAAATTTTTTTTAGTCAACTAAAAATATATATTCCATCACCCTTTAGTATGACTTTGTGGACTTCTTCCAGACAGTCATTACATATTACATATTAACACTTCTTAATCAAGCCTGTACAATTCTTCTGGAAATATTTTTACTAAAGCAGCTAAGAATTTCACTCATATACCCTGGAAAACCCACAATATTTTACATTACAAATTTCCCTACCACTCAATCTTTCAAAAGAGGTTTCTGTGAATTAATACCTGCTTCTGATAAAAACAGAATGATAGTAGTAACTGCAACTGAAGCAAAGTATAAAAGTCTTCCTTGTCTACATACTATTTGTTCAAGACACGTGGAAGTTTCAGGCCTAGCCAGGCCTCCTTGTGTTGGCCTTGCTCTTCTGCCCCATAAGAGAGTTACTGGTTCACCCTCCTCTTCTGCTCTTTGCTGAACACATCCCAGCCTTTACCAGGTCTCACTCACTCCTCCTCATTCATACTTAGGAGCTGCAATATGTATTTCAGCGTATACGATAAGAAAAGAAATTACTTTGCTAAGGCTGATAAGTCACCAATGTAGAGAACTACATCCCTGTGTCACCAACCTTAATTTGGTCAGATTTCTGTCAGATTTCTACATGAAATCTGACAATTGCAGGGAGCAGATTAATCTGTAGCCTACAAACTGTGTTAAGATGAAGCATACAAGGACATCTTCCCCCCTAGACTTGGGAAGCATGGCTGTCCTTCTGCATCCTACACACCTGCCTTCATGCTCTCTGTGGTGAGAAGCAGAGAAGAGCCTGATCCCACAGTGTTCTGTTGGTAAGGGCAAGCTCCTAGAAGAGTAACAAACAGCTGTTCACACTTCATCTGAGAACTGTCTAAAATCCAGATTCCATAATTTACTATTTGGAGGTTCTTATTCCCCTAGGCAGAAGGAAGCCTTTTCCTTCTTTTCCTTCATAAGGCAAAAGATAGTGAAAGAGGACTACTCCAAGTGAAAGACGTTAAAGGACAGTAAAAAGGGAGTGCTGGCCTACCGGGGTCACCGGGTAGACTATGAAGGTGACCACACCAGAAACAAACATTAAGGGTACAAAGGCAACAGAACTGGGGCCAATGATGAAAGGGTAGATGGAGTAGGTTGCTTGTTTGGGAGAGGAAAAGAGGTAAAGGAATATATGTGAAGCAATATATGTGAGCATCATGATCAGAGCTGATCAGGCATCCCTGCTTATCAGCTCTGTGCCTGTTGTTCTGGGACAAAAAAAAAAAACTGCTGCTGTGACCACTCTGCATGTGTTTGAACAGCTTCTGCAGTTGACAGGCCCTTGTCTGCTTCCCTAATGTCAACAATGGGACACCTTTAAGATGACAGAAGGTTCGGTGTAACAAGGATGACTTGCTGCCTCAACATGGCAATGTCATAAGTGTCACTGCTAGAAGAGATTTCTAGTGTCAGGAATTAGGTCTGCCCCTTGCCTCTGTTTCCTGTACAGCATAACTCACCACAGACTGTTTCTGGTAGTAGCATCAGCATTTGTGGCCGTGAGGTGTCCCAACCGTTCCAGCTAAGTTGGAGTTGATTCCCTTGGAGTGACACTACCAGGCTCTCCTCACAGTCTGTCCTGCTCCCACCCTCATCAATCCTCCCTTCGAAGCACTACCAGCGACTCACAGGAAGGCCTGAGCCCCTATCCTGTGACAAAAACAGACCTTCCACCTCTGCCTGAAACTACTCATGTCTTCTCTACTTAGTTTTATATATTGATCTTGTCCAATCCTTTCCATTGCATTAGCCAGAAAGAGCAGCATCTGACTTTAAAACAGCAGCTTACAATCTTTGCCATCAGCCTCATCCAGGACTCCATCCAAGAGGGGAAAGCTGTGCAGAATTACATTTCAAATGCCCAAATATTAACTCTAGCATAGCCCTAGCCTGGGAGGAAGTGAGAGTTTTTAACCAGTGATGGGAGCGCACACAGGATATGCTTTAGAGCAATGGATTGTGGCTTCCCAGCTTGCTAACTGCACAGACTGCCCTGCACAGATGTTCTGACCGCTTAGCAAGACCCCACGCTCCATTTCCACCTCAAAGTGGTTTGTGAGGAAGTGAGTGAAGTCAGCTCTCACTCCAAGCAGGACTGACACGGCAGAGTTGCTCTGGGCACTCTCCATCTACTCGGCTGGCTCCTGTCCTGAATATGGCTGGCTGCAGTCCAAAGGAGATGTCTAGACTCATGAATTAAATGTGCCAGGACTTTTTATTCTGGCCTGTTGCCCTGCTGAAAAAGAACAGCCTGTGTCCTTACTATTACTCTCTCCTTGCATCCCAAACACTGACACTGAGGCCTCAGCCAGACTTGGTCTTGCTAATCCCTGACCCAGTCTGATGAGGATTTGGGCCGCCAGTGATGGTTGGTCTAGGCCAAAAAGTACCAGGCTTCATGCTAACAACATCCTAGTGCACATGGTCAAAGGGTAATGCTCATCTCTTGAATAGTTACTAGCATAACAAACTGTATCTTTGCACATGAGCAAGGAGAAGTGTATACAATTTGGCAAGATACCAAGACATAGCCTTTATAGGCACTGTGTAATTTAAAACAAACAAAGCCCAAATGCACATTACTTGGAGAAAAAAAAAAAAAAAAAGAAGTTGTTACCATTGACTGTAATGCCATTTTATGTTTTTGTTTCAATATATACACATATTAATATTTACATACACACACACACACACACACATATATATATATATATATAAAAGCCAGAACTTGTCAAGCCCTTCCATACAGGAATTTGGAAGAATATTACACATCCTGGCACTCTGGCATCACCAGCTGAACAACTGTCAGCTATGTTCTCCTGCCCCACCTCATAGCACCAAGAGCTTAGAAGCTGTAAAAGGAAGTTGCAAGCCCCTCATCATTAGCCATAAATGACATCGGAGTCCACCCACCTCTTCCAGGCACAGACTTTTTCCCCCCTAACCAGATACCTTTCCTCTACTGCCACCATATCTACTCTCCCCAGACACACACACTCCCAGTCATGCAGTTAGGGGTAGCAGAGGGCCACCTGGGGAACAGGACCTGGCTTCAGAAAGCATCAGCTCTCAAAGCCTGGAGAACTCTGGAAGAGGATAGTAGCCACCCATTGATTAGTGGCTAGATGGAAGTATGTCTGCTATTCAAAGCAGTGGGGCTTGAAGTCTCACTTTGTTGGGGACATGGGAGGAAACAGGCTGTAGGAGAAGGAAGGCTGCTGATTAAGAGGTCCTGGCAATGAGAAAAAAATTGTGGAGATGTCCAGGCCGAGCACATTTTTCAGGAGGAGAAGGGATGGCTTGAGTTTGACCAGTTGATGGTGTGAGTTTGCGAATATGTGACCTTGCGAATATGTGACCTCAGAGCACCAAAACTAGCCCTGACCCTCCACTGCAAACCTAGACAGTTTGCCTGTCAAGCCTGAGCCATTTCATGGCCTTCACACAAGGACCAGCTCTGCTCCTCTTCACTTGCAGCCATAAGTGCGAGAGTCTCTCAGAGTTCCCACCATTTGCCTCATCGCTAGGCACCTTATCTGGAAAGAAATACCACCTGCATCTCCTTTACTCATAAAATTCATGATATAACTGAGAAAAGCAAAGTTTTAAGAAGTTTGCAATGAGTAATGATAGCAATAATACTTTCTTTTTTTGAGATATGAGATTTTCTTTCTAAAAATCATCTGGTTTAAGAGAGACAGAAGCTGAACATATTTTATGTGTCATGACTTACAGATATATAACTTTCTAGCATATTCACACTCTAATTAACAAGGGTTTATTCTGTATCATGTTCAGTTATAAACTCTTCTCTTGTTAAAATTAATTTTGTCTCAGTGCAAGTAGATACTGTTTGACTGGAGATTTTTTTCTGTATGCATTTGTGCAAACACTTGATCTCAGTTCACCAAATATGTAACAACCTGCAGTACGAGTTGAGACTTATTTCATTACTCCTGGCTGGCATATAGTCACAGGTATGGAAGAATAAATAATATGATGATTTTGAATGATCTGCATTGTTTGGAATAACTGAAACTGGATAAAACCCACCAAACATAATATAGGATAACTTATTAATAAAAATGTTGTTAGAGTCCTCACTGAGTGTTCTTAATGATAGAAATCCTAGAGTAATCAATTAATTAAAAAAGCATAAAAGAACAAATACACCTTAACAGTTCTGCATACTGCCACATACTATAGACTAAAAAATAACATGAAAGAAACACTGGCAATATTTCCATGACCACCCACGCAGACAGACATTCTTCATCCCTTTAAGAGCATCACCCATAATAGCAGCGTATGAATTCCCTCCAACCTCAACCATTCTGTGATTCTGTAATTCCACAAAAAAATGTGCCCACCTGACAGATAAAGTCTTTGAATGTCATCTTCACATGAAAACAATGAAGCAGCTCACAGTTGTGCTGAAACAAAGGGAGAGGGCCAACTGAACACTACAGTAAGTTCTTCACACTTTTTTCACTGCATCTTGCTTTTGTGATTTTTTTTTTCATTTTTTAAGACATCAACCCTCAAACACACTTTGTATCTAACCCTGCAACATATAGGAAAAAAGTTCAACAACTGTAGTGACAACAAAGCTTACTTAAAGCTCTGCAGGATAACTTATTATTGCAAACATGTTCATAAGCAAACTCTGCTGGGGTTCTTAAAGATGCAGCATGCCAGTCAAGTAGGATCTGTTTGATTTGAATGGCTTCTCTGCTGGAATATATCCCAGAGAATCAATTTAATGACTATGGAGTATAAGTACTTAACTGAGAAAAGATTTCCAAAACCACACTGTAAACACCAGAAACCTGATTTTGTATGTAGACACCTTAAAATATGTATTTTGTATTACAGACAAAAATGGTCTAAGCTGATGCTTAGGCTCTCAGTGGAACAGGACAGAGGTACTTGAGATAACCTGACTCTAGGTAGCAGTATAAATGTCTTATAGTGGATCCACAAAGATTAAATACTGTGTTTTTCAACAAAGATAATTAGCTGAAGGATGCTGATACATGCCTAGAGCTTCTGGTGTTAAAACAGACAGAACTGTTCCATTAACATACTCTCCTGTTCCATCAAAAATTCTTCATAAATGGAGTCCAGAACTGCTTTACTATGCTAGATCAAGGTACTGGAAAATGTTCATATTTTAACAGTCACAAATAAATATGAAAGATTATCCCATCCAAGAAGCTTGAGTATTTTCAAACTTCATTAAATCCTTTCTTACCTTCAACTACACTGAGTCTTTTGAACCCAAGAGAAAAAGGAAGGGTCTGTAGTATACTATATATACAATTCTTTAGTAGAAATAAGTACCTTACCCTTAAATAAATAGACATATACTAACAAGCATTCAGATAAATGTATTTTTCTCCTGCCAGCAGACACATATTTTTCTACTTTACAAGTGATATCTTTATCTATCCCCAGTCACTCATCTTATCATTTTTCTTTCTCTCCACCTTTACCTCCACTCATCTATATATTTTTATCAGACATCCTGCTGAAAATTCAAATAATCACTTTCCTCAGAATCATTGATAATCATCTTATCCACTGGATTACTGACTTTTCTCCTAGCTACAAGATTTTCTCCGTACTTCTTCTCTGTGTAGAATAACTGTGCCTATAATCAACTTTGCAATGTATCTTTTGTTACTTGTTTAAATAAACCATTTTGAGACAGAAAAAGAAATCTGTTTTTGCTGACTACAATTGGCTTAAATCAGGTTAGTCCAAATATAGTCCAGCTCCTTTATTAGAACTAGCACAACAGAATGGTGTTCAGATAAAAAAGAAGCAAGTACTGAGGCCACCAATGTCATACTGGAAGCCAGTAACTCCTCCCAGCCATGCCATACAAAACCACACATGCTTCATGTCTTTTTAAACCTGCCATACTGACTATGACTTAATCCAGTCATTATGAAAGTGTCTCCTGTTCACAGTGCATTAATCCTCTTCCCCAGTTCATATGGCTGAGCTCATTTTTGAGAATTCTGGGAGACAGGATTCATTGTTTCACTGACTTTGCATGGTGTATAATTTGATATATTTGCATAGTGAAGTTCCCATTTAGTTTCTTTTTAGTACATATTCTTCTCATATATGCTCTTTAATGTCCTTTTTTGAGGGAAGGAAATCTATGCAAGAGAAAAAAAAGAGAATAAAAATTCTTCACTTATAAACGTGCAGCATTATCAGCTTAACACATTCTTTTTCACAACATTTTGCTTATTCTATGTATTTATAGCTACACTATTATTATTCTGTCTATATATATTCTCATATATTAGCCATCAATTCCTTTTATGCACTATAATATACTGTTAAATATACCCTGTAAAATGCTGAGTACTACTCATCTTTTGCAGCCAGCAATAGTTGAAGGAATTAGCACACTACTGTAGCTTGTTCAGTTTATTACATTCAGAAATCCTAGAATATTAAGAGGCTAAAATAAATATGCTGGTCTTCCAACAGTTCAAATGGTTTTCAGAACAGGAATGCAAATTAAAGCAGAATTTGCATATTATGTAAGACAGTTTTCATTAGTATTGCTTTAAAGCTAAAAGGAGGAAATGAAACTCTTCCTGATGAAAAGCTAACCTTGCAGCTCCCTCTGGTCATCCATTATGCATCTGCAAGCTCAAAAACATGCAACTCCTTCAAACATAGTATAAGGACAAACACAGGACACAGGATAAGAGTCATGAACCTCAGCATGCAATGAGATCTTCACTCAGGGTCAAAAGATCAGTCAAACTTTCTTACCAGAGAAAATATAAAAAGATAAAGACAAAAACTTCATCAGTCAAAAACACTATAATTACTTTGGGCAATATGATTCAACAACTGACACTAAACATCTCTAAATTTCAATCATGCCATTCTTTCAAAAATCAAGCTGAATTACATTTTGAACCTAGACAGATTATCATCAACAATTCAGATTCAGTTCCTAAGAACAGCTGGAGAATGTATTTTCCTTGCAGTCATATTCATGCCCTTCCAGCTACTTCAATACAATGTACATTCACAACTGTCCCATATGATGATGAAAGACAAAAGGCAACAGATCGGCTCTCCCACCTCTGTTACAACCTTCCTAACACAAAGATTTTTCCCATGCTAAAAGGAAAAAAAAAAATCTGATATTTAAAAAATGCCTTCACATCTGAAACTCTGGAGATAAAGAATACTTATATGAACAAGATCAGCTGAATTTTAACCCAGCCTTTATTTCAACCTCCTATCTGTTCAGGCAGCAGGGTTCCAAATATGTATATAAAAGATGGGTTCTTTCTTATACCATTTGCCTTTTTCATCAGCTGCCCTTTAAAAATAATGAAACTTTGATTATTGACACTTTTGCAGAGTTCCTTAGACTATAAAAGTTACAAAGGAAAAATAAAATACATGGACTATCCTCTCTATCCCTTTCCATTATCATTCCACACACAAAAAATAGCATGTAGTATCTTTCTCTCCTTCTTCCATACAAAAGACTGTAATTATATAGTATGATTCTTGCAGCCATCTTTCTTCCTGAGGTTCTTGGTATCCAAATTCCCTTCCTGCAACATGTTAAAAATGTTCAGTTTAAATATTCTTGCTTTCCTTTCATTCTGATTTACAAATAGCATTAAAGTTTTACAAACTCATTTTGCATTTGAGAAATGTAAACATCTCATCCTCATCCTTCACAGCCTCATTTTTTGTTTTCTTTACTAGCATTTAGACTTTGGTGAAGCCTTCCTCTCCATTCAGCTCTGCCAGAAGCACTGGCAACAATATACTGTTTGCGCCCAACAATACACAGCAATTGCTATATGTTTTGTTGCAGTATTCACAATGTACAAAAAAAGGTTTTTCTGAGCCCACTCCTTTCTCTCAATCATAAAGAATATTTAACTAGTTTCATATTACTGAAGTCACTCTGCAGGCGTGAAAAGAGGTGTGAAATTCTTTGCTACTCTAAAAGTGTTATCCCCCTGAGTATTTAAAATACCACCACCAGGACAATAAAGTCCTGATAATGACAGAGAGAAATTGTCACTCTATTAACAAGGGAGGGAAAAAGAGAGAGAGAGAGAAAACAGACAAAGAGCAGAATGACAAGTCAGACCTTAGCCTATATTTCAAGTTGGAAGTGAATTCAGTCAGAAAAATTAAAGGGCTTACATACTTAGGGTAGGAAGTAAGAACAGTCATAAATTGCTCTGGTCATACTTTTTAGTAACTTTTTTAGGCCATTCTAAGTTGTGCCCTCAATAATATTACTGTGTTGATGTTCAAACATTGAACTGGTTACGCAAAGAAGTTGTGCACTCTCCCATCATTGGAGATAGTCAAGATTCAACTGGCCACAATTCTGAGCAACCTGCTCTAGCCGACACTGTGCCATTTGAGAGGTGGAGCTGGACTAAGTGATCTCCAGAGGTGCCTTCCAGCCTCCCTAAGAGCCATCTCATCCTCAGCCATGGCATCTGACACATGCACATGTTCTCATGATTAACCAACTAAACAGAGGCTACATATTCTTTTGCCTACACTGGAAAGAGACTGCTTTCCTGATTGCATTTTATTTCTTTATGAGTGTTAGACATGCTCAACTGATAAGTAGTAAAAGTAAAAAGTAAGCCTGCAAATAAAGCTTGAGCCTATCACTGTCAAAATTCCATACTGAGCATACTAGGTTCAATATAAGCCAGGAAAAAAAAAAAGTTTAGAAAAGCTGGTAGAGTCAGAAGAGTTTTTGCAAGCAATATTCAACATTTAGTGAAAATGATCATTTTATAAGACACTAGTGATTTGATAGCGGTATATATTACTGAATTCTGCCTGAGATCGTCTCTATCAAATGGAAAAAAACACAGTGATGCACAGAAATGTATTAAAAGGCTTTTTGCATCCAAACCCAAAGGAGTTCTCATGCAGATCCAAACACGGCAGCCAAGTTTCCAATGTGAAACTGCCATGCGTAGCTAAACAGCCAACCTCCTTTCCTTTTCACCAAGTCAAAAACCATCTTGAGAACATCTGCCTATTTCTATGCTTTCTGAATATATAAATTCAATAGTTAGTGGAGTCAAGAAGACGACTCCTACTAATGCTGCTTTGGCACTAGACCAAATCTGCAATGTCAAGTTACCTTACATATGAGTAGCTTCAAAACAAAATCCTGAAGATAAGCACAATAATGATTTGTGAAAATTAGAACTTTTAGTGTTCCATTTTTTTCTTCTTTTTCTTGTAGGTCATGACATAGCCAAAAAACAAAACAAAACAAAACAAACAAACAAAAAAAACACCTGTCAGAAGGGAGTAGGCAGATTAACAGGTGTGTATTACCAGTGGAGATAAATAAATAAGTACATATTTTACTATGGTGATATAACTCTGCTTAGTTCAGGGTAGAGTAAGCATTTTATCTAAAATCTTTGGAGGATTTAACCTTAAACACACAAATGACAGACTAGAATGTGCTCCTACATTTTAAAGAACTTAAGTTTAAAAGGGACATTTTTAAGCTCAGAATATGTAATAAGGCATCCAACACACTCCAAACAAGCTACATTATATTGCTTAGCTAGATTTTGTATAAAGTACAGCTCAGCACATCCAAGCTGCCATTCAGAAAAGAATTAATACAATATTAGAAAATATATTTGCAGTTTTTGCTATCAGATTCAGTGGTGTCTGTGATCACCTTAGCAAAAGATTTTTTTATTCTCCTTTTTTTTCCCTCTGCTTTGGTCAACTTGTCTATTACTGTACACAGTGCATGAAAACACTAAGAGTTCTCTTCATAAACAATGACAGATTATTCCAGAAATTTTTAAGTCTCAAAATTAAAAATTAACAAAACACACTTAAATAACCTATAATCATTTTTTTCTAAAAGTTTCCCTGATCTAATCTAAATTAATCTTTCCATTTTATAAAAAACTTTTCTCCATGTATTTTGATTTTACTTGCTTTGTTTATTCACTTGTTCAATACTTCTATTCTTTCCCAAAGAATCTGGATTTATGTAGCTGAAATTCAATGGACTTGAAAAGAAAGAAACTGTACAGGTGAGCATGAACAATACTAGGCCCTATGAAACTCAGATCAGATCCAGCTAGCAACTCATATACACATCAGCTTTCCTGTATAAAATCCTAATTTTCTGTATTTTTTTTTCAGTTCATCAGTATCTAGTACCTCCATTGATGCCAGTAAAACAATTGGACCAAGAACAATTCTATATACACTGCTTTTGTTCCAGCTTTGTAAGAACTATGCTGATCTCAGAATAGATGAGCAATGAATTAGATTATCCAGCTTTTTAACCGCCCATGTAGTCAAACCCAAGTTGTTATCAAATTATCTCGAAGTATTTTTTCTGAAAAATGTTAATAGTATGAATATAATCTTTGTCTAAAAATAGTCCATTTTCCTATTTTATCATTTATAAATATAATCAACAAAAAAGGCTGTTTAGCATAAGCATCTAGGGTATGACAACTTTAGATACATATTTACTAAACATTGTTTCATTATTTATTGTTCTGTTCTCCCAAAATGCATTGTGACATTCTTCAAAAACTAATTTAAATAGAACAGAAAGCCTCTTAAAAGCATTCTTCATTACAAAGATTGCAGTATGCGTTTCTAAATGAAACCGAATAGTATTTTATTAAAACAGAACTGAATATTTCCACAACTAAGTTACTTTTAGTCATAATATGGCCTTAAAGGATTGCCAGAAGTATTGTACATAATCATAAAATGTTAGTCTTTCTTTGGATTAGTAAGAAAAGCCTGACTGACAGCTACAATAATATAGCATTACAGACATTGAAGCATTCATATGTTTCATCTTCTTGGAAAAGTAAGACTGACCCATCAAAAATTATTTTTTTTTCTCCTTTAAGCTGACTAAGACTTTCATACCTGGAATACTCAGTTATTTCTCAGTCTATGCAACATCAGAAGGACAGTTCATTAGTTAAAAAACCTTCTGATTCAAAGGAGAAAAAGAAAGAGAAGTCAATAAGGAAGATTATTATCCTCCTGAACACCCCCATAAAAGTACAAATGGGTTACACTTCAGCAGTCATTCACATAAGGCACTTCTGCACATAAACCCCTTTCACACAATGCCTAATTGTTTTACAGTCTTGAAAGCATTACAGGCAATACGCTTAGGAGGCAAAACACTATTTTCTAGTTGTGTGAGTATCTAGTTCTAGGAGGAGGAGGAGATGGACACGACTGCTTGCCACTAAGTGAGACATGAACCCTCTCTGTTGTGCTCCAGAACAACCTACCACAAGTAAACACTAAGTAAGAAATGACAGGTGCAGTCAGCTCAGTGATGTTCACATGTTTGAAAATTTCTGCACAAACATTAATAACTCCATGCTAAAATATGTCTTTGACAAGAACAAAATCTGTGCTGAATAAAGAAGCTAACTCACACTCCTCTTCAGTGTCAAGAACATCCCTTTACCAAGAGAGAAAACTTCCACTTTCTTGGAAGTGGATTCATTAATCTTGCACAACTATCATCAGACTTGATTATTAAAAGCTATTTTGCATGATTTTCAGACAAGAAAAACTGGTAAGCAAGTTGGAATTTACTGTTCTCTCCTTAGAGCTGATTGATATGACTGTTCTGTGCCAGGAACTGAGTGTGCATTACCCCAAATATTTTTAACAGAAAATATGTGCAAGGAATACTGAAGGTTTCAACAGTACAATAGACTATTTGACTTGCATATTTTGATTCTCTTTTTTAAAAAAATCAGTTCATTCAATTCTATTTAAGTCTGCACAGATTACGCATTGTTTTTTTCCTAATGCTCATCTTTTTTAAAATCAAATATCTGGGTTAGTATCTCAATCATGTGTCCTCATGAGACATACAAAATTCCTGAGAGAGGTCAATAAAGGTTAACTATATAACCCTTTTTTGATGCCTGTAATAGCAGCCAACAATTTATTCCCCATATTCATCTTGATCATGAGTTCCATAGAGCTATAAATTCAATTTCACACATAACATCATATTAAGATATTATGTTTATTGTTTATTCTTTAATTTTCTTTGGAAAGGAAACTTGGATTTTTCATGCTAATATTGCACTAGAGAGGCTAATCATAAAGACTAAGAGATTTTTTTTTTATTCCTAAATCCTATTTTCAGTCATTTTCTTTTCAAATCACTCTCTGTACAATATCTCCTGGAATGTCCAAGGAAAGAGAAGCAGCATAAGAGAAGAAATGATAAAAGCATTCTAACCTAGTGAGGATGGTTACTCCAATTAGGATCTTCCAGGAATAAGCTATGTCTTTGGGAACTGATGTAAAAGCTATGGCATACAAATCGAGCCAAGTGCAAGAAAAACTGGTGGAGGAAAACATATCATTTCTCCTTTAAGTTCAAAACTTATTCATTGGAATCTAAGGACAGGAAAGACAGAGATGTGAAAAGAGCACTGCAAGTTGTAATATTATATGAAAACAAGCAACAACTACAACAACAAAAAAAACACCTGTCTGTAATATCAGGTAAGTATGAAAGACAAATGAGGAAAAACAGGTCAGACATCACCTGCACGACAATTTCAGCTTTAATCAAGAAAAATGAAGTTAGATGATAACAGATACCGTCAGAGTCCAATGCTCTCTGACCAGATTCTTTTAGATATTCCACACATGGAGGGTGTAATGTATACTATTAAAGCTCTGCTCTCCTGAGCATTCTTGCAGCTGCACAGACAAAAGTGTTTTTTTTCCTGATCTGCAGAGATACAGGAAGTGCTTCAGAATTAGTCCAAACCCTTAGTATATCCAAACATATGCAACCAAGAGATCCAAAAAAAACAAGGGTGAGAACTGAGTGCTGAAACTAATTGGTTTAGAAATAGGATGGCCTGACAAATTTGATTTGTGAGTTTATTTTCAGAAGGCACTGAGGTGAGTTAGCATCCAGAGAATTATGACAATACTATCTGTCTGAAGCTGCATTTAAAGCCAGCTGCGTGGTATTTTACATATAAGAGCTTTAGCTATTAATTTTTTTTCTCAGTACTATATCTCAGTTTTTAATATTCATATAGTAGAAATCCTATTTCCAAACATGTACAGTTGTTGAAAGAGTAGCTCACTACTTTTGTGACAGAAACTAAATAAAAGAAAGTTTCATCAATAACTAGCTTTCAGAACCAACTAAACTGTTTATTAATTATATTTGTACTTTGAATGAAGATAAATGTGTACAAATTATTTTCAGGTTTTTTTTAGGGAACACTTAGTGATTTTGTTATCATATTCTTTAAGATATTTATCTTTTAAGAATATTCTTTATTATCTAATCCATAAGTGTTTACTAATACAAATAACAATACAGTTATTTCTTCCATCACATCTTCGGTCTGTTGAAAACCAGACTGTAGAAAATACAAGTATTATAAGCCTACTAAGTGAATGCCAGAACATGTAAGTAGTAATACCACAGTGGACTGACAAAACAAGAGCAAAATTTGAAATGAGTTAAGAATTTTAAATATTGAGAAGAAAGAACAACTCATTACTGGAGAAAAACAATACAGGGGGCCCTGTATCACCAGACCACCAGAGCATTCAAAATTCAGTCACAAAACAAATCCAGAATGTTGAATTCAGTGAGAAAGAAGATACAAGGATTACTGCAAAATAATGAGAAGTTGGATAGGTACATGGCAGTGAAGAAACTACCACCACCTCCAGTGCACTGTCAGGGATCCTAACAAACAAAGAGGCTCTTCCACCTCTTGCCCCCTTGCAGCAATTTGGTTGCACGTGCTCAAGGCAAGTGTTGCAGGGATGAGACTGATGTCTGAGGAGCTGGGAGAAGACTTGCTGGGGGCTGCACCTCTACTTGGGCACTGCAGGACAGCTCAGGTGCTCATCCTTTCTTGCTGCCCAAGCTACGGTGCCGGTAAGCTATGGTGCCTCCACATAGAATCATAGAATCATAGAATGCCTAAGGTTGGAGAAACTTCTTTCCTGTAGGGGTGACAGAGCCCTGGCACAGGCTGCCCAGAGAGGCTGTGGAGTCTCCTTCTCTGGAGATCTTCCAAACCCACTTGGATGCCACCCTGTGTCATGTGCTCTGGGTGTCCCTGCTGGAGCAGGGGGGTTAGACTAGATGGTCTCTAGAGGTTCCTTCCAACCTTAACTAGTCTGTGATTCTGTAAGCCCTTACTGGGCCATATATCTTGCTGACCCAGATGCTAACCCATTCAGGGGTCGTTGACTATGCTTACATTCATAGTGTTTTGTCAAAACACTGTAAATTAATAATTATCTCATAATTTAACGCAGACATGATATTTTATTCATCTTTATTATGGAGCCTCAAGGACATAAGTGTAACACATCAAGGGTCTCCTCTCTTATAACCCAAAAAAGGGGCCCTTGGAAGAAGGAGAAAAACATAAAAACTCCATAAACATTGCAGTGACACTCTACTGGTTTTATCTTTCCAGCTGAGGTTTGCTTCCATAGTTTTTTGAAGGCTCAAAAAGTGGCTATTGGGATCCAGAATGCACACCAGAATGCACAGTTGCAGAATTCTCCATGTTTTGACAGAGAGCAAGATAATGGCCAAAAAAGCCCCAGATTCTGTCATGGCCAGAAGAGATTCCTTAATTGCTATAATCAACATTTTAGCATCAATAATTTTTCTACATATAAAAAAAAAAAACCCTATCCTTCATGATTCTCTTTTATGTAACATTGTAGGCTACAAGAATCAGCAGTTTTGCTTTTTTTTTTTTTTTTTTTACCCCAATCATGAGTCGCTGAATTATTTCTTTCCCTACATTAAAGTACACATATAGTTTGGGAGCTTGAATGTTTTGGTCACACTTCATTAGGAAAACCCTCTTTTGGTGACATCTACAACTTCTGTCCTTGTTGCTTTCTTCTTTATAAACGTAGCAAGAAGGCTAGGACATTATAAACTGAAGGAGAATGTGCTCAGGAACAGGGCCTCAATATTTTGGTGGCAATGAGCTGTGGTATCTCGTGGTAGCTTCTTCAGACACCTAATGCAATAGTTGCTTACAGGACGTCTTTTAGACAACAGGTGAACAGAGATGCAGCAGCACGCAGCCAAGATGAGAGGTACTAGTGAGGCTATTTCTGGCAGCTTAAGAGGAATCCTGCAAAGACAAGAGGAAACAGCTGGCCAGAGTGAAGCTTGCAATAAGCACCAGTAATGGAGGAGAATCTGACCGCTAAATGGAAAAAAAATGGCTGCATATCATTAAGACAAGCAGAATTTTTCCAATTTAGGAGTACATGATTGAGAGAAAGGAAGTGTCATAACTGTACTTTATATTTAAATTTCTTGATATATGTATGACATGTAAATGTTGCTTTAACAGATGCTATTTTTTTTTTAAATTGTTCCCTTTTCTTTAACATTGCCCAATAAAGAACAATTCCCAAATGACTATCAAACTATTCCTATTCCATGACATGAATAATAAAACTAATTTATGAATATACATTTGCTGCATTTTATCATGTCAAACTTAGCTATGAGTATTATGAAATAAAAATGGCTCCAGGGAAAATTTGTTTAAAAAAAAAAAAAAAAAGGATACCTTCTTTCAGATAACCTACAGCATATGCAATTACCCAGCAACTCACTAAGGACAGAAAACAAACAGAAAAGGATTAAATCTTGATTCTATTTTCAGACTGCATTCCTAAATAATTATTTTGACATATCAACCTTTATTTTGTCTCTTTCCGTGGTTGTTGCCTAATTGTAGGAGTAGGACTTGCAAATAAGCTGTAAATAATTACAAAACACAATCAATGCAAATACCCCTTAGAGAGACTTCCCGTTTTATAAATGAAACTAATGTGCTGTACATAAATTAAGGAGTCTCACTCCTCAGACACTGAGTCAGCTTTAATTTTTTATGTAGGGTTTTAGCAAAAGTTTGAAGTTAGAGAGCAACTCTTTGATCTTTAAAAGCTTAAATGAGAGATTATAGTGTGTACATGCAAACCTTCAGGTAATCTGAATTAAGACTCAAAATGAAGGCCTGATCCACATTTCAAGTGAATAATTTTAAGATGACACTGGCTAACTGATTAGTCTCAAAATATGTCATTTTGAAAGAGAAATAAATCCAAAGAACTATCTATCCTAGAAAATGTTTTTGTAATATTCCGATATAGAGACCTCATTCTGCAACATGCTAGACAACCCAAAGACAAGCATTATCATTTCTTACTAAAACCTATAGATACTAAAAAATATTAAACTATTCACAGCGTGGAAAAACTAAATTTTACCTTTGTTCATACTTACAGATTAAAAAAATAAACAAATCCTATCCCCCCCACCAAAAAAAAAAAACCCACAGCATTCCAAAATTACAAATTACAAATTACACCAGCGTATTTCATATAAATGTAGAGAGTATCATATGAGTTTTAGTGATTTCTCTTTTTTCTGTAAATAATGGCAGTTTCCTTATCTCCACATTTGGTTCCCAAAGGAATGGATTTCTTCCTCTTCTTTCCTCTTTTACTATTACAATTATGCCTCCTCCTCTCACTTTTTTTAGTGATTACACCAGCTGCATCTGGGTTTGAAAACAAAGATGAAAGGATGGTTCATGTATTTCAGTAGTATCACTTGATACTCTTGCTTCAAAATGGTAACATACGAATACAGATGGGCCAGTCTTTTTAAACTCTTGCTTTGTAGGCTCAAGGAAGCACATACAAACACCTGGATTTGTACAGACAGACCATGGGTTAAGTCTGCAAACAACAGAGGAAACCTGAGTCTAACAGTGTCCTCTCATCAGTCAGTTCATAAATCCTGGGAGTCCAAGGTCTCTCTTAAGAGTGAAAAAAACGGGGGACAAATGAGTTAGTTTGCCAGACACAAGCTGAGCACAGGATGTGCCTCCAAGTACTAAAAGAAATACTGAAGAACAAAGGATAGATAAGAGACAGATACACACACACACATACAAAACCCAAGCTGAGGATACAAAGCTGCTAAAGCTCTCGCAGAGAGACTCAAGCAGTGCCACTCTCTTCAGTCAAAGATCGTCTGCTGCCTTACACTGAAGAATATGGAAATGATAAAAGCAGTCATCTGATTCAAACCTTGTTAGAAGTGGCAACACCCCACAATGCTATAAAAAAGTTAAGTTTGGAAGAATGGAGGGCAGGACCTATATAAACAAGCAGTTCAGGCTGCATTCTCACTAGTAGTCTTTACCGGATAGACACCACTAGGTAGTTTCTCAGGTGCACTTGTCCTCCCCTTGCCTACTTAGCCATATTCCTTGCCCTGCGATCTCTTTTATGAGAAAGATGTGGGACAGCAATCCTGAGGTCCTCAGTATAGTGTCATCCCATAGCCACCAGCTGACACTCGTTTGTGCTACAGCTGCCTTACATGCTCAGCACAGGCTGCGTTCCAGAGCTTTTAATGACACCATGGCTCATGCTAACATAGAAGATACCCTACAACAATTAGTTATAATCCCTTTCCTATTTGTCACTCTCTTCTGGGTTTTGGTCACACTGCCTACAGAATACAGGAGATTAACAATCAGAAATACTCCCTGTGTACAGAGACATGCAGGGGAAGCATTCCTTATCTAATTCCTTATATCCAACCACTTTCCTTATGTTCTCAGAACTTCACACAAACCGCATAACTGTATCAGAAAGATAACTCCGATGGCAGCACTGACAGCTGTTTTATAATGTCCTGTTGCTTACTTGAAAGACAATCACAATCAATTAATTTCATTTGCTCTTACTGACAGAACAAGGAGCAACACTTCAAGCTGCAGTAACGTAACACTAGCATCCATCCCTACCAGAGGAAAAAATTACTCACCAGGTCATTAAGCAAACTGCCAAGGGAAGTTACAGACTCGTTATCACTTGAAACAAGACACCTATCCGACAAGCCAGAAGTAATAAATCCTTCTTGCCAAAATGTAATGGGTTGTCCATAGCGTTCAGGAGAGAGACATTCCAAAAACACTGTGGTTTGATTAGATTACAAAAAATACTTGTTATTACAATCTGTATTTTCCTGTGTAGTCAGTAATAATGAACAGGCAAAGTGCTATTGTAAACAGCCTCCTCAAAGATTACTAGACCAACAGCAGATTTGTTAAGGCTTTTCTTTGTAAACCTTCCTTTCTTTCCTTATTATTTTGAAAATCATAGCTTCAGAAAATATCTATAATATGGTTTGGGGCAAAAAGTACTATCACTTTTTTTTTTTTTTTGGCACATCTTTGCTATCAAGGTAAAAAAGATCAATCCTGTTTGTGGAGCCGTTTACCCCACTCTGCGCCTTATCTGAGGAAAAACACCAGTTGGTTCAGGATTAAACACAGCCTCAGGTAGCAGCACCAGCCAGGGAAGAGAGCGAAGTGCCACTGTACAGCAAAACTTCTGCAGGAAAGCTCCCGAAGGGAAGGACCCTTAATTCCTGCCACCAAAATGCCTCTGTTTTAAAAGAAATAAGCCCTTTCCAAAGCACTGGAGTACACTGAAGTACTGGAGATTTTATATTTTATTCCTTTTTTTTTTTCCCTGAATTTTTCCTGAACTTTAAAATAAGTTCTGCTCACAAGAACCTCCTGGCCTGTGAAAATCAAGCCATTTCATTAGGAGGCAAACCTCTTCCCCATGAGTCTGAAAGCTTCAGTACAAAGACAGGCTCTGCTTAAACAAGGTCCTAAGCAGAGCTCTGCCATGCTGGGAAGAAGTTTCCTGGATACCTCAGTAACTTAGGTAAACAAAATACAATTCTAGTAAAATCAATTAAAAGTACGCAAAAAAAAACCACTAAGTTTAGTGATGTGCATATACAGAGGAAAAAAGAAACAGGCAGGAGTGTAATCTGGAAAGAAGTGACTATGCCAACAGCAATCACGCACTGCCTACCTCGCAAGCACAGCTTAAGCCAGGTTTACAGGAGTCAACACTAGGACTGATAAATAACCCTAAGGACTAATAAATAACCCTAAAACTCTTGACTTTTATTATGCAGACCTCAGGTCACACATTTCATGACTTTCCCAGACTAAACCCATAAATACCTACACCAAGGTTTGCAGAAGGTTTGTTCTCACCAAGAAGAAGTGCCTGACAGCTCAGCAAAGAATCAAACTTGGAGAAGCATCACACCTGGTACAATAGATCTTTTCCAGTTTCAAGGACAGTTGAGTATATTAGAGAGCATTTTGAAAAAGCCATGAAAAGAAAATAACTCAAAAAAATTAAAAGATGATATCTTTTCATAGGAAACTGCTAAGTGTTCAAATGACAGCCAGAGTTATAAAGACTGACAATTTAGCAGGGTTCTTTTTTCTTCTTAGATATTAAAGTTAATTAAAACTGGTGAAGTCACAGAGTCATTTGTGACCTAGCCTAAATGTAATATAATCTCATCTGAAAAGCATGAAATTACTTTGCCTATATCTATTACTTTACCTCTTGATATCTATTATAGCCATTCAATAATTCAATTACTATAAATTGCATTGAAGAAGGTCCACGCAATAGCCAAAACATAAAAGATTTGTGACATTGTCTACACTGTATTAATGAAACTGAAGTAACAGATTAGATAAAATAAACTGCAAAGAAAATACTTGACTTCACTTAATGCAATATTTTTGTTTGATTTGATTAATATATACAACTAACATTTTCAAATCTTAGAATCAAAACATATATTGAATCTAAGCTAAAATCTGCTTTTAGTGGAGAGTGCAAGGTGTTCACTTTGAAATCAGAAAATAGGCTTCTAGCACTCTTGGATGTTGGCTGAAGAAATTTCCTTGACTGTAGTTACTAAATCTTCATTTGTTTAAAGCTCCATTTTCTGCTGCCCAACATAGAAGGACTTCACCTAGTACTCAGGGATACAGAGGCAGTACTAGGCTTCTCATGAAGCATTAAAAATGCACGTGCTGTGGGAGAACAAGCAACCTAATGTTGCAACTTCCATGGGGCAAAAGGTTTTTGACTTCAAGTATGGACAACAGAGGAACAGTATGGGAAGAACTGTTTCATTTCCCAAGCCATTTCAATTAAATAATGCAAAGAAAAATAGAAAAGAAAAAAAATACGGAAAAAAAAAATGAAAAGCCTAATTTGGAGTATGCAACTATATCCTCAATAATAAGTTTAGAAAAATCACTAGCTGTTACACAGAGAGAAAACATTGGGAAGAAACAGCAGTTGTATGTATGCTCGATTTTACACACCAGGTTAGGAGCATGGAAGGCTCAAATGAGGTCATGGAGTCCGATCTGAACCTCAGGCCAAGGCCACTCCTACCAAGTCAGGACCAGCGTCCTCCTCTACAAGCTCTAAAATGCTCCCCTCTCATCGCTCCCACCCACCAAAAATACAACACTAAGCACCAGTATCATTCTTCCTGACAGAGAGAGAAACCAAAAATATCTACTAAAATATCAAAGGAGTTCCTCAAGGCAACTGCAAACAGGAAATCCTAAAACCATACTAAAAAACCTAAGACCGAGCGATATTTATTCCTTTGGTATGATTTACAAAAGATAAGCACTTCATACGACACTTAAAGCAGGCCTATAAAAGAGTAGAGATGTATTTTTGTTTGTTTATTTGGTTGGTTAATTTAATGATTAATAAAAAAATGTAATCACAAATAACTTTTCACTATATATTTCATAATATATATGAAACTAATCAGTTTCCTAAAGCTAATATCCAATAAAAATAAAGCCTCTAGAGGTGCTAGGTATTAATCATCATTTGTAGCAATAAAAGATGTATTTTTACCTTTCCAAAATCAAAAGCAAAAATATCAATCATGCAACATTTTTTTTAAATAATATTTTTAAATATTTTCTTAATTCTGTACTTTGGGATAAATAGCACAATAAATAAACTGTTTCCACACATTTCTTCAAGGTATTTACATGCAGTCCTCATATGCATCACAAATGAAATCTATGCTTCGTGGAGCAGAATATGATATCAGACCTCAGTTTCTTCACATGAATTCCTTATAAATGCAAAGTACAATCTGGCGATATAACTCTCCAGAATTACTGGGTAGTAAGACAAGCAGGAAAAAAACAAAACCTGTATTAGTTTAAAAACCCTCCATAGAGAAAGAGTGCAAATACTGTTCAGACTTATGGACTGCAAAATCTCACTGAGATTAATTGTCCTAAGAAATTACATATTATTTGCACAGCATCAAATGGATCCAGAATAAATGTCACAGAAGAGTATCAGTCCACATGGAATGATATGCATTGTATGAAGGGGAATGAGACAAGAAATAATTACGCTTTAGTTGTTAGCATAATTTATATTCAGAATTTCATACAGTTAAGAGATTTGTTTTGTATTTTTCTGCTTGAGACAAGTGATATAATTCAGTTATAACTGCAGATGAATTCAGGCCACCAGATCTGCAGTGGAAAAAAAGAAAGTTTGCTGAAAATAACAACATACGTCTCACTTTTTTTTCCCCCCAGCTATTTCTTGCCTACATTTTGCTCATTCCTTTCCTTTCACTCGTTTTTATATTTGTCAATTGATTTCCATCTTTTTAAATGCATATAATGTTTCACTATGTTTATGAATAAGATCTGCCATTGTTTTTCTGTCCTATTTAAAAAAAAAAATAAAATGGGGGGGGAAGAAAAAAGTTATCTTTCCAACTCATTTTTCAGCTACTTCATGATTTGAGTATTTTTATGATGATATAAATCTTGAACAACACTGCACTTAACCACTAACTTAAAAGATCTGATATTAAGTTGTTAAAAACAGTAATGGTAAAGCTGGGTTTGAATTTGAAGGTAGTTCCACCTGCATTCCATCCATCTGCACACTCCATTTGCATTAACAGTTCTTTAATAACTTTTTTTTTTTTTTTTACTGCAAGTTGTAATAAATTCAGTATGGAATGCTGGCATTTTCAAGGTTTATTAAATGAATTACATAGAACAGCATCATACATTACATGCTATAGAAAATAAAGAAAAACTATGAAAGCATAACATCAGTTCCCTCAAAATCTACTAGAAATTAGTTTCTTTCATTCCATTGATATGTACTGATAAAGATATATCTTTGTAGTAGGGAGATAAAATAGTCTTCACATACTCAGCAAGTCAGGATCAGTGTTTTGATGGCTGAAATCTAGAATTAGAATCTCTAAAGCCTAGTCCTTCTCTCTCTCACCCCTCCCCCTGCCAAAAATCTAATAACACACATCCACACATCTAATGTGGTATTTCTGAACTAATTGCCATCTATGCCATTTTGTTGTACAACTTTTCCACATTTTCATTCATTCTGTCTCAGATAATTTTATTTTCAGCACCCTTGAAGCAGCGAGAGCCTTAATGTGGCATGACTTCTCTGCCCCCCTCCCCCCCCCAGCCACTGGCCACATAAAACATAGATATAGAACCTAATCAGAGCCATTCAGGTAAGGTAGGAACCTCTGGAAGTCTATGGTTCATCCTCCTGCTCAAACCGTGGTCTGCTATGGGATCACACTACGTTATGCAATCAGGTTTTGAAAATCTCCAAGGAGGGAGACAAAATGTCTCTGTGCTTGAGCTCCAGGCAGTCAACTAGGGTCACCAGCCACAGGGTGTGGGACTGCAACAAAGTACAAATGATAGCCCGTTGCCTAGGAAGGATGGCCAGGAAGACTCTCTGGCAGCAATACAGACCGGGGCCTGAGTACCCAGTGGGGCAGCGCTGCTGAACAGTTCCTGGGACTCCTGCAAGAGAACAAATCCTCATGGCAAAAAAAAAAAAATATCCTTAAGAGTCAAGTCAATAGGTCCAACTAATTTGGCATCATCTGCAAACTTGATTACTGCCATTTGATCCATGTTTTCAAAGATATAAAACAGCACAAGCCTTAGAATAGATCCTTGTGGACTCCACCTGCTGCAGGCATCCAGGTAGAGTTTGACCCATAACCAGAACCATCAAGCCCAGACATCCAGAACATTCCGGATTTGCAACCATCTGGTTGCCCTCCCAGTATACCCGTGAGCTTGGCCACAAGCATATTGTGGAAGACAACTCAAAAGCATTGCTCAAGCTGAAGTAAGTTACATTCACTGCTCTCGCCTTACCCACAAGCTCTTGTGCAACCAGTTGTCTGTTCCACAAGAGAGATACTTGCATCTAAGCTGCTCTTTCATGTAGAAGGTGACTCTCCCTCTCCATCCTCCCACCCTCTCCCTCTTGAAGGGCCTCCACACACCCACTCCAGCCACAAGCCACCCCACGTTGTGCCTGTTATTCCAGCAATGTTGTAGTTTCATGACCAGGCATTTGCTCCTCCTGCTTGCGCCAGGGCCTTCTCTGCAACACTGCTATGACTTTTAATAACTGAGTTGAGATGTGCATAAATATGGTAGCACTACTGTAATGTTTCCCATTGGAGAGAATTTCCTCTAGAAGTTTAAGGAATGACAGTTCTTACAGTGGCTCAGGCATTTATTCCAACAAATGAATTGCAAATACAGTATATAAGTTACTTGTTTTCTGGTTCCTGTACTATGCTGGCAAAATAAAATACATTAATATAATTTTTAATTTAAATTAAAATGAGATAAAAAACAGAATAAAATAAAATACTGCAGATTTGCCTAAACAAGCTTCACAATTATCACTAAATGAATCTCTTGCTGTTAGGTAAAGAGGGAGTGGGGGGGAGACCAGAAGCAGATAATAAAAAGACACCTCTTAATTGTAATCAGAACAATGCAACTTGCTGAGGCTATGTCACAGAATCACAGAATGGTTGAGGCTGGAAGAGACCTCTAGAGATCATCTAGTCCAACCCCCCTGCTCCAGCAGGGACACCCAGAGCACGTGGCACAGGGTGGCATCGAGGCAGGTTTTGAAGTTCTCCAGGGAAGGAGACTCCACAACCTCCCTGGGCAGCCTGTTCCAAGGCTCAAATAGCCTGCTCCATGTCCCTGTGGCCAGTAGTGCACTGCAAGACACAGACCTCTGCAGAGCAAAAGCGTTTTTAGTCAAGGACAGAACATTCATCCTGTGGACATTTTGAGGAGGTTTTATTTTAGAGTTGCTATAGTTTGGGACCAGAGACTGAACCCTCATTAGCAGTTGCAATTAACTCGGTGCATTCCTACAATACCTTTCAGTTTAGTTCTACCTGAAAGAAATTAATCCTGGATATTTCTGCATCAGCACATTCTTTAGGGTCAGAACATCACTTCTTGAAGACAATCTCTGCCCTTCTCCCTCCCTGCTACTCACACAGTGGATTGCATTGTCACATGGTCTCACAGCAAACTGGATTAGTAGATGAATTAACCTGAGCGGGAGATAGGCGATAGAGATGCACTCAAAAACCCCAGTCACTAATGGGCATTCAGTTCACAAGGCTGGATGAGAGCTAATGCGACTCCCCAGAGATTTTCATAGGGCAAAGGCTGAGACCACAGTCCACTGACTTACTGTATCCAATGGAGCTACTTCTCCAACACAAGCTGAAAGGCAGTCAGTAAGAATGATAGCAAGATTCACATCAAAATTATGCTCCCAATCCAAACTGGAGAAGAGCTAGCACTGCACAGGTCATATCAGTGTATCTAAACCCTCTTGTTCTACTCCCTTAAGGACCTGGATGACACAAGCATGGGGTCCATGGGAATGGTCCTCAGTTTATACGAAGTCCTAAGGCACAGTCTAGACATAATCTGAGAAACTAATTAGCCCAGGGCAGTACTAGCAAAATGCTAGCACTTTAATAGTATGGTCATTTGAGACTGCCATGAGACTCCACCTCAGTGCTTAGAGCCACACTACAGCCCTGTTAATGAAACAAGTAGCCAAGAACTCCAACTTTCAGGATGCCAAAGATTATTTTTAAAAGGATACTATCTGAATGGAATATTATGCTGCTTTTAGAGACATTACTTGATCACATTCAGCAAAATTCACCACACCTTTAACTACATCTCTGACTTATAGGTTATTCTGAAACACCAGTGCCTAGACGAGAAAATTGTTAAGTCCTGGAAAAAATAAGTCAAAGTGTTTCATTCTAGTTGACTGAAACACTGTCATGTTAAAAGTATCTGAAGAGCTCATTAGTGCAAGCACCTTAATTTCATGTAGAATATGAAATTAGTTCCACAAGACATTTGGTCTGTAAATATCAATCATCTGGCTGATGACTAACTTTTTAGATGGTAATTTAAAATCAGTATATTTAAATTTGTATTATTTGTAATAATATTTAAGACAATAATTTTCCATTATACATAAAAAGGCTTTTTAATATTTCTGGTATATTACCCATAGAGAACATAGACTACTGCTTGGATTGTTCTTTTGACACACATCCAATTAAAAATAAAATAGAGAATTAGGTCTCAATGAGCAGAAGCCTTCCTAAGGAAACATCAGCAGTATGAGCAAAACCAGAGTTTATACTCAGACAAATCAGATAAGAGAAACACTGCCAGTTTCCCTAAATAATATTTTCTCATCTTTCATTATACAGAATGTTTTGATTACAAGATTCAAATGGAATCATTCCCTTCTCCCTAGGACAAGAGTTTTTCAATTTATTTTGATAATACTCACTTGACTGAAATAGAGACTATTTGCCAAGATATCACAGAAATAATTGGAAAATAATGATGTACTGCAAAAGAATCCACTTCTTACCACTTAAAAGTTTCTACCAAAAGGTTTTTATACAATTACACTATCTTCATCTCACACCATAGGAAGAGGTTAGTGAGTTTGCTTTATTTTTATTTATTTTAATTCTACTAGATATGCGTGGCTAAGTCATAACTTATTTGAGCTGCATAATCTGCAGCTGATTCTCAAAATCTAAAAATATTTTATAGTTCTGCCAGAGCAGACATTACTAATTGCTCAAAAATTATTCAAGAAGTACTCTTTGCACTTCCCCCCCCCCCCGCCCCCCGGCACTTGACAGTGAACCATACATTGGACTAACAGAAAGGAAATTTTATAAATTTTAAAAGATCGAGTCTTCATTTTATGCCATAAATTGATGAAGCAAGATGGTTTTGTGGAACAGAATTAGATTGACCCTGGTCAGATTAAAATGACACTAGAATTATGAGAATTATAAAATCAGCTCAAGCAGGTTTACTACATTTAATTATATTTAGATATGAAACCTTCAGCCAATAGATATGAAGTTAACCTTACTGACATGTATGGAAGTCTGTCAAGCTGATGGAAGTTGAAGAGAAGAGACAGAGCCAGTAAGGACTAAAACATAGATTCCCACTCTTCTGTCAACTCCATCCTTTTAATAACTAGCCCCAAATCTTTCCTTCTATAATGTTTATGTACTTTGAATATTATGTTCCTCTTCTGCTCATTCTGAACAGCTTTAACAATATCAGTGTTCAGTTAATGAGAATGAAAGCCTGATTTTTTTTTTTTTTTTTTTTGAGGAGGTGAGAGACTCCAAGCAGTCCTCTGTAGATGGCTGTCATAATACTTTATCAATTCGGTCTTCAGACTCACTTTCTGGAGCATCTCCTATTTTAAGCCACTGAACACCTTATTTCTTCAAAGCTAAAACTTCCTTCTTCTTGCAATCAGTGTTGTTTATGAAATGATTATAGCACTTTTAAAGTTCTTAGAGACCAGATCATTCCATCTACATCATCACCAATCTTGCCTGCATCAACTAAGTTGTGATGCTGCTATATTTTTATTAATGTCCTATTTAATAGAGAAAAATAAGAAAAGCTATTACTATTATTATTAAACTTCTAGAAGCCTAACTTTTCCTAAAAGAATGAAAAATTGCAAATGGAAGGTGGTTTAAACCTCATCCTCTAAAAAAATAAAATGATGGTGTATATCTGCTTTCACTTGATTGGAAGCAAACACGTCCAACTCTAAAGAGCAAATAAATTGTTCCATATTAAATTTCTGCCATCTTTCCCTTGAAGAGGACACTGTGTGATAAATAAGTAATTCAACTGTAAATTGGTGTCAGTGGATAATTTTGGCTGTGGCAGATCTCAGAAATTTTCTAAGGTAGAAGTAGCATGGAGTTTATTCAGGTATTTATTCACAAAATTTCTATATGCATAAGATTAAAGATTTCTTCTTTCACAAACTGTAAATGGAAACATTTGAAGTAACTCTGTGATAAGCATCTAGCATAAGTGTTATATAATTAGCCCATATACAATAGCGTTCTTGTCAGAAAAGCAGTATATTAAAAATAGGGGTTTTTTTTGGCCTATTAAAAGTACAGGTACATACAGGCATGCATAGAACCAAAGGTTCTTTTAATGACCATTAAATCCCAAATAACAGATTTGAGGATTTTAGTACTGTGCAGTAGTTCTTCAAAGCACACTAAAAAGTCTAATCACTTTTATGTAATGTCATTTTTGTCTTATTACTTAAAACAGAGTGTCTGTTTATCACACCTCTGGCATGCGCACCATATGATGCACCAGATGCTTTAGTAATTAATTCATCTTTTAAATGAAAATTACAATAAATAGTTGAATAAAAGTGTTGATGCAACTGATGAATACACTGACTGTTCTAAACTATAAACAGAATAGATTTTATAAAAAGCACTAACTACATCACTAAACAAGACTGTCAGACCAAGCTGTCAACATATGCTTATTTATGCTTCAAGTATATTCTAAAAATGAGCCCATATGGCTTACTGTATGTCGTTATAATGCTATTCAGTCATGGCTCACGAAGGGTGGCAGAAGGATAGCTAAATGCTACATTTACTGAAAAGCTACATAAAACAACAGGATATATTGACAAAATTAGAGGAAAAGACTTACCATATAAAATTAGATTATAATTCCATTTTGAAGATGGTAGAATATTTTATTAGGAGAGAGGAAACTTGCATTTCATTAACACAACCACAGTTACGAGTAATTCTTTAAGCCTTTCAAAAACATGTCTAACGTCTTAATAGTGTTAAATGAGATTTGTATGGAAATAAATGTGCTTATCAATAAGGAAATTTCCTTGATCCACCTGGGCTTTAGCAAAAGCCAGTGAAACAAATGAAAAATATATCTCTTTACCAGTTTGTTGAACAGTCTTTAGATATAGGGGAGATGGAGAAAGCATTTGCTTTCCAGTTACGTCTACATGACGTCCAACATGAGATCAGTCCTCACATTTTCCTCCAATAAACTTAAGCATCTTACATACATATAGAAACAGAAGAAAATGCCAGATTCTATAGATGGATGCAAAAATAAATATTCATGACCACCTCTCGTTTTGTAAGTTGTTTTTGAAGGTGCATGCTCATTTTTCTGCATTTTTTACATTATATAGTGCAGAAGCTGTATTTATATAAAGTATAACATATCTATATTTTTGATGATTAAATGAATGAGTATTCCTCAAATAAGTCATTATTTATTACTGAATGGGATGGGATACTGAACAAATTACTCAAGCCTCCAACCATCAACAAAGTCTCTGAGATATGGAAAACATTCTCCATGTAATCTTCAGGGAACTTTCATCCCTAGAAGTAACATTTTTGTTTGCTTTCCTGTATTCACTAACAATAAAAAAAAAAAAAATTATCTAATCCAAATTAAAACAGGCAAACAACTTTTATTCAGCTTATTCACTAAATATAGACAATAATGTTCACCCACTTTTTAATGTGCTTGGAAATCTGAAAATCTGTAATTTACACAGTTTACAGACAGATGTTAACAACTATTAAAAGTATGATTGAGAATAATAGTTTTATCTACCAGGATGCCTAGTGTATGCAATACACTGTTTTTCCACTGGCTATGTGAAAAATTAGAGAAAAAGCTAGGGAAAAAAATAAGGTTATTTGTTCTCTTACCCTTTCTGTAAAACTGGGCATCCCCCCCCTCAAAAGGCACAATCACCAGAAATCCATTTTGTGACAAGGAAGAATATCCAAGTGCTGAAGATGGATCACCAAAAGGCTCTGATTCCATCTCAGTTTAGATAAGACTGCTGCTGTGGTCCTGCGCAAGCTAAGTAACCTCTTTCTGCTAGAGCTCTCCATTAGTAAAATGGAGAAGCTGGTCCACATTCATCAAAGCATTTCATCCAAGAAATGCTATGAGATCCAGCTGCTCAAACTCTGAGAAGAGTATAGTGCTGATGACAATCGCCTATGAACAAAAGTTATTACGGATGTCCTTTATATTATAGACAGCATTAAACAGGCTGCATCTGTTCACGTGATAAAATTCTCCTTAATTCTTATGCATCTACTAACTTAGAAGTTACATATAAACTGTGCAAAGGCAAAAATCCCTGAACAGGTATATCCAATAGTGTGGGTTGAGCATAGTAAAGGGCAGCATTATAACACTACTGGTTTTGAGGTATCATATATGGTGTGAGCAGGTACTATGCCTCTCCACACACAACTGAGTTTTGGAACTGATTTTTCTGCCCAGAATTTCTCAAAATACTACAAATGCATTTTGTCCTTATTACAATCTGAACATCACAGGAGATGATAAATCAGGTAATATTGATTAAACTGTGCTAAAGGGTTACAGCTTTTCAAGGTTGTATAATTTAGAGAGGTAGTAAATCTCATTACAGAAATCTGCTTGCTGATATACGTAAATAAAGAGTGGCAGAAGTGCTTCAGCATGACAGCTTTCACTGACAAGTCATACTGATCTTCACGCAGAAAGTTCAGAACAACCAGGTACACAGGAATGCAAAACAAGAGTAAGCTTGCCTTTTCTAAGAACACAATCCTCCCCCCCAAAAAATTATCTGAATTCAATGAGTGTGTCCAAAATAAAGGTGTCCAAAATTAAAGTACAACCTGAGACCTCAGTTTTCTTAATTGTCAGTTTTGTAAGTAATATGATGGATGAGCAGATCTACTAAAACCATTCCAGGTATTTACACTTTAACATGCAGACAGTTTTTACAATAAATGAATCTTAGCTTCAGATCAAGGTCAAAAACAGACTTTATTTGCTTTTGGCAAGGAAAAAAAAAGTGAAACAGCAAACAAAAAACAAGCAAATATGGTAATCTGCTAAATTCCCCTAGAGTTATGCATCCATTCATAACTAATAGGGAAAAAAAAAAAGAAATTTTCACTAGCCATCTGTTTTTGAAAATTTACATTGATTAAAATTACTCTTAGAAACATCAGTAGATAAGGTCTTAGAAACATCAGTAAATGCTGGTCCCGCTGGACAGCAGCCTGAACACGAGTCAGCAGTGCATCCTGGCAGCCATCAAGGCAACAGCATCCTGGGCTGTAGCAACTGAAGCCTAAACCATGTAACAATAATCATCACTTCTCCTTTCTTGTCACCCAAGAGACCATGTTCAGAATACACCATTCAAGTATGGGTCCATTATGTCACTGGCAAGCTGGAGCTAGTCCAGATGACCACCAAAAAAGCCAGAGGGCTGGAACAATTGCCGATGAGGAGCAACTGAAAGACTGGGATTGTTTGACCTGGAGGAGAGACAGTTTGGGCAAAAATAGAGGGAGACACTGGCAGCAGCAACCTCAGTTCATCACAAGGACAGTCAAGCAGTGGAGCAAGTTGTCCTAAAAGGTTTTCAGTTCCCAACCTTGAGGGTTTTCGAGACCCAATGGAAAAAGCTCTAGGTGACCCAGGCTGAATTCCACACCATTTTGACAAACTCAGACCTCCCAAAGGTTCTTCTGACCTGAATGAGTCAATTTTTTTTTTTTATTTTTTTATTTTTTTTTAACATTGTCCCTACTATCATGAGGCCAGTGGCAAGCAGTACCAGGTGTAAATGCTGTAGGAACAGTCATATGTTCTTCCTCCTGAAGAACTCTGCTACCATTTCTGTTCCTGCACTCCTAAATGAAAGTGCTTCTATTTATATTCATCACATAACATCTTTCAAATATTCAAAAAAAAAGAAAAAGAAAAAAAAAAGTGCTTACAATAAGAAACACAAATCTGGAGTGTAAAGAAAATACCAACACTGTTCTTTTTGTGACATCAGACATTTTTTTTAGAGCAGTAGGTGGGGCAAGTCTCATTTCCATGGAAATGTTAAAGCCATAACCTCAAATATGATTTTTAACACTTTGATAACTATTTCTGTGGAGATCTAGATAGGCCAATGAAGGATTCTGATTTCGTTTTTTTTAAAGAGGAAAGCTGAGTGAAGAAATGTGGCTTTATTTGAATATTCTGATGAATAGTGAGAGGTGATTGTCTTCAATAGGATCTTGAAACTAGTTGTTTCCCAGAGACACCCTCTCCCTTGTTATAACAAGGCTGTACCATCTGGTTTCTGTTCACCTCAAGACAAAAATTTCTGAAGCCAGCTTTTGGCCACCAAAAAGTTTCAATAGAAAATTAGTATTTGAGAGGAAAAGCAAGTTTACCCTATTTGTGTTGCAGTGTAGACAGATGCTGGAAACAATCTCAAAATCAGTGTGTCATTTAAACCAATAGTGTTGATAGGAGTTTCAGTAAAAAAAAAAAAAATACATAGGAAAGTTGAAGAATGCAGTGCTACTTGTAGCACTGAGTATGACTGAGTGAAGCCTAAGGCTATGAAAGGAGCGGTATGGAATATTAATGGTGGGCATCTAGGTTTTTTTTAAAAAAATGGCAAAAATAAGTGTTGACTCTATAGGATAGGGGAAAGGCAAGATACAGATGTTTGTGGTAACATGACACCTAGTGTTCACTATCAGGAAATTTCTTCATTGCTGAGTGCCAAATATTGGCAATACAACAATTCCCCAGGCCTTGCTTTAAAACATATATATATATAGTTATATATTCATACACACATCCCCATCTAAGTGTCTAAACTTCAGAGACATAGTGACAAAACAGGAGGAAGGGAACAGAAAAATCTGCATGTGCTACATTTTCTCTTCTAATTCAGATCACAGTTTGGTACCTCTAAAATACAGTACTATATTTAAAAAAAAAAAAATCCTTCTCTAGTTTTCTTTCTGCTGCATAAAAAGTCTGCAATCTCTGGTAACTTGTACACACAGCAGGGAGAAAGCTATTAGAAAACTGGATCTATCACATATAACACACAACAATTTCAAGAGAACTATCACTGTTAAAAAAAAGTGACAAAGGTTTAGTTCCACATAACAATGGACATAACAATAATATCCCTTTATTTCTTCATTCTGGCATACCAAAAATAAGATTAACTGTAAGGTTACCATTTGCATTTCCAGTAACACGATGAAAAACACAGTACTTAATGTATCTTCAATCAATGAGACTAAAATTTGCCTAAAATCATGGTGCATGCATGCTGACAATCTCAGGTGGCAATCTTCTACAGGATTTGACTTCCTGAATATTCCCGATAGACAAGGAGAGGAAGAATTATATGAAAAATATGGAATGAAAGATTACAACAGACACAGGAAATACAAGCTGCTTTCTGAAATTAATCCAGTAATAACATGTGTCCAATCCAAAAATGAAATAGGTATCAGAAATTATAGTAGAAAGATATTGGCAGAATATTAGAGATAGCATCTGTCTGAAATTTCAGTCCTATATAACAGAATATAAACAACTAAACTTAGAGAAGGTTATAGATCTACTACAAGAAACATTTTTAAAAGGGCTTTTATATTCTTGTATTTTTGACACTGAAAATATATTCAAATCTAGCACACCAGCCTAAATTTAAAAGTATACTGAGTTACTTTGTAAATATTATTGTATTTAATTATCATTCTTGTGAAGAGAGAGGGGAAAAAATATCATGCACCTTTAAATATTAATACTAGTTACCAGTGTCCCAAACAATGAAACAGACTTGATATGAAGTATATACAAGTTAAATAAATGGCAATGAGTGTTAATGTGGCTATATCTACTTCAGATAAAAATTTTGCAAAGCCATAGTAAATATGCTATGATATTAAAACACACATTTTCATATTAGCAAGGTAAGCAGACACAGATTCCTACAGTGCTAGGTAATTAAGGAACTTCTAAGTCAAGCAGGTATCACCCTGCTATTCATAAAACACAGCCTTAGCTTTTCAGCTGTTAGGAGCATACTTCTCTTCAGAAGTTGAGAAGCCCAGGAAACTAGGCCCTTATGAATGTAATGAATGTTATGAAAGTAAATAAATATCTGCCATAAGATGTCTCTGTTGAACTTAAAAGACTAGTCAACATAAAAACAAAAGAACAAAATCAAAAACCTACATGTATGACTCCTTTAACCATATAGCCCTACTTAAAATACTCTCTGGAAAGTGGGTCTAGGGTGTTCTTTATATAAAAGTGACAGCTTGTCAAGGCTTTTCATTCACAGTGCTGTTCTCCATTTAGGGTCCGTGTAAACTGCATGGCCCTAAGTCTTTACTTCCTAACATCCTTGTCCAAAAGGATAGCTAGACCTTCCTTAAGGGTCCAGTTCTGCTCCAACTAGGATCTGAGGTGGAAGTCTCAATAGAACCAAGAGAGACAATTATGTGATATTGACCTTAGACATATACTTTTAACATAACAAGAATACTTGTCCTAATTTTCACCTAATGATAGTGATTAATATTCACCTTTACCACTGCAATACTCTGCACTGCCATGCAACCTATTCATGTGCTAACATTTTAGGTAATTGCTGCCCAGGTTATTTTTACAGTCCAGGAACAAGGCTTACAAATTAAGAGCCCCAGGAACAGCCTTAAAACACAGAAGATTCTACACTAGGTTTAATTGTATTATTCACTTTTGAATTATAAAAATAACTTAAAAAAAAAAAAAAAAGTCAATGCTTGTGTCTCTTCAGGAACAGTTAAAACAGAGAAGCAAATATACAGTGTGCATATATAATCATGTAAATATAAAAGTCTGCAAGAACAAGGCAACAGTTTGTTTCCAAAGATATAAGAACAGTTCTTGTGCAAGCTTATGATTTCAGGTATCCTCTACATCTTTTGCTCCTACACTTTTTTTTTGCAAATATTTACTCTCAATGTTAAGATTTCAGAAGCTCACACAAGTTATGAATTCACTGTCAGGGGAACATCTTTAGGTCAGCCTTTATGTCGTTCAAAAGGAAATGCTTTCTAAATAATGCTCTGGAGAAAATGTTAGGAAATAACACTGTTCCTTTAAAAATACCAAGGCAATAGTCAACTCCAATAACAAGTCGGAAAAAAAAAAAAATGATGTTTACTTTAGCATCACTAAAATATTTTATAATAAATGCAATGAATAACTTTTTAGATTGAAGAAGACCACAATTATACCTTACCAAAATTACTTTACACCTTAAGAAGAATGGCACATTAAACCACGAACACTAACTATATTTCAAAGGTAAGCAAACCAAGGGTACGCCAGCCTAGGTTACTTTAACAAATGAGGGACAGTGCAGAACAGCCATCAGAGGGCATCATTTATAACTAATTTTCCGAATACGCTGTCATGAAAAGTATCAAGTGTCTTCCAGCTCCCTCATCAGCCGTTTCCGTAGAGCACGTCAGATGCTGAACGCACCGAACTGCCACCTCGCTCGTCTGCCGGAGCAGCGTTGCGGCCGCCGAGGAAGCGGAGAGGCTCCATGCTGTCCCTGCGAGTCCCGCACACGGAGTAACTCCCGTGCTGCGCAGCCCAACGCTCAAACTTGTGCTGCGGCCCCACCGATATCCCGCAACTCCTCCCGAGCGCCCATCCCCGCGGGATGCGGTATCCCTCGCCAAAGGCGACAGGGCTTCCCCCCCGCACACCGCCAACCATCACCTATTCTTCCTCCTCCTCCTCCTCCTCCTCCGCGGAGCCCCCCCGCGCCGGGACCCGCGCAGCCCCCAGCCCCGCCGCTCCCCCGGCCGCAGGGTCGGTCTGGGCGGGCCGGCGACGCGGGTACTTGCCCAGGTGGGGACGAGGAGGCTGCCCGGGCGCTCGGGAGGCGGCTGCTTCCCCGGCGCGCTCATCTCCTCCCCTGCAGCGCGGTTGGTCCTCGCGCAAGGGGCGCCTCAGCCCTGGGGTGGCGGCGGCTCCGGCATTTAATCCCAGCCCCCGAGCGGCGGCCGTGTCCCGGCTTCGGCTCCGTGTCGCCCGCCCGCGCTGCGCGCAGCGCCCGG
>JAWLRI010000731.1:3451314-3462496 GCA_034781795.1 Crypturellus tataupa
GTCCCGGCTGTTGCCGCCGCTGCCGCCCGCGCCCCTCCCCAGCCCGCAGTGCATCGGGGTGGCCGCGGTGGCCGCCGGGGGTGCTGGTGGCAGCAGGGGTCGGGTCGATCGCCCGTGCCCCCCCGCTCGCTGCCACCCCGGCCTGGCGCCCCCAGCAAGGGTCGCTTTGGCGGCTGCCGCCCGGGCCAGACCGCAGGAGCTCATCGGGAAGTAGGGGCAGCTGGGGGAAAAGGGGCACTTGGAGGCTCTGTCTGCAAGGGGGACCCCTGCAGGCCCTGCTGCAAGCCCTGAGCATCCTGCAGGGCATCCCAGGTGTCCGTGATGGCATCTGAGTCAGGAGCGACAGCCACAAATGGGCCTCTTGCAGAGCAAGGTTCTCTCAAAAGCGTGAGAGAGTTGACCTCCCACCATGTGATTCTCAGTCTTGACATAGAATAACCCAAGGATGGGGCATCTTCTAGTGGGAAAGGCCACCACTCCCAAACAGCACCTTGAAACTTTGCTCTTTGATTGATCTTTGGCCTCCTCCCAG
The DNA here is from genome assembly GCA_034781795.1 of Crypturellus tataupa. Classification (NCBI taxonomy): domain Eukaryota; kingdom Metazoa; phylum Chordata; class Aves; order Tinamiformes; family Tinamidae; genus Crypturellus; species Crypturellus tataupa. The sequence goes on from JAWLRI010000731.1 coordinate 3,451,847, forward strand.
GTGTTCCCAGCTTCTAAGTTTCAAGTCATGGCCCAGGCTATATGGCCATCAGCTTTGGAGAAACTTACTGCAGACCTCTGGTTAAAACTATCAAGGTTAATACTGAGAAGGAGAGGTGACCTGATCCCTGACACACTAATCTATTACTAAAGGTATTTTTTCCCCCAAGGGGAAATAAAAGGTGAAAGCTCTTAACTTTTCCCATCAGTTTATTTCACAAGATCACTGTGGTTCACATACATACTCTGTTGCTTTGTTATTCAAAGGTAACTTGAAAAGGCACCTCTATCTTTTGAAGCCTCTGTTTTGTTGTGGAAGCGTGAATAGCTACCATGCATATAGCACATGTATATAGTATATATATATGCATATAATATAACATATAGTATATGTAATGTATATACATAATTTAAAAAGAGGAATAGAAATGACTTATTTTTTCTAATTTTTTTTTTTATAATTAGATTTTCTAATGAGTAGGATTTTTTTTTGCAGGAGCTTTTGTAAAAGAATCACAATAGATAAGCAGGAAAGATGCACATTATCTTCTACTCAACAACTTTACACAGTTGGTCCTCCTTTAAACACTGCCCCACACCATATGTCATGCTAGCACGAACGACTCTCTTGCCAGCATCCTATATCCAAAAAGTATCTGTCCTCTTCTTGAAGATGCATATTATCACAACTAAATGCTGCATGCCACTCCAGCGTACTTATTCCTCTTTATACATGCCAAAGTCCCATGAGGGATAGTGGGAAAAAGACAAGGGGGCAGTTTGCTCTGAGAAGCTGCAGCATTTCAGTTTTCCTCCCATTGTGCTCAGAGATCTTTGACTGCATCTGATTTGTTTCCCCTGTGCCCTGAAGCTTGGAGTTTACTCACAGAAAGCAGGCAGTGTCCTTCCTCCTGAAGGGATGGAGTTTGTACTCAAGCCAATCTATCCTAGCCTGTTCTGTTCGTGAGAAAGTCATTTATCTCCCTCCCTGTCTGAACAGAAGTGTGTGACAACATGACACAGTGTGAGATGTGGGAGAATGTGAATCCAGGCCACCAGGCAGCATGACACTGAGAGGTGTAAGTCCTTCTGCTTGACCTTGGAGACAGTTAAGGAAAAGCAAAGCCACACAGATGAGCTGCCAACTGTCTGGAGTCCAATTGCCCCCCAGGTGTGAGGGCTGGGAATATTAAGGGAGCAGAAAGTACTGGCTTGATACTGCAGAAAAAATGTCTTAGTTCATCCCCTTTGCAATGGTGTTTTGTGGAGATTGAGACCAATTCTGATACGCCAAACATGTTTCGTAGGCATGTTTTTGCTGAAGAACAAGGAGTGAATTCAAAATGTCTTGTTTATGTAAATATGTTGAAAATTAAGAAAGGTCAGGGATACTGAAGTTTTGCTGTCATGAAGAAGTGTGGGTTACTGCTAGAATGGCTAATTGCCTCGCTCTAGCTACAAACATGTTAGCACGTCCAGCTTTCCTTACATGGTTTTTCTTTATGCTGTTCGTTTATAAATATGGGGCATAACTGGCAATGAAAATGTGGAGATGAGAGTTAGTGTAAACAAAAATGCATAGTTGTATTATGATGTATAAGGGATATATATGGGAGATGACTTACAAAGATACATAGAAAGTACTTAATTTTCAGAATGTTTCTATTTATCTATAAAATATATTTTTTAAAATTAGGTATCTTTATCAATTATACATAATAACCCGTGCAATCAGCATGTATCTTCCTGAGAAGCTTACCTTAATGCTGGTTTCAGACAAATGATTTATGTAATTCAGTGAAATTTGGACAGCATCAGAGAGCTAAGGAACTATGAATGTTTAGTTCAGTTTGGATTTACTGAGTACATTTTACAAAATCATATGCTCTTTTGGTATTGCTGTACTGAAAGTAAGTGCACATGATTTGGAGGAGCTTTAGAAAGAAATTAAATAATTGTTTTGTATGCATTTGTGCTAAGACAATTTGTCGTAGTCTGCAAAATTATTTTCAACTAATAAATATCTATGTTTTCAAGGCACAATCAGTTTTAGCAGCTTAATTAAACTATATCCTTTATAGGAGTTGATGTCTCATTCTGTGTGAGAAAACATTTTGTCTGTTTCTTTTGTCATTAATACGCAGTTTCCCTGTAGCTCTGATCCTGTTTTTTTCTTGCCATACCTGAAATGCAACAAATGGGAGTTGACTGACAAGCAGTTACTTAAGTGATGACAGTTCTTTTTCTTTCCATATTACATTAAATTCTTTATTTTGGAGTAAGCTAATTATTTTAAAATATTAATTCTTTGAGATTTAATTAAAAAATGAAAATATAAATAAGGTAGTCTTTAAAAAAGCTAAATATGCTTTGATAAATACCATAAATTTAAGTCAAACTCATGATTTTGGGGTGTTAGATTCAAAAGACCCATAAGCTTTTTTAAGCTTTGACTTAGCTGAAAGCAGGAAAATTTCAAATTGTGCAAAGAGTCTCAATAAAATCTTTATTCATGAAAACACAGGGACTTCTTATTTAGAAACATATCACATTGGAAGCTTGTCTTTATTTCTTTCTGTTTGCAGAAATGTTTGTATTCACCTGCATAAACATGCACACATGATATTTTCTTTGCAAAATGGAAACTGAACCCTGTTACCATTAAAACAATAAATAGTTTATTGCACTCAGCCACACAGATGCCAAGGTTAAAGATTTTTTAAAGAGAATTAGATGAATGGGTAAAATTGCATTTTCCAGAAAAGTTGCTATGTCCTCTTCAGACACCACAAACATTTTTCTCTGCTTACACCAAGGTGGGTGCACAACTATTGAAGTCAGATTGTCTTAAAATAATCTCCAAAACTTGCAGGTGCTCCTGTTTTACTTTTTATCTGCTAATATTTACAATAGTCATCAGAACAAAATGCCCTTCTTTATAACTTAATTAATTACTTTCTGAACTTTTTTTATATTTAATATTTTACTACCAAAATAAACACTCCATTTAATTTTGCGTTCTGGGAAAACATTGAAACTGTGGTAAAGTAACCCTGTTTTTCTAGGGAACATCACTTAGAACCTTCTGACTTGGACATCACATATAAAACAAGGTAAAAAATCCAGAGGTCCCAAGGAAAATGTGGCCTGTGTTGATGATGACCCGTAATTTAGCCACCAGCAACCCTTTGTCCAAAGAAGGAGCAAGGAGAAGATTAGTCAATAGTAAGCCCCTGTTTCAGTCTACTTTCTGCTTGCCTCTTTTTCTTTCTCTAGTATATTAACCTCTTGAGTTAAGGGTAGATTCCAGGGAGTAACAGCTTGACAGTCCATCACAGGACACTGGTGTGCTGGAGGCTGCCTAAAATATGCAATGATAAATCACTGAAATGCCACAGATAGATGTTTTTTTCCTTCAAAAGATCAACTTCCTTGCTCTCACAAATCTGCACTAAGTGTCCCTGTAAATTGCTGTCCCAACATTTTGCTTGGTTCATTGAGGAGGGTAAGAAGCCGTGACTGTTCCTACAGCTGTGGTGAAATGAGAAGTGGCAGTACAATTAGCAATTTCATTTTTCAAATGAAAGCAAGTTGCTATTGGACTTAAAACAAACAGAAAATTTACCCAAATAGAAGTTCCCCTAGAAGAGATGATTAAAAGAAGCACCGGGGACTTTTCATCTGCCAGTGGGAGCAATGGCAAGGAAGTTTGCTGAAACCTCGCTCCCTGTTCCCAACCACTCTATGGAAATGTGTCAGACTTCATCAGGGCACCCCACACCAAAGTTAAAGCCCTTATTTGTCAAACTAGTACTGACTTACCTGTCACTCTTGAAGGTGTGACTGCATCAGTCAAATGCTGGATATCCTGGGCAATTCCAGGCTGCCATTCATCACCACTAGCCTGGGCAGGTTGTTCTGACTGACCATCCAAGCTGGATATCTGAACAACTGGCTATTGGAAAGTAGTATTCCCAGAGGAATATTGGAGTGTTCAACGACTACTCTTACTTCAAAAGCTGGTAATTTTGATAATATTAAAGATAGCAGGGTAGTTCCGTGGTTTTTCACTTCTTTACACGCTGAGGAAAATAATCAGATAGTACGTTGGAAGCGAAAGGCTAAAATACAAGCTTTGTGAATACTGGGGAATTTAGCTTGGTTTTAGAACTATTTTTTGAAGCAACTGATAAACAAAGTGCTTGTTCTTGAGCATTCTTCTTTTCTTCCCTGTCCTTGATATCTGCATTGTATTGCCAAGCGGAGGAGCTGATGTTCTGCAAACTGCAGGATTTTGTGTGTGCTGTTTCTGTCAAAGCTGTGCCAACGTGCGACAAGGAATACAATATCCTGTGGCTAGAGAAAGCACAAAGAAGTATTCAGCATGTGACAGGAGGAAGAGCAGAGTTCTGGAAACCTACTCCTCCCACTCAATTTTAACCGAGGATAGTACCAAAATAATTACCAGTGCTGAAAGGAGGAACTGGCACGCAGAAATTCTCCTCTTGGGGATGCACCTATGTCTTTGTGAAAGTGTGTGATGTGTTTTTTTCTCTCCAGCTTCTGCTCCAACACTTGTTAGCTGGTGTATAAGCCTCACTGTGAGCCATTTGTCATACTGCAGCATTGCTGGGTTGATATTCATTTTTTATGTCTCAAAAGTATTTCACCAAAATCTGATCATCAAGATGCAGCACTTAATAAAGAAAAGAAAATTTGTTTCAAAAAAAAAGGGAATTTGATGGTAAGTGCAGGTGCTGGTAAATTTTAATCAACACAGGCAAGGCTCTGTGGATTGAATGATTAATAAACAAATCCAAAAGAAAGTTCTGATTATATAATTTCCTGCATACCTCTGCCAAAAATTCCGTAACCTTGCATGTTGAATAATTTCTGTACTAAAGGCTATTTTTTTATGGATTTGTTGACTTGTTTGTGAATAACTCATAAGCAGAATTATGAGCTAAATGCATTTCTTGAATCGTTCAAATGGTTGCACTACTATACTATACTTTTCTGAGCGAATTACCAGCTCACTTTGGAAGAGAAGTTGCTGCAGCTTCATTTGAAACAGACGTGCTTGGTTACAAAAGATGTAGAAGCAGACAATTTGCAGAAAGGAAGAATTTTACTGTTTTTATTGCCTGAAAAGTGCCAGGATAGTTTATATTTAATAGTTTCCATGTAAAGTAAAATAGGAAATAAAAGAAAATGTTCATTGCAGTGATGATAGCCTTTTTCTGTTCATCTTTATATAAAAGTGCAAAATTTTGCCCTGTGCTCTGGCTCCACAAAGTATTACTCTTTTTAAGAAACTTTTTTTTTTTTTTTACTTTTTGAGATCTGAGGTTTAAAGAAATATTTGTATTCTGATATAGAGGGGAAAAAAGCTGCAGGAATTTCCAATTTCTGGAATTACTTTGGATTGTTATGAGATTGTTTAGCTCTAACTGCAAAACTGCCTAAGAGTCAAGGGACTGTTGCTCAAATTATCTTTCCTTTAGCTTAAAACTGACTCTGCAATTGTATGGTTTAAACAAGTATGGTATCAGTCTGAAAAAGTAAGTTATCGTTGTGTAACTAACCTCACAGACAATAAGAAAATGCAGAATGGTCAAACATTGTTTTGGAATGTATAAAAATAACCCTAAGTCAGAGACAAAAGCAACATCAATCTTCGCTCCCAGCAGAGGACTTGGGGCACTGGCTGCTCATTACAAACCTTCCCTTTCCAAAGTGAGGCTGACAGTGCTGATTTTAGGATCCTAAAGGCTGTAGGAAGGGTAGGAAGCTACATGACACTACTATGAGGTACTACTGTAACACCACAGGAAAAGGTTAAATGGTAGGAAGAGTACATAAGAGTTGAAAGTATAAAATTAATGGGAATTAACAATAATTGGATAATTTGGACTACATGTGTTAGTATCATTATAACAGGATTAATAACATGTCTTTGTTGCATTAGATTGCCAAAACACTAATTAGACTATTAATAAATTCATGGCTCTGCATATAACAAGTATATTGTTGAGCCAACATAAATTGTGTGTGGTTTAATGCAACAAACTGATCGAGTATGAAAGCAACATAGGCAAACCTTTAAGGATTTGCTAAAATGTTGAAAGAAAAGAGAAGGTGCTTTGAAGAGTCTCTGTTTCATTGATGAGGAGAGATAATCAGAAGAATCCCCTTTAAATGTACTTGGCAAGGCACAGAGTCCTTTTCCTTATTGGAGGAGAGATTGTTTGAGTTTATAGACTGGACAAAAAGGCTTTAGAGTGTTTTTTATATATATATATGTATATTTATATGCATATGTATATGTGTTTATATATTTTTATATATATGGAGAGAGAGGATAAGCTTGCTAATGGATCGTGTACCAAGGAGCTAATAAAGCCCAAGGGAATAACTACGCTTACCAATCTAGAAGGAGGGAATCTTATTGGATCAGCATTTCTGAAGTATATGAGAAAACTTCTGGAGATTCGCTGTCTCTGTCTTACACATACACATACACTCACAGTCATGTGTGTCTCTGCTGAGTCCTGATTTTGGGGAATGTTTTTTTTTTTTTTTCCTTTATTTTTCTTTTTTTTTTGAGAAGAAGCGTTTCTCTAACATAAGGTAAAGAACAAAAAGCTAGGTATACTTACAAGGAAGTTAAAAAAAAAAAAAACAGTCATATCTCTCCTCAAACCCACGTTTATTACATTTTTCAGCAGTAAAATGAGAAGCTTGTCTGCTTTGCTCTTAATGCTCACCCATTTTTCCCAACACCGCTTTTTGAAAGAAATGGCCATTAAGTTGTCTGTTGTTCAGTGGGGACCAAACCCTGGAGACCAGGACTTGTTGCAAAACTCCCTCCAAACTCCCTCCTGACTATCACTTGGCAAGAGTGGCTTCCTTGGGAGGAGGATGGGAATGGCTCCAATCTGGCCTCTTCTCCTGATCCTCCCTATGGCACAAGTGTTCATATTTTTCCTACTCTCTGAAGACAGAGACTCCCTTTATGATACAAGAAAATTGGTATCTTACTAATATCCAGTATGGGTGATAACCCAGTTGTTATATATTCTTAGTATCCAGATACTTCATGAAATTAGCAATTTTCCTTTTAATCTAGTCTAGTGGAACTGTATCTCAATGGCCATTGCTTGAAGAAGCTAAAGCATCTTCCATTGATAGTATTTGGGTATGTATGCATGTGTGGATCTACCAAAATAAATTTGCATGCCAGCAAGATAGTTACACAAGATGACTAAGTTGCATTAAAAGTAACAATATTACACCAAATGCTATTAGTGAAGACAGTCGTTTAAATAAAACTGTATAAAGCAAAAATAACTCCTATAAAATATCGGGGAGAAGAAAAAACACCCTCCAATCTACAATGTTTTATATGAGATATTATTCTTAGTCTTCTACCATTTCAAGTAAAGAACGCATATCCAATATGCAGTCATTATACATGTACACATGTGTTCACATGTATGAAGAATGTAAAACTATGTAGACATTTTAGACCACAAGTGGCATCTAAATGATAGTCAGGACTTAGATTTTCACTGCACCTGGCATAACAGCAAAAGTTCTAAATTCAACTAATGTAAAAAAATCTTGTCAATAATTTGATTGCTTGTTCTTTCTCCCCAACTTTCGATCATTTCTTTTCCAAAAGTGGCAAATTCAAAAAAAGTTTTATTCCGTTCTTTTGCTGCAGCTTTTCATAGCATTTTTTAATGTACTGAAGCACAATAGGAAACACTAACCACTGATTCAATTGCTATTCTTCCTGTCAGATGTGAGCTGTTTACTCGGAATTCTTATTAATATATATATCCAAGGGACTATGTGGTAAACTTCAGTAAGAGTGAAATCCAGTTGTCAATATCATGTTTCTTCTAAAAATACCGATCAAGTGCTGTCTTTTCCATAGACTCAGCTGTAAATTGTATTAAACCAGGGATATTTACTTATCTGAAATAACCTGAGTATAATTGTTATTTGAGATTTTGTATATATTTTAATTGATCTATCATGAGATCAAATTCTTCTACTTGCAATGATCATCTACTTTTGAGGCTTCTTACCAAATTGAAGCCTTTTTAAGCTAGCTGGGATTTGTGGAGGTAAATAGATCTAAAATTCAATGCAATTTAATATGTATGGGTAAGCCATATAAGATATAGAGACAGAAAAAGGTATTTTAGAGAAGTCATTATCAATATTTTGTGTAATGTGATCATTTGAGAAAGAAATAATTAATGTAAATATTGTTCTTTTTTTGCTTTAGAATGGAAAGGGATTATACAGATAGCTGTCTGTATATTATAAAGAAAATACTATTTCATAACTGTTAACACACTTTTATTTTTCTTTCATTTATTTGCTTCTATGATTTTTCAACCTATTTATTTTTTCCTTCCCCTTTGAAATGCAAATATTCTATTTTAAGTTCTATAAATTATCTAATTGCTTTACTCTTCTATTGCAAAATTTAAATACAGTGGTATGTTACTTGCATTATCATTGCAATGGGTATAGAAAGGAGAGTGTTTTTCAAATGCATAGGTGTTTTCTGAAAATGCTGCTATTTATTGTCCCAGAGAAACACGGTGTCAAATTAGAGGAACTTCAGTTAAGAATGAAATATCATGGTGTCATTTTCAATGAATTCTAGATCTCTGAAAACACTCTGGTAGGCTAAATAGTTCAAAAAAATATACCCAGAGACATAGACTATATAGAGCAAGGATGGTTTTTAAGTGTAAACAGGTAAAACGAAGGGTAAATTCAGGTCAGTTCAATTCAGGTAGAAATGCACAATAATAGAAGAGTAACTACATTTCATTTGGAACTGAAACTTTTATGCCAAGTATAAGACTACAGTGTCTGTCACTTGTCACTCATAGACAGTGGTCAGTTCCCACAGAACTGCAAATTGCAGAATCCCTCTGTCCCAATCCAGTGCCGGGGAGGTTTCGATACAATCCCAAGAGTGAGATTAAGACACAAATGGGGTCAAATGCCATACAGCCTTGTTAGCTTAATTCTCATAAGCGCAAATAGGACGGAGAGAAAAAGAAGGGAAAAAGAAAGAAAGATAAGCAATCAAGCAGGAGAGATGCAACAAGGTTATAGTTACCATCACCACCAGTCCAGCTAAGTGTCGCTGGCTGCTCTTCGGTGCAGGTGCCGGTGTCTTGGTGCAGGTGACCTTCAGGGACAGAAGGCCGTGCACGCAGGCACAGGTGATGTTCTGCGCACTGGTGGGGGTGATGTTCTGTGCACCGGTGCAGGAATGCGTAGTCCTTCCATCTCCCTTCTCCAAGAGTCCTCCCATTTTCCTGGTTTCCTGGTACTGTTGTTGCTGTCCTAGGTGTTATTCCTCTTCACGCCCGATTCCCATGCAAACTGCGGTGGGCAGTGCTGAGAATATCATTGTTCAAGTCTCTTCCCAGAGATAAGATGGCAGGGTTATGAAGTGCAAATGGCAAGAGATAACGTCCTTGTTTGTGTCTTGAGCTGATCTTCTCAGAGACAAGATGCCAGGGCATTGTCCAGGTAAATGGTGTGTCAACAGTGTCCAGACAAACCCAATCCACAACAGTCTCTTACAGCCTCTAGGAAAAAAATAAAATAAAAACAAATACCAAATCTCAATATGTGTAAAAGAAAATACAATTTTTATTTGAAAAGGTGAATACACTTCTAACAAAAGTTTCTTAATAAAATCTAGGATGATATATTTAAACAGAATTCTGAAATTTCAAGGGGGTTGAGAAAATAACTTTGTAGTACAGGGAAAGATAAAAAAGGATGGTGATGAAATCCTTTCATTTAAGAAAGAGAAGTGTCATTGACTTCTGAAGTGTCTTGTCAACAAACCACTTATTTTCTCTATTTTCCCATTTTCCATCCGTAAAATGATGTTAATTATATTTATTTTCATTGAAGGAGTGTTATTGTGACAAATAAGAATTTTAAGGAATAAAACTAACTTTGGGAATTAGTCAGTGGAATCAGGTTAAGATGCTTATAACAGTAACCGGTAGAAAAATCTACCTCACTGCCTGTGAGACAGTTAGTGCTTGCCATTTTACATTTGTGGGAGAAAAGGAGGAAATAAAATAGGCTATGTAAAGAAAAACGCTCAGACTTTAAAATTTAGGAGTGAAAAAATAATATTACATGTGATTAATCAATTAATTAGTTGATGGGTAAAGTTATATGAATCATTCATAAGTGAAAGATCAGTTTATTTACACTGGACATGTATCATATATATTTACCTATTTTGGCAAGAAAGACTTTGCAAAATTAGGAAGCCTTTTCAGTTTAATATCCTTTATATATGAGTCCATACGCCACAGTAGAAGTGATTTCATGATAACACTTTAAGAAATTTTCAGCTCCATTGCTGTGCCAAAGCACTCTTGCTTGTGTTGCAGTATACTGTGTTGCATCCGTGAATGAATCAGTGTTAAAAATTGCTTATTAAAAGGGATGAAGCTGCTAAATGTTAAGATAGGAAAGACAACTCCTGAAGACAACACTGCTGATAACGCAAACATAGAATCATAGAATCATAGAATCATAGAATGCCTAAGGTTGGAAGGGACCTCTAGAGGTCATCTAGTCCAAC
>JAWLRI010000731.1:3463059-3480772 GCA_034781795.1 Crypturellus tataupa
CAGTTGCCAATCCACCTCACCGTCCACTCATCCATCCCACATCCCCAGAGCTTGTCTAGGAGGATGTTGTGAGGGACATACATAAATTATTTTAGAATTAAAGCAGAAGAGGACTTTCACATTCCAGGAAGAGGACCTGAAATGCTGTAAATAAAAAAAAAAACAAATCCCCCCAAAACCAAAAAATATTCTCTAATGTTCCATCACATTTTGAACAATACTGTATACTATATGGTATTGTTACAAATACATAGTAATAGCTATCACAGAGCTAGGTATAGTGTTAATATAATTAGTATGATGCAGAAATGAAAAAAACAAGTGCTTATATCTACATAATACATACTTCAAGCATACTATATCTTGTTTGGTCTAAGGAACTGAATGTTCTTCAGTAGTTGGAGTGGGCCTTTCAATTTAGTCACAACCAAACAGATGTTCATCCAAAAGCAGTTTAAGCACCCTGAGACCCCTCTAAGACCAGAGTAAACCAGAGCATGGTAAATGGGATCAGTCAGAAGATTCACTTCAAAAATCAATCCAAACAAAATCTCTAATGTAGGTATGTCTCTTTTATTCCATCTGTCTTCTGAGAAAGAATCAAAAGACCTTGCAACTTGTTTTCTTCTAAGATGGAAGAGTCACAAAAGCAAGTCTACATCGTGAACAGCACACCGCTGTGAACCAGTGGGGCGTGCTGAATATAATCCCAGTGCAAAGACTCTTGATAAACACAGAGTACCTTAATAAAACTCTGGACTTGGCTGAAACTGAATTCTGGACTGGAAACTCAAGTTTGTGGAATAAGCAGCTCCGATGTTGGCAAGGGAAAGAATTGGGAGTGGAAAGGGCTGGCTCTCTATCCTCTAAGAATTAGGATATTTGACCGATATAGGTATCTCCAGTCTTCCCGAAGGAAGAGTGAATTAGGCTGATTCTGTTACCCAAGTGTTATAAATATTAGTCAATTTAATGAAAATGCCTGAGGCTAATGCAATTTATTGGACAGTGACTATTAACCATTTAATAGAAAAAGCCTTTGAAAATTCTTGCTACCCTGTTCTTTAATATTTGCATCTTGTGTTTATTTATATACAAGTCTAAAAGAGCTTATATGATACCACATTGAGACAGACATAACCAGACACTTTGCACAAGTGATAAGTCACCTTCCAAAGAACTGTGTCTCTACAGCTAGTTCTCTGTATGTCCCTATGGTATATATATACAGACAACTATCTATTCAGGTTGATTTAGCAGAATTACATTATCTACACATTTATATGTAGTGATTCCATCATCGTCGCTTTTAAGAATTTATTCATGTAATGCAGTAATTCATGTAATGCAGTAATTCATCAATGTTTTTTTTCCTGTCACTGGGATTTTCCTAACTTATTTGTGTAACTGCCAACATCAAAGATTACTACTGGAATAAAAGATCATCCCTTTCGTGGAAGAAAGAAATAAAACATCAAAGTTTACTAGTGGTTCAGTAGATTCACATGTTAATTTTTAGTGCCTGGCAGAAATACCTCACTTGGTCAGAGTGTTGAAGATTTTCCAGAAAGGAATATTTTACCTTGCAGAAATGTAGAATAATCAGTGATTTCTTAATTAATCTAGTAGGTAAATATTTCTTTCCAAAGGAGTTGATATCAGCCTATGCCATATGATTAGATTTGTTTAGTTCTCAGATAACAAAGAACTATTAAATACGGAATACATCTTTGATCTCCAACATTTTTAATTTGTAGCATAACAATGGGACTCAGTATATCCTTAAAGGAAGTCCAAGACACAAAATCAAGACAGTCTCTTTACTAAGAAGTCCGGATAAGTATCAGCCTAGGCTGACTTTTTCTTCAGTGTAAAGAAATCTAGCAGAGTCCAGTTCTGTTCTCTGTGTCTAATGTAATGACAACTTTCCTTTGACTTTCAACAAATACAGTATGTAAGAGTGTCTTATGAGCCCATTTACTTTACTTATATTTCCGAGTCACTTAAACCCAAGAGTTTCAATGAAAAACAAGATTTTTCTTATCATACTAACTAGCATAGCTGAATAAACACCTCAAGCAAGATTGCTTTTGTTACAGGTATTTTGAATGGAGACACTGTTCAAGGTAGCTTCTATCACCTGGCTTGACAACTGAGTTCTAGCCCCTTCAAGGACTTTTTCTTCTCTATCTGCTGGAAATGCATGGCACATAGCAGATGATAGAATAGTTTTAGCAGCCAATGAAACCCAAAAAGAGGCAAAGAAAGAACGTGCAATCTCTATGCCTTGGCATCTTCTGCTTGACAGAATGTTTTTAAAAGAGATTGTCATGATATATGTAGGGAAGAAAAGGAAAACACCGTGTTTCTTTCCTTTTTACATGTGAGGCTGCCTCTACTTCTGCTGCTACTCATTATGCTTCCTCATTTGGCACCATAATAACATTTTTCTCAGTTTTATAACAAGAATAGATGCTTAAAGATGAATGCAGTATCACTCAATGACAAGAATTTTGGGCTACTGTAACTGCAGGCTAGCAATCATTTTAAATTTACCTCATTTGGTAGATTTAGAATTAGTTAAAATCTTGTAAAACCAGTCATCTTAATTAAAAAAAAAAAAAAAACATTTCTCTATTTCTTTATCTTCTACCTTTTTTTTTTTGAGAAAGAATTGCAAGGAATTTATTTTTCACCATCCGTACACAGATGCTCAGGTAAACAGCAGCTGTAATATTTGACCTTCTATGCACAGATTCCCCAGTGAAGCATAAATTAAACTGAAAAGTCCAACCCCCTTATATTGACATCTCTCAAAGTAGAGAGACATGCTAAGAGTCAATCAAGATCAAAATATTAAAGAAAAAATACTTTCAAAATGAAACTTTCTTAAAAAGTAAAATCAGGGTATCTTCTTGCATTTTCATAATTTTCAATATATTTCAGAAATTTCTGCAGAAGATCAGTTTGTCACTGATGAATCAATAGTAACTTCTATAATCAAGGCTTCAGTCTCAAAGCACATCTCACTTGCCCATCGCTTTTCTTAACTTCAGTCTTTGAAGAACAGTATTTTAGAACTAATCTCTTCCCACAGGTTTGTTCTTTAAACGATTTCTGAAATGCTGTGAAAAAGAAGAGTGGAATATGTTTCCTTCATAGGAAAAAAGTCACAATTTTTTTACAGCACCACTCCCACTGCTGTTAGCATATATAAATGCTGAAACTTGACATATAGAGAGATCTTGCTGTGTAAAAGTTCCTCTGTCTGTCCCAGTAAACATTTGTTTTGAATTGACCAAGTTATTAGAGTTCACACATCACATACAGGGCATATAAATAAGTTTGTAATATATGAAGGTAGTCCCATATGTTGCATAATGAAATGTATCCTGCAGGTGCCCAGATCTGAGGGAAAGTTTCAGCAGGAGTCCTGCTGTTGGTAGCATTTATCAGAGCAAATCCATCTGCTGCAATGTAGACTGAGGTATCAAACAACTGAGTCAAAAGCTCCTTTTTTTCTCTTCTTCCCAGGGAACATCAAAACTTGCACAGCTCTCGTTCATCTGCATTTCCCTCCTGAATAATTTGGGTGGTCTGCGGAGGAGAAACGCTTTCATGGCTTTCTGCTCAGGGGAAGTATTTTCTGTGCTTAGGACATGGGGTGCCGAGGGCCTCGAGACGATGCCTCCCAGCATGCTGGCCATCTGTTGGTATCTCCACACAGGGCCATGCTGGATACGCCCTTCAGAAAACTAGGCTAGGTCAACATATTCCTCCTCTGTTATTTTGAGAAGTTCACCTAAAGGTGGACTTCTACATACCAATCCTACCTAAGGGTTGGCCTCCTTCAAAACTGCACTTAACGCTGCAATGCCAAATGTACTTCTGAGTCTATACTTAAAATACAGTGTAGTGACATTTTATGCAAAGATAGGAACAGAAATATGAAAAAAAACAGAGGTTTTTTTTTATGTTAATGATGCTTTCCTCTCAATACTTCTATTTGTCAAGAATTCTTTTTGGAAATTTTTCATTCTTTGACATCTTGGTTGGAATTAATTTTTCATGTGAAATGTGTCATAAGAGGGTTGCAATCATTTCAAGCAAAACAGTACAAAAAATCAAGTAACTAAATGTATAACTTGTTAGAAATGTTTTAAACATGTTCTTATTGTTCTTACAGGGAAAGGATTTGAAAGAATGTGGTTTAGAATGAATAGGAACATTTTTAGACATGAAATGTGTTAGAATAAAGGAAGACTTTTAATGTGGAAGCCATGGAAAACTTTTGGACTGAATATGCCTCCCCTCAAATTCTGCATGTTATTTTGAATAATCTGCTGATAATTACCTATATCCTAGCCTTTATTCTATCCAATATTGATGAAGTTTTTATGGAACTCTAGGTACAGAGACTTTCCACACTGTAACTTAATCCAGCCTCTATACTTTGATGCTGCTCTATATTACTTGTAATACTTATTGGTATATAGAAGTTCCAGATTTATATCTACATGTTTAATAAACATCATATCAGAAAATGCCTCTCTTTAAACCCCCCAAAAATGGAGATAGACTTGGGAGGAAAAGTCATGTCAGACAGAACTTGCAAAAAGCTTTTAATTGATTAGGGTAAGAGTTCATTAACTAATGTTAAGGCTCATACGGCTTTGGAAATTACACATTTTACACGTTATTACTCTAAGGTCATACAAAAGGAATAAAAGTTTGAGTACATCCAGACCTTCTACCACCCATCAAAGTTTTGTTTAGAAAACTATTAACAAATTTCACATATTTTCTGAAAAAATGAGTCAGAAATCCAGGTGTCATTAGAGGTATGACATTTCCCAAAGGTGATGGGAAACCACTCCTATGTCACTTTTTCTTGCCCCCATGACCTGCAGAAGTCTTAAAGATCTTGCATCAAAGGTATTACAGGTCATGGCCTCTGGTGACAACTAAAGCAATTTTATGACAGCTTTACACACAAAATGAGGAAAAAAAAACCCACAAAATTAATATTTCTGATCTGTAACACATATCTGTAACAGTGATGACCATTAGCCAAATGGTAAAATATCTGATGCTTTTTAATACTCTTTTTCCTACTTGAGAGCAAATTAACCCATCATTTTTGCATTTTTGTGGCATTGCTTGATCTCTTTTAATGCTCACATCGTACACTTTTACAATAATCAGTTACTGAATTGATGGTGCTTGCAAACACCTTTTGAGGCATTTGTGCTGATATATTGAGGGCTGATTTTAAGAGGAAACTGCCAACAAAAATAGCTTTAGTGAGGCTAAGGTAAAGGTGAAACTCTCTTAATATTGGAGGCATCAGTTCCTCCATAAATAAAATACACCAGAATTTTACAACAAAAGTTGTAAAACTGTGATTGGAAGTTCTTGGTAAAACTCCAAACCCATTATAACAGAATATATCTATAGATAAGGAAGCTGTTATGAAATTAATAAAATGTAGTTTAACAAAATGATTTAAATACATTGTCAGTTTTTAAAAAGGACATAGCCTAATATTTCAATGTTTCACATTTAGAAACAGTATAAAAGTGATCATTATATGTTAAAAAACCAGACACACAGAAACAATAAACAAATCATCAAAATAACCTACCAAGACTAATCATAATACATTATCTATGTGAGTTCATTTTAATCTCAGTATCTCAACAATGTGACACCTTTACTCAGCAAGGGATAGATATGCAAGATATCATCACTTTTTTAACCCTGCCCCACAGTAAGAACCTGGGATGATATAAAAATATTCAGAATACTACAAGGTTGAAGATAGTGGAAAAAATGAGCAAAATAACATCTGTGAAGAATCTGTGCTTTTTTTTTGTTTGTTTTATAACTGTGATGCAGCAAGAGGAAGAAAGAAATCCCCAGAGAATATGTCAAAGAGAGGAAAACAAAATGAAATCACAAAAGGAGATGAGATGTAGTTCCTACTGCTCGGTGACCAGACCAGATTTGCAGTCCCATGAAAGTAAACAGGTTCGTAGGTGACTCCTGGGGAAAACAGCTAAGGAGACAAACACATCAGAAGCAGACAGAGAAGTATGATTAAGATTGTTAATTATTTTTTTGTATTATTTTGAGGCTTTTTTTGAGATAATTTATTCAAATAATTGGAATTCAAGAACTCTTAAATGCAGTGAAAAAAGCACATTTCACAGAATCACAGAATGGTTGAGGCTGGAAGGGACCTCTAGAGATCTTCTAGTCCAACCCCCTGCTCCAGCAGGGACACCCAGAGCATGGGGCACAGGGTGGCATCCAGGCGCGTTTGAAAGATCTCCAGAGAAGGAGACTCCACAGCCTCTCTGGGCAGCCTGTGCCAGGGCTTTGTCACCTTCATAAGAAAGAAGTTCTTCCTCACTTGGAGATGAAACTTCCTATGTTTCAACTTACACCCGTTACCTCTCTTCCTGTCACCGGCCACCACAGAGGAGTGCCTGACCCCATCCTCCCTACAATCATCCCTCAGGGACTTGAACATGTTGATCAAATCTCCTCTCAGCTTTTTTTTTTTTTTCCTCCAGACTAAACAGGCCCAGCTCGCTTAGCCTTTCCTCATATGACAAATGCTCTAGGCCTTAATTACCTTCGTGGCTCTCCAGAAGCTGAATGTCCTTCTTGTACTGGCAGCCCAGAACTGCATCCAGTACTCCAGGTGTGGCCTCACCAGGGCTGAGTAGAGGAGGAGGATCACTTCCCTCAACCTGCTGGCAACGCTAGCAGAAAACACATTTTGTCTGGTTATTTTTACATATGACCGATGCTTGTGAGGGTTGTTAGGAATGCAACAGACTCACCTGTCATTGAACTTAACTTCACTTTCACTGTACGTGGTAGAGTCAGTAAAATCACATAGTTTCATTCAAAGAAATTGCATTTAAAGAAATTGAAATTCTGAAAGACAGCAAACTTGTTAGTCTTGTGAGAAGTATACAAGTAATAGTTCCTAGTTCTTCTCAAAATGTTTAGTTGTTTTTACCTTCTCAGTCCTCAGATTCTCTCATCCTGATTGGTCCTTATCTGAGGAAAAAAATGTCACAGAGTTAGTTTTAAGTATCAGAATAGAACCACTGATTAGCAAAATAGAAGTGCTACTTAGTACAAATGTGTATTATTATCCGTAAAACAGAATAAACAGGGTGAAGTTTTAAAGTCCCTGATATACAGGATGTCAAACTATATAACTTTATGACACCTTCTAATTTTATGTTCCTTTGGAACTACTAAGAAGCATAAATTTCAGCATCAGTGTAAAATATTCAAAGGTTCAAAGCCTATTCAATATTCAAAGATGAATATAGTCACGATGTAAATGTTTCGCTTGATTTTTTTGACTATGCTAACGGTGTATTTTATTTTTTACTATTCAGAAGAATTCTAGAACCCAGGGATACTTTTTTTTTCTTTTTTTAATTTAACTGAAATATTTTTCTCTAAATTAACTTATTCATTGGGGATTATGTACCACTAGGTGGTCTGGGGTTCTCAGGATTTCTAATTTTAGAGAATTAATTGTTTCACGATAGGAGTTACCTTTAACAATTCTTTTCCTTTGTTCCTTATCAGTATGCAGACTGAAATTCTAAATCTTCTAAAATAACTAACTCCCTAAGAAGCCATTTTTTGGATGTAATGCTTATATGTGTGGCATACAAACATATATATATAAGTTCTCCATATTCTCCACATTATCTGTGGAGAAAGTAATCTGACCAGAAGGGATTTGCATGCTATTCTGACATCTGTATCCTATATTCTGCTTCAGGCTAGAAGTTTGGCATCCAGTTCAGGAGAAAAAGATACCATAAGTGCCAGAGACCTGCAATTCATTAGAAGTTCCTATGTTTGTCTAGTGATTTCAGAGAGTCAGGATGGTTCTGTTTTGGAGAGGTAAAGGTAGCTTGAATGAACTCTTCTAAACTCCTTCTTCCCCAGTTGGAGATCAAGTCAGGGCCAAGTTTACAACCAAAATCTCTTAGAAAATCTTCTACTCTTTAAGAATAATTAAGGTTATTTAAAAAATCTGTTCATATTAAGCTGTTCATATTAAGCTGTTCATATTAAGATAGCAGTAGCTATTCACACAGCACATGCACTTCTCCATCCAGGCGGTCTGCTCGCTCACTTGCGCGCTTGCTCACGGCTACCCACCTACCTGGCGTGCAGGAAGGTGAGAGATCCACCAATCACAGCTTCAATCAGCTGGCCAGAATTCATTTTCCCTCCAAAATCTATGTAGCAGTTATAAAGTTTTTATATAAGGATGCGTATAGTGTGAACACGGGGTCCTAAGTACCAAAGGATTTTTCTCTACAGATTTTCTCCTCACTCACTTATGTAGTGTAATCAATATGGTGTGTTTGATATCAATCACTTCTCAAAGTGTTTACATTTTCACCAGTTAAACTCTGATTTATTTTCTGTCATTGCTGGAATTGGAATCTATGTCTAGCAAATATTACACACTAATGTGAGATAATGGAAATAATAATCGAGAAGTAGAATTAAATAATTCTTCAGCATAAACAAATTCATACAAATCATGTAGCATAGATCTGACATTTCCTGAATATAATTTTGTAAAGACTTTCAGATGCTGATGTTTTTATTTTGTCATGTGCTTTAACATATTTTTGTTTGTAAGTAAACTTTTTGACAATAGCACTGCTTTCAGAGGTGTTTTCTTGATCTCGCTAGTTTAATTGCTATGAGATTTTCTTCCCTTGTGCTGTTTTTCAAGATTTACGTTTCTTTTAATTTAGCATCATTTAGTTTTTCCCCTTTACTGCATTTTTGTTTTCTATGATTTTATTTTCTCACTATATGCATTTTGCTTTCCGTCTCCAGGAGCTCCTAGGATGCCTACATTAGAATTCGTGTCACTAATGTTATACAGTTTAACTACAGTTAAGCTACATCTAAGCTGCTTGTATGGCTCCTTTTATAGTCAACAGAAAGAAATAGTAATTTCTAAGCTGCAGTTTATTTCTTCTTAAAACCTCCATTTAGAAGAAATCGGGAGAGTTATACTTTTGGAATTTGGTATTTCTCTGACATTGGCTACGTGAGAGACGCACACACCTGGAATTAGATGAGATAGAGGCAATGCACAGTCTCCTGAATAATTTCTATAAAGAAATGCTTTTGATAGCTCTCTCTGCATCTAAAATCATTTCTAGTGATCATAAATTCTCTTGATTACAGCTGCTGCCATCTTCACGTAGAGTGCAGTTTGTGAGGCAGCACTGCTCTCTGTGTGGAAGACGTACACCTTTATTTTCTGGTCTAGTCTGAACGTTTTAGCAGTTTTAGTTACAGCAGTTCTCTCTAGCGGGAGAACGCCATTGCAAGTGTTTTGTGCCACATCTGTGTATTAATTGTCTTTTGTTGAAAAGGTAAAGTTGTTAGTATTTGTGCGTTTGCTGGAGTAAATGCCTGTTTGGGAGCCTGATTCTCTGCTTTGCAACATACTCTTTCTTGCCCTGTTGGTAAATGCAGTCTGACTGGGGTGAATATAGCAGCTTTAACTCAGCATAATGTAGTGAACTTAAACCGACCTCTACTAATGTCATTCTCTTACTCTGAGGCCCACTGTAATCTGGTCAGAATCAGGGGTTTGCATCATCAGTATCATCTGCTCTAAATACCTCAGATGTTTCTTACCTCTTTCTGTTTTATCAAATGAAAGTGAGATATTCCCAAAGCCTTATTCTTGTTAGAAACGTAACAATCTGCAAACTTCTTTGGCACAGTCTGATAAATTGTTCTTGCTTAACTGATAGTTAAATGCTTTAGAGAAAGCATTTTTTAAATATATTTATATTATTGTATTTTCTGTGACTCCTCTCACCTTCATGAAGAGATGATTTTTTTTCAAGTCTTTATTTCAGCTGCATCCCCAGTACTGTATTTGAATTTTAAGTTGCTTCCACACTGTAATTGCCTTGTCTTCTGTGCCAAGATTTCAAGATACTTTTTGCTGTTTCTGTCCTTTCTACTTTTACTAAGGGTAATGCACTCACACCATACTGCAGTTTTTGTTGGTGTTTATAACTAAAACAGTACTGTAATGTACAAACTACAAACATAAAGTTTATTAAATGAAGACACAAGATCTGAGAACCACGTCTTTGTATGCTATCTCTTATGTAAAGCAGAAGATTAATTCTAGCAGGCCATTCTAGCCCTTTAGCTATATATTGATTTCTCAAGTCCCTGAGGATACTGAAGTTTTCTTTTCTAAACTCCATTATCCTTATTTTCTATGCACTATTAAACAAAAATACTAATTGTTATATATCTATGTCTTACAAATACTTGAGGGATTATTTCTCTAGTGCAACGGAGTGAAAATACTTTAATATGGGAAATACAGTAGCTGTATGTTTTAAGCATCTCCAAAATTATTAAGTCATTTTATTTTACTATAGAGGTACAATGTACTGAGCTCACTATTGGCCTTATAATTTTTCACCAGAAAATTAAAGTTGTAAGTATTGGTAGGCCTGCATAACTATTGCTATTTTTGTTATTGCTTTATGATCATGTTGGAAATATAGTTAATTGGCTGAAATACATTAAAATCTTATCTTTAAAAATGTGAACATGCTATGTGGAAAGTATATAATGTTATAAAATCTCTCTGCAAGAGTTACATGCTTTATGTTGTGTCTGAGGAATGTCTCTGGTTTCCAATTGACATAGATTTTTAAGTAAGTCAGTACAACATTTTCAAGCCATAATTCAAGTTTTCTTGCATTTAATTATTTGTTTTGCTTAATCCAATTTAAGAATATAAACTTAAGAATCATAATATTCCAGATGATGGCTGAAATCTGTTGTACTTCTGATGACACTCTTCACAGATCTCCAGGCTATATCTCTACCAGCAAATTAAATGTGTCAGGGACCATTCTTGGGCACTGAGAATGTTGGCAAGCAACAATTAAACTGTTTAGCCTCCAGATTTTAGGAAATGGAGGTTGAAGGCACACTACATCCAAAATACCCAGAGTTTTGGGAAGACTTATTACCTACCTGGATCAAAACCAACTCAAAATTTATTAGTATTGATGACTCTGTGCAAATATGTGGTGTCCAGAGATATTTTCTGATGCTGGTATAGATACAACCTATGAATAGAGTCAGGAATCTGAGAAGTAATTAATAATGCTGCAAATATATAGGGTTTTTTTTCTGTCTCTTAAGTAGTATGCATATCAGTTTCTGTCTTACCTACTGCAACATGGGCATACAACAAAGCAATGGTTTTGCCACAGCTGTGTTTTCAGAGATTCTTGATCCCTGTCTGTCTTACAGGTGATATCAGCCTACTTTTGGTAATGTAAGCGCTTTACCTGCAGCGTTACAATGCTAACACTTCTTAGGTTCATCCATTGCAACAAATGTTAACCTCCAGTTTCTCTGGGGAGATAACTATAGAATGAGCATCTAGTTTGAAACTCTCCTAATTCCAAGGGGCTCTAGGAGAATGATTCCTCATGCGCCTTTTGGGGAACAACTCTCTAACATGTAGTCCTTTGGTTGATAGGCTAATACCCTTGCTGTGGTAATGTCACTGCAACAATGTAAACACAAAATTTTAAATATGTATATATAAATATGTGCAGAAACATATATGTTTAAAGCATTTTTATATCTCTCAGATAGGCAACAGTATTTATTTATTCAAGTTCTAGTCTGATAGATGTCTATTTCCTAAGCAGACCCAACAGCTGGGCTCTCAAGAGGAGTAACGCTGCAATTAATGTTATTTATAGAGAAAAATTAACCAGCATCTCATTTCAGTCAATAGCCTCAGCTAAATTTTGCAAGGATCTCTTTTTGTGTTCAGAAATGGGATTTTCTTTAAAAGAGCTATACGAAGGCAGCACATTTTCAAGCTATAGAGCTCACAGCTGAATACTTAAACCTGAAGCTACAGCTTAGAAATATGTATGGAAGAAGAGTTCTACCTACTACTATTATCTAAAAATAAAGAACATGATAAACATCTCTCATGCTTTTTTTATTAAAGCAGTTGAAATACAAGAAAACAGCAAATATGTGGAGAGCAATGGAAAAGATTCTTAACAAAAATTGAAAAGATGACACTTTATTGCACATTACTGGTTCATAATCACTCTCCAAGTCTCACACCTGCTGTCTTCTCTTGTTGTCTTGTTTCCTGCTCCTTCTCCCAGCCCAACCTTTTTTCCTGTCTGCAGACCACTGTCATTGCTATCCCATTCTCTGTGTAGCTGATGCCTCTGTTCTTATTCCTATTACATGTGAAGCTGTCACATTAAATTCAGTTTAGATATGTGTCTTTCATTTGACTTTGTTTAATGGCTTAACTATATTTCTTTCTTGGAATTTTTATTCATTTGTTCATTTGTTTATAAAGTGCTGCAATATAACAAGCCAAATAAAAGAGTTTAAATTAAATGTTAGATCACGTTTAAGATTGACATCCTCATGTTCTACAAAGGCAAGATTGACAGCTGCTTTTGGTCATCATTTTAAAAGCAATTCTTCTTTCTTTTTTCTTTTCTGTTCAAATATACACTAACCCATAAATACATTCTATACATTCCAGTATTTTTTATTTTTAGAGACAGTTTAAAGAAAGTGAATAACTTCCTATCTTATTGCTTATAGAGTTCTTTTTTTACCATGACAAAAAAACACAAGGCAAATGACTACAGCAACTCAATCAAAATGTGAATTGATTATCTGTGTTATTGCTCTGCGAATTTCTATATCTATTTTTAGAGAGGTAAAAATGTGATTTTTTTCCATATTTCTGAGGTTCTTGAGAAGAGATGGTGAAAAAAACAGAAAATGCCTTTTTAAAAAAAAAAAGGAAATGAATATTTTGGAGTTGTTTATTGAAGTTCTATAATTTTCAACAATCTTGTTTTTTGGCTAGCTATAATGGTCAAATAAGAGAAAATGTTACTACTCCACCAAATAATGCAATTGAAAACTGGAAGTATATTGAAAAAAAATCACCAAATTTTGATTCTTTTTTTTTTATATTAAAATTAAATATTTCTGAGTTTTAGTGATTCAGAATAAACATGTAGCATGTTATTCTGCATTCATCTTACAGGTATAATAACTTTGAAAACAAATGCAGACAGATTCATTGACAGTATTGTTTATGTATATAATCTGATTCCATCAAAACTGCATAATTACTAAATCTTGAGAACCATTTAAAGCATATTTCAAGTTGATGAACTGCAACATACAAATCTGTTTTAAATGATTGTCATTTAATACTGAATATCCTAAAAAAATTAAGTAAATGAAGCTATTTATAATTTGTTGAGAAGCTCATATTCACTACTGATAATAACTGAAAACAAGAATAAAAAGTATGGTTACTATTCCTTTTCCTGTAACCAAAATAAATTTCTGATCATTTCAAATACAATTTGCTTAGGCATAACATTAAATATGTGTTCTGCAGTATGTTAGCAAAATGAGTATCATCCCCAGATCATTAGCTTTCCTTTAAAATAAAACTTCAAGAGTGTAGAGTCACAAGATAAACTGCTGTCTTTAGCACACATTAATTAAAATAATACAAATAACTTCTATTGTACTTTTAAACACTATCAGCTTCACCTGAATAAAATTGTCAGTGTAGGGTCCTTATAAAAGTATTAAACGGTAAAAAAAAAAAAAAAAAAAAAAAAAACAATAAAAAAAACCCAAACTTTTAATTCTGGAGCATTTATTTAAATGAAATTTGAATCCTCCATGTGTGTAGCTTTTTGAAAAGCTGACAGATTTTTCAGCTGAACTTATTCATAGTGAAGGAAAATGACAGCTAGCCAAAATTTCCCATTACAACTTGTGTCCTTTGCCCCTGTTGTTGCGTTATTGTATGCCTCCAAGAAGTTTCTAGGTCTTTGCCCTTAATCTGCAGCAGGTAGATGAAGACTATCCCTTTTTACATTAAGATTTGTTCATTCTTGCATTATTAACTGTTAATTTCTTAGAGTTTTATTTTGTATTTGTTGGGTGATTTCTTAGCCTTTATTGGCATTCTTTTGTCTAAATATAAGGAATTTTGGATTTTGCTACTCAGATATGACTCATAATGTAAGTGCTGGAGGCAAATGAGTCTTTCAAATGCCTTCTCAAGAAGCAAAGATTCTTAGTTCGGGCAGGGAAAAGGCTAGCCCTTTCAGAACAGTGTATTAACATTTTAGTCTACTTAAATCCAAAAAAAAAATGCCAATAAGTCTAGAAATAAAATGTAATATACGTTGGAAGGCTTCATCTGTAGGAAAAACAGTCTAGATGGTAAGGGAGATTTGTGGCAGAACTAGATTGCACTTAAAAAAAAAGGGGAGGAGGAAGAGGCTGTCCTCTCACCAAGCACAACTATTAGTCCGTCAGCAAATCTCTCCAGATACTTCTTCATGGAAAGTTAAAATAAAGCTTTTTAGATATATATATGGCTAAAGACTCTGTTTAGACTCAATAACCTTCTACATATGATCCTATTCCTCAGTAGCGAGAGCTTACTAGTAATAATACTGATTTTAAAACATACTCCCGATATTAATCAGGACGTACTTGTAGCTTACAGGCTATACTTACAAGCATTCTAAGCTTTACGAGAGTCAAAAGGAATTCTTAATACAAACAAGACACTAAACAAATATATACCCATACTGTACTATGAAGATAACATGAAATCTGAAACTGTTTTAGATATAGGTAAAGAAGTAAGCAACCCATTAGGCTTACAGAGGGAGAGTGTGTCACAGTTATTTTTACTATATACTCAGGACTGATTTTGCACGATAAGACTTCTTTTCCCCACAAGTTTTTCAGTTGCTGCAGCCGTGCAGCCTGTGTATGTCTATGCACTTGAACCAGTTGCTAATGTCTGAACATTCATAACTTAGCTGTGATAGATATATCCCAGCAATCAGGGCTGTCAGGCTGTCCTCCTGGAATAACTTAAATATAGTGTCCACCAAAGATGGACAAAATTCTAAACCCCACAGTGCACTAAAAAAATAATAAATGTTGTTAAATTTCCATTACCACCATCTCAGTGGTAACAGGTACACTTCAAATAGATGCATGATTCATGAAAATGAGTTATTAATTATAAAGGACTGTCTCAAAATGCACTTAGCAGATGTCATCACAATTATTTAAGTGCCACTTCAAAGTAAGTAACATCAGCAGTGTAATTATCCCAAGCAAAGAAAAAAAAATCTATGTTAATCTAAGAGGTGTCTTGTATTGAACTTTGTAGAGCCTGACTGCTGGGTTATAAGAATGATCTTCCATTAACCTTTATGTAGATAGGTCCTTGATTAATGCTCCCAGATGTTACACATTACTCAAGAAAGATGCTTGTTGGAAACGTTTCCCAGAAATAGAAAGAAGATGAAAAATAATCAAAATTCACTAATTCTCAATGTTTGGAAGATATTGTTGTACTTTCAAGTGGTGTATTTACTGTTTTTATATAAGGAACTTGATCTAATAAGCAAATTATTTCCAAATAGTTTCAGTATCTTAACCTCACATACTTGCTCTTGGTTAGCCCTAAGGCTGATACTAGGCTTCTGCAGCCACAATTACATAATGGCGATGAAGGGAACCGACCATCCGTTTTTTTCACTGCAGTATTTCTCATTTGTGTATCAGTACAAGTTATACATAACAAGCACTTTGTTCTTTGTCTTTGCAAGAACTTTGCTTTCCTTCTAAATGGTTACTCATTTGAAGCTAAAGGGATCAAAAGTATTCACTGTGAATGTGTTGCTTAGGTATGTATGTAATCTCACCCATGATGTGACCACAGCCAGAGTGCGATTTAGTATGGTGGTAGATCTCGAAAGTCCTTAGAAAGGTATTTCATTAAGTTCTGAAATAATATGAATTTGATATTTGGCTTTAAGGAAGTTCTGTGGGATGGTCATATCTGTACTTCCTTCTAAGAATGTCAGCTAACACTTTTTGCTTCATAGCTTAGTTCTATACTTGCTCTACTTATGCTTTCAAGCTGTCATAAAAATGTGTTATTACAATTTAAGAAAAATATGAAATTTATTTATGAAAATTATTAAAATAATAATACAAATGATAGAAGTATAAATAAAGCTGATACTGTTGCATCTAAGGTAATGGTAATCTTAGCTTTTTATGTAGAAAGGGAGAGAGAAAGTTTCGGCTTAATGCACTTCTGTGTGTACATGTTCATGGCTACAGGCGTAGCCATGTTCTTGACACGCTCTCATAAAAATTCTGATGTGACCTGAGATGCCCTGCAGTTTTCTGCTTGGTTTTCATCTCAAAAGCCTCAGATCTACTCTAGTTCCCTTGTGTGGATGTCTCAGATATACTAGTGATGTATCAAATGGTACTAGGCAACTCTGTTTACATATCCAAATCAATCTAAGGGTGAAAGGAACGTATCTTAGTGAATGAAATACGAGGCCATTAGCCAATCTACTCAATGAAGTCTTGAGAGTAATTAAACTAACTGTCTATAGAAGTCACTTTGTGACTGGTCAGATTATTTATAGGGTCTTTTTTTTTTTTTTTTGGTACAGGGTCAACTCAAATGCCTAGACTTAGAGGCTTATTTCAACTGCTTAAACATATGCATCTGGTCCCAACTGTGATGCTAAAAGTTGTCCATCTGGCTTTCAGATGCTGCTTAGAAAGGACATAGATTTCTTGTAAGCTGTAAATGTCAGATCTGCCAATACTGGGCAGATGTTTCTTTCCAACCCTGGAGCTTCTTAAATTGCACTAGATGCCAAATGAACTTGTCATGAACTTGTGATGTCCATAGGAGCTTAGAGTCATATCTATGTGTGATCATCTATGTGTATACATATACATTTAAATGTCTTAATTTCATAGTGTCCCTCTCTCTCAGCAGAGATCTCCTCTAAGCCACACAAAATATTCGCTCATATTTTGCAACCTCAGAATATATTATTCAGAAATTCATTAACCATTTACCATTCCAGCTGAGGTTTTCAGAAAAAAAAAAAAAAATGATACCAGAAACATTTTGCCCAATGTAAAAAATTCTTTACTGAATAATGACAATCTTATTCCTTTTCTTGATTACCTGTATAAATATATCTTTTAAGGAAGTAACATAAGACATTTTTAGTCCATCAAGCTCAGACTATAATGCCAGGTGTAATTTGCCAATTCTTTTTACACAATTAAAATTCAGATTTTCATACATACAAATGCAGAGATGTTCAATTCAAGTGCATATATTTTGAGAGAATTAAGACTAAGGAATATTGATTCTTAACACATCCAAAGGTTTTTCCAGGTATAGAGAGATATTTAAAGAATTGCTTGTGATATCATATTGCTTAAGCAGAAAATTTTCAGTAACAATAGCACTGTTTTGATAGAAGATAAGCACTACCTTTACCTATACTGAAAGCCAGGAACTAGCTCTGAACCAGTAAGAAGGCAGATGCTTTAATGAAGTAATGAATCCAAGATTATAAACCTGTTTCTCAGGGTGTCATGCTCAGACACTAATCATGTTGCAGAACGGTGTAAGAATCGGGGACATGGATTCTGCGTGAACAACCAAGGCCTTAGATTTTAGTTACTTAGGCTCTTAGCATAAGTTAGGCCC
>JAWLRI010000731.1:3480872-3492325 GCA_034781795.1 Crypturellus tataupa
CTCTGCAGAGCTGCTCTCCAGCAGGTCGGTCCCCAGCCTGTACTGGTGTCTGGGGTTATTCCTCCCCAGGTGCAGGATCTTGTACTTTGCCTTATTGAATTTCGTAAGGTTTCTCACCTCCCAGTTGTCGAAGTGTTCAAAGAATGACAATTTGCTTCTGCTGTAATGCAGAAACCCTAGAGTTGGAATTGTAAGTCACTAATGATGAATTAATAATAACTTAAAAAAAAAAAAAGAAATAAGAAATAAGAAAAAAAGAGATTCTGAGAGTTTGGTAGGACAAGTTTTATGGCATAACTTGAACATGTACAGAATTGTGTAACAACCTATTGCAGCTATGCACCATAGGTAGCGCCATCTTTATATTTTATATAAGTCAACTAATTATACAGGTGTGTACGGAACTGAGTATATGGAACCAGTCCTCTGGTATCCTGTGGAGCAAAATATGTGAGTTTACTTATTATAATTAAAGGGAAACATGTATTCTATTGATTCTATTTGTCTGATACCCCACTCTAGAGGCTTGATTATAAATCGGATGTTACACTTGTACTTATTGTACAGATGCACCCTTAGATTTGACAGTATGGGAGAATTTGAGAAACTATCAAGATAGTGTTATACTGAAAGTCAATGAATAAAACCACATCCATAGGTGATGCACTATAACAGATAACATCATTGTTTTTTCAATGTTTTTCCAACTAACAGATAATATTGTTTTTTCTTCAATTCTAGTCGGAGTGGTATTAGCTATTCTTCAGCAAATGGAAATGTATAGAGGTGCCCAAGCACGATAATCAAATAGTATACCCAACACAAGCTGTTTAAAACTAACAATTAGGATATGGACAATATGAAAATTACTGGTCTATATTCATCCCACTACACAGAAAGAGAAAGCTTCTTTTTTAATAGTACACTTTGGGTTGTAGAAAATAGAGAAATCCACAAGAAAGTGAGATGATTGTCATAGGAAATTCTGCTTAGCTTTGCAACAAAAGCTATTAATAAAAATGAGTTGCCTCTAGTGCCGCTTCACTGCATGAGTAAAGGTCTCTAATCTAATGACAAGCCATATACTAGCAAAGTTAGCCTGGAGGCTGAACATGGCAAGACCACTCTATGCTAAATTTCTTTTTATTCAGTTCATTTATAAGATTAATCCATGTAACAGATCATGCCACATGGTGTCACAGCTGTTCCCCACTTTCTTTAAAGTATCTTCCTTCTCCCTTACTCTTTTTTTACATTTGGTTATTCAGAGTTGTAACATATAATTTTTAACTACTTAAGATATGCAGTGTAATTTGAATCCACTACACTGAAATATAGTATAACAGCTTAAATATTGCTTTAAAAACAAATATCTACTTTAAAATCTGGAAAAGAACTCTATGCTGTTTATCTGTGTTGAGGCAAATTCTCCTAATTTCTAATTCTCCTAATATATAAATATGTAATATGTAAATATATAACTATACATTATATATTTTATACTATTATATCTAATAGTAATAATAATATGCTATATGAGAATATAACATAATAAAATACTATATCATATAATAATATATGTAATATATTATTGTATATTATATAATATATAGTGTATAATTTATATATAAACATATAATTCTCCTAATTTATAAATTCAAAGATCTTTCTTGGTCCATCTTTAATTCTATCAGCTGTTGCCAATTAATAAGCAATATAGAGAAATTAGTGATATAAAAATAAATGATATATAAATGACAATAGATACCCTGAAATCTAATAAAGGATTATTTTTTGTAAAGAGTTTGAAGAATGGCTCTTGTGATCAGATGTTTCAGTTCTCTTGTCTTGTCAACAGAGAAGGCAAAATTTCTGTGCTCACAAAAAGTATTTTGTATTGATGAATGGAAGTTGCAGATAAATTGTAAGATACCGCCAACAAATGCACACATGAACCTATTATGAGGGGCTACAAAAGGGGAATGTGTGAACATGTTCATAAGATGAGAAAATGTGGAAGAGATGCTAAGAACATTAACAACACGATGAATATAATGAGCTTTTCATTGAGACTGAATATAATGTCCTTTGAGATACTTTATTTGTTATTTGTTTTAAATGGCCCAGTGTATAATCTGTTTGCATTTGAGTAATGTATAAGCATACAGAGTTGGGAAAACTTCTCTCACTTGTGAAATCAGTGACAGTGCCAGGGGGCAATTGCTCTCTTTTTGAAGGTGAACAATGCTGTCAAAGATCAGTGCTTCCCAGTGTACTAACTTGGGGAAGTGGATGTCTGTATTTTGTTCTTTTGCATTAAATCCTTAAGAGAAGTAAGTGTAGCATAATACTAGAACTTGCCCTGGGTACAGCAGGGTCTTCATTCTGATAAGGAGTATACAGTATTACCACAATAAAAATAATAATAACAAATAATACAGTCTTATCACATATTTCTTTAAGAGACATCATAATATGAGTGGAAAATTACTGTCTCTGGATACAAGCCATTGGTTTTACTCAAAACTCCAAAAGAGATAATGTTTCTGAATTGCTCAGAAGTTTGCAAGTGTGTGTTCTTTAGAACTGGGAAAAATCAAGCCCGGTGCACCATTTTTTTCAACAATTCAAGTAAGAACTAATTAAAATATTCAGCAACATTTATCTTAAAGGAAAAATGAAGCAGCCTCGTGTATCAAGAACATTTTGTCAAGAAAAGCATAAGCAGTTGCAAAATCTAATCCTGCCTCAAAGATTCACACAGCCATGTGAAAAATTTATACCTTTACTGTATAAACGTGCACAAAGGAAAAAAAAAAATCTCCCTCAAAATCCGCTTCATTGTTTCATGTAAAGTGAAGGAAAATAGTCACATTGCTGAAATTTTCACATTCTTTGGAAATGAAGCGCCTTTTCTAGAAGAAAATTAGAAGCACAGACCTATATTCATGCACGGATTTGTACAGGCCTCTAATTTCAGGCATGTAATTAGACTTCACGAGTCAATATGCCTGTAGGCATGCAGGAAGTTGCTCACTATATTTAAATATCTTGCTGAATTGGGGTCACATAATAGTAATCTTCTGGAACCCACGTTTTGTCAGATCTTAGCTAGGAACTCTCTAAGAGTTGGTATTGCTGCTGCAGCTGACAGAGACAACTTAGAAATTGAAAAATCATTAATGAAAGCTGAACATTTTTAAAAATAAAATTGAACAAAATCCCTAAGGCAGGTAACTCTGGAAACTTTCATGAAACAAGGAGAGCTGAAGACATGACTCTGTTTCATCACTAAGGACAGCAGTAAAACTATAAACCTTATGCTGGCATGCCATAGCATAATATATTAAAAAGAATTCTAAAGTCTTTTTCTCTTTCATCTTTTTTTCCTGTTTTCAAAGATAAGCACTATGTGAGATTAATATTAGAATGACAGGGACACTGAACTGGAATTCATTGGGGGTTTAAAATATCAAGTTTCAGGCTTTATTGAATGGATGGTAAAAATAAGAAACATGGCATATTCAGTGCAGTAGAGAAGTGAGCTGCTGATATAATGTCATTTGGACTGAAATAATAAGAAATATTAAATAGAAACTACAAATAAAGAAGGCCTACTACAAGGCTTAGAAACCTTGCACCCTTAGAAGGCTTGCACCCTTAGAAAGTTTAGAACAGCAGTAACTATTTTATAAGCAATGGAACCTGTTAGAGAATTTGGAAAATTAAGTAATCTTTGTTTAAGCATGCTTGTCTTTTTCCACAAATAGTATTAGTTTGGTTTTCTGCAAAGTTTCTTAAAAGCTTTTCATGAAGAGAGTATATTTTAGAAGTAGTCAAAGAGAAAAACACAAGAATACTGGAAAGCAATGTAACCTTAACATACACCGCTGCTCCCGAAACTGTCTATATGAAAAGCATAAGGATGAAATATTCTGAGTTGTGCTCTGCTGTTTGTAAAGAGTGACTATTTTTTATGGTATATGATTTTATAAAAACATAATCTTGGTTAATTACTATTCAGGAAACTCGTTGAATTTTCCCTTACAAAATATTGTCTCTACTGTGTCAGAGGGAAGGTATAACAAAGCACAGTGAGAACCAAGGGTAAAATTGCTATTACCCATCAGAAAACAACCTGCAGATAGCTCATTTATCTTGCAAACACTTCACCTGCTGGTCTTTTTAAATAATTTATGACATTCCATCTGTCCTTACATTATTTACAATACATATATGTATATGAATATGCATCTGTGTATTAAAGACTGTTACTTTAGTACCTATAGTACCAAACTCTTCTAACTGAAGTATTGTAGATTCTCAGGTAGGAACTTTCTAAGAGTCCTATTGCTGCTGCAGTTGGGAGTAGGTGACAAGGGAAAAGGAAAGCTAAAATTGACTAATACAAGCTGAGCAAGTGTGTATTTTGTGAATATATCCGGAATGTGTATGTGTACATGTATATAAATATATACACACATATATACATGCTTACAAAATGTGATAGTGTCTGACCAGATTGTGTGTGACAAATATAATACTGTGGGAATGCACTTTTCACTAAATTTTCACATCTCCTCTACAATTATTGAAGTGTCATTACTGCAACTAGCTAAATTATTCACTAGAAAAAAATTCTCAGCTAAACTTAATCATTTTTCCCTGTTTATAAAGAATATGCAGACCCACCCTTTCTTTCTGTCTGATGAATTCATTATTTAATAATTTCTCAGAAATATTCTAACTCTGTATTCATTGCAAACTATTTACATTGCCTACTTAATGAGTGTGGTATGTCTCACAAATCAAATTTTATATTTCTTTCTCTTTAACTGTATGACTGGAACTTTTTAAAACTAGAGTGTGATGAACGGCAAATAGCAAGAGGAAACAAAATACATCTAGATTGAATTTTCGATATACCTTTTTTCATGTTTAATTTTATAAAGCTTTAAGGATTATGAATATTTTCATGAATATTTAAGAACTGTAGTCATAAAGGACAATTAATATAACTTAGCATAAACAGTAGAATATTTTCTTTTTCAGTAAAATATTAGTAGATTAGTTATTTCTGTGTTTGACCAAATCCAATCCACATTAAGAACTTAAATACCCAAATCCTCAGGAAAAATCTATTGAAATTTTAAGGACTGTATCATCTGAACAAACTTTATCATGATAATCTAAGACTACTTTCTGTGCTGCAGATATTTAAAATGTTTTAATGTTTCACTACTCAGAACTTCAAAATTTACAGCACAAGAAGACCCATTTCTCATTGAAAAAAGTTGATGAAAATATAATTTTGGAATTCTTGCTGCTAATAATGTTTTTTGTTTGTTTGTTTGCTTGCTCATTTTTTCTTTTTAATGCAAATTTCCGGACTATAGAAGATGAAACCTCACAGCTATTCTTGAATTGCTGGAACCAAAAATATTACTACTTCTAAAGACAGAATGAAATAACGAAGTAGTGTATATTCGTACATTTCCATTCAAAGATTCTGCCTACACATTGCAAGCTCTCCATGGAACAGTCCCTGCCAACTTCAGAGATCACCTCTCTTTCTAGTCAGCCGTAGTCACTGGCATGAGCAGAGACATCCGGCAGTACTTAGAAGTCCGTGAACTCTGAGGCAGAACTTCCACTGAGGACAGAAGCTGATGCTTGCCCATGCAGGAGATATGAACTACATGGATTTCAACCCTTCCTATAAAAGCAGCATCTTTTATTTGTTTTACATATTTATTCTTAGTAATTTCCAGTTTGCACTAATAGGGCTGTGTTTCCTTCAGTAAGGGGAACAAAACGAGAAACACCGTTATAGATATTACTCTGTTTAAACAGTTGGGAAGCACTTAAATGCTGTGAGGATGCAGTTTCATGAATAATTACACAGATAATTAGTTATACTTTTATGGATGGGATAGAGATTTTTTTTTCTCAAATGGTCGTGATTTTTTTTCCCTTTAGGAAAAAGCACTACCACCATATCTTCTAAGACTTGAAATGTGTAGGGGTATTCTTGAAATCTTGAATCCACAGTAGCAGAGCATTTGGCCTCAGGAAAAAAAAAAAAAAAAAAAAAAAGCTATTAATGGAAAGCTGTGAAGACACAAACCATCTGCTAAGTACATATAAAAATGATCACAAAAATGCTAAAAAGAGAATCAGGGAAAAAACAAAATGCATTAAACATTGAATTTCAGAGTGCTTTTCTGCTAATAGCAAAATGTCCTTCAAATCTGTTTACAGGAGATTGAAGATAAAAAAGAAAATTGGTCTACTGGAATTACAACTGAGCGAGAATATAAGGGAAAAAAGAATGAGAAAAATGAGGACTGAACATAAACAAAAACACGGATCATATTTCTTGATATAACCAAGAACAGAGATAGTGTTATCTAAGCCACTCTGTATTAGATCCAGAATGGATCATAATAGAAATTAGATCTAAATAGAAATAGATCTAAAACAGATAATTTTGCACCTGATAGCTTATTAATTTTCTTTCTGTATTTGCATTTTTTTTTGCATATATTTTTTCTTTTATCTGTCACTATCCCTGAAAGGCTTCATTAATTTAAAATTGATGAAGATTTCCACCTTAAAAGATATTTCAATGTAATTTAGAAAATAAATAAAAATAGTCTTGGTAAAATTCAAGTTATCGTGCTTAATAATGTCACTATTTAAAGTTTTTTATACCAGGATCAGACTGGAAATGCACACACATAAAAGTTCAGTGTAATGCAGTGGAATCTTGGATTCTTTTGAAGTGATCTTTGTTGAATGAGATCTGTACCTCTTTTTATGTATAATGCTACTCTTAACTTATTCTTTTGGTAGATATTAGAAACCTGGTTTTGTTACATACATATAGAATTAATAGTCAAAATTGAACAGGCAATAATGTTTTCCCGCTAAATGCGTAAGTGAAGAAAAGCGGTTTAAATGATCTTTAAAAGGCGCACATACATTTGGATATTTGAAACAGACACTGTATAAGTATTTGTTTATCTTTTCTGTAAACAGATATAGAAAAAAATTGTGTTCTGTTCCCACTAGATTTACATCAGTAAAATAAAAGTGGCTTCATGGAATCATTCAAAATATATATAACTATGTAGCTGAAATCAAAACAAAGGCCTAAAGTTACCAATTGCAATTGCAAATTAAAATATAGTGGGCAATGTATTACTATAGGATATACATAAAAAATTATACAGAAATAATTTGTTCCATGCTAAAAGAGCCATCGAGACTTTATGAAAATATATTAAAAGGTATACCTAAACATAACATAACATGAAAAGTTATACAAGTTTCAAAGAGAAAAAAAGACAGAAAAAAATTGAATAATGATGAAAGCCTTTGAAGATCAGGTATAATGAGCACTTGAAACTTTGGATACTTTTCCAGCTTATTTAAATTCTTAAAGTATGAGACCTGTCTAAACAGACAGCAGATTTTTTATGACTTTTTTTTTGAGCAGTCTTAATAAGCTAGAAATAATAATATTTTGGAGTATGGTTTGATTTTTGAGTATATTTATGGGACTCTAAGAATAAATTAGACTTTTAGAAAGATGAGTTAGATTTACATTCGAATACTGGCCCATCCAATGAACTTAGAATACCCTAAGCTTGCCAGCAGTGCCCACCTTGTAATATTTGCAACAGGCCTAGGGCAGAACAATGCAGGTGACATAAAAATATTTCCTCCAAACTACCTTGAATCTTTTCATGTGTGTTTTATTATAGTTAGAAAATTAAAACAGAACAGATGTGTCATGTCAGGTATAACTATATGGTGAAAACATTAGGTAAACATTGACTTTTAGAAGTTACATATTTTATTTATATGAGGAAGAGCAAATGAATCCTCAGCATATGAAATATGACTTTCATTTTCTAGTCTTTTATTCAAGGCAGAGTTAGTGAAAGAGTGCAAAAAAGGAGATTAAGTTCACTTAACAGACAGGGTCAAACCTTGTTAGAAATTACGCACTAGATTTAGATGCGAAAGGTTCTAGGAGCTCTTTTTGTTGATATAAATATAGAGACTTGCTAGTTATTATATATTCTTTTGCATTGATATTTCCACTGACTCTAAATCTACCTATAATTTTCATCTATTAAAGAAATAGGGAATATTTCTGAAAATGTTTCATTTTACAATTTGACTGGAACCTTCTAAGTAACTATCTTTTATGACCTTGAACTTTTTTTGATAAAATTTGCTGATGACTTTCTCCAATCAAACATTTTACCAGAAGTGGAACTTTGGAAATGAAAGGTGGTGGAACTATCTGGAAATTAATTTTCTAGATTTTAATGTCAAGTCTTTTCCCACAGCTTTCAAGATAAGAATCCAATCTAAATTTGTAGTCTAAATTGTGTTGAAAAGATATTAGGTATACTGCCATGGCTCTGTCTTTGGAAACAATTTTTTAATTATAAGAATGCCTATTAATTGTTAATGATATCTTCCTGCAATATAGTGTAAATTCATTTTAGTGTTTGCTACAGTGCTGGATAAATCATTTTTTTTTATCACCTATGAAGGCAAAAGTTAAACAAGACTAATGAAAAAAAGGTTTATTCATATTTACGAACTTCTAAGTGATTTAGATTCTGTGAATGATTTCAGAACCCATAGCGAATGCATTAAAATATTTTAATTCTGAAACCAGTGCCAAATAAAGGTACTAATTTCATTTAAGGTAAGAGATGAGCTGTCCTTGATAACACACTAAAATAACTTTCATGGTATTATTTTTCACGGATAACATACTGCATAAACTGCAACAGATTTTTGTCTAAAATGATTAAACCAGTTTCTTTTATATCTTATCATAGACTTTAATGAAATTATTAATAACATTAATTTTTACTTTTGCAACTATATTTATTCTGTATAGGAAAAGTCTACAAATATTTATTTCTATTTGGAGAAATATAAATTTCAAGAAGGAAGAAGTGACAAAATGCATTTAAAGCAAAGCTAATGTGCCGTCACTAGAAGCTCTGTCTTTCTTTAATAACCATATGTTTTAGTATATCTGCTGAGAATAAATCACACAGCTGCTCAGTTCTAGACGATAATCTTTCCTGACAGTAGAACAGTAATACTTCCACAGAAATAAAGGAAGAATTTTATTTTTAACTTTCAAAACCAAATACTATGTTACACTCTCAGAATGATATTCTGATGCTGCAGAAGCAAGGAAGTGCTGTTTATAGTTCTGTACAAATAATTTTATACTATTTTCATAGAATATAATGCCTATGAATATACATTGCACACTGAACATCAAGAATGGCGATAGTGTAAAGAGGAGGAAAATGGGTAAAAATGTACAAATGGCCTCTGTTCAGTGAGAATTGCATCATGTAAATTTTAAGACTGTTCAGTGTCCATTTTCATTTGAAATTAGACATTTTGTCATCAAAGAGATTATGAAGTAAAGGCTAATAAAGAAGCGCCTGCAGAAAGATATCTCTGTATATTTATTATGATGTACACATTTTTTTTCACCATCTTTTTAAAGAATAGAGAATTAGCCACTATTGGAAAATGTAATGAAGACATCAAAATTAAAGTCATTGTTACTGTGAGGATTTAAAAGTGTTTTTTTTTTTTGTTATTGCTGTTTTTTTTTCCTGAAGATAGGATTAAAAACTCTCTGTAATTACCAAATCTTAGCTGTTATTTTATTTTAATTGGTTTTTCAGACCACATTGAAAGGTGAACACTTTCTTCTATTTCAATGCTGCTAATGAGCAGAAATTTCCAAAGTCTCACCCTGCACAACAAACAAAGACAAAAAATAGTTAAAACTTATTTCCCATGATATCCATGATGATTACGATTTGTGCCTGCAACAAATTTATGACTAAATATGGATTATTTAGAAGATTCTTATTCCAGATAAATTACACAGTATTTGAGCATTTAAAATCCATGTGCTGTATGAGAGTACTTCTAACCCATGTACTGTGTGAGGAACAGTTTTGGGGTCTGTGGAGGGTGATCTCACCTATATTCCCTTTTCTAATCTGTGTGTATCCCTTCACCTCCATGAACTTGCTTTCAAGATCTCAGAGCTCTCCTGTAGATATTTTTTATGAGGACTTTTAGAAGCATGACTATTTATATTTTAGTAAGTAGGCATACTATGCAAACCTTATGTGATATCTGGACAAATATCATTTATCCCACTTACTGTGTGTTGGAGGTTGGAAGACTCCAACTGTGCTTGCTTTTATGAAAGTACCTACGTTGATAATGAATGGATCTAGAGGATTTAAAAATTCTGGTAATAGCAAAAGACTTTCCAGTGATTAGGATTATTCTACCACCTTCAGCACTGAGTGAGATCATGAATCAAAGCAAACCAGGGAGAAAAAGACTGTTTTTTAATGAAAAGAGAAAAGGAAATAGAGAATATAGATGAGAAGGAGATAGGACAGTCTTCCCTAATATATACAGTGAGATATATCTGTCTGACCTTACTGAGAGGCATTTTCTCATCGTTTGGTTTGGACAAAATGATCAAGAGAACAATAAATGTTTTTCTGGGAAAGTGTTACCTGCCATACTGCAATTCACTTCATGTTATCTTCTTTTAGTTAGAAAGGCAAAGCCTTCATTAAAGACACTTTGGAGAAAAGTGTAGAGTCATGGAGCATGATCAATAAATGACCAGTCTCAAATGAGAGGAGTTAGATCACCCATCAAAGAAGCAGTGCCTATCTTCAATGGTTAGCTCAGAGGTATTAAAATAAGGCTAAGATCCTTAGCAAAAGATTTCAACAGTCTGTTGCTAGTAATCTCTAATTATATGTTAACCCTCAACTAGTATATAATGGAGTATATAATCTGGTGAATGTACACCACAAAGGACTATGCTGAGAAACTTTCCGTATAAGGCAAAAGTAGAATATGGATACAACAGACAGATATTACAGGATGATAAGGCATATGATGCCTTTCCATGCTCAGGACTTTCTACTTTCCCATAGAGAGATATGAAAAAATAATGTACTTCCTTTCTTTTTTGATGTTACGTGCCAGGAGCGTAGCACACCGTCACGGCCCGGCTGTCCCACTTCGCACCCGCTACTGGGCTGCGTGTCCTTTTTCGGCTTCCGCGCTATATTCCGATAACGATGCGCAGGCCTGGCCTCCCAGCCACCCCCCAGGGGCGAGGCTCCCTCAACACTTACGCGCGCAGCTGCAGGGGAGAACAGCTGCACTAATCTTCCCTGGATCCTCAGGTAAGGGAGGTCTTGCAATAGAGTGGCACCCAGGGGTGCACTTCCTTCTCCACTCCAAGTCAACTCCACAGGAGCAAGGAATAAAGCACATGTGAGGAAAGCTCAGGTGTGTGTTTTCACAAATAAGGAGCTTCCCCCACAGCCTGGCTGAAGAGCAGGACAAAG
>JAWLRI010000731.1:3492425-3502700 GCA_034781795.1 Crypturellus tataupa
CAGCCCCGGTGCGCATGCCTCGACCAAGGTTTATCTAAAGGTCATAATGATGTTCTATAAAGGCCTAAAATCCCAATATCAACTCCCTACACTTTTTGGAAGAGCTTTTTGATAAGTTTAACTTCAAGTTCCTTCTAATGTGTAGTAATAGTGTAGTAACCCCTACTCATACTGGCATTCCATTGCCACAGCTGGAGCAGGTTTCATAGTTGAAAATGTGGTGCTCTCACTTCTATATTTCTGATATCCTAATTACCGGTTTAGCCAATGCTAACGGAACAGCTTGTTATGACTTGTAAAAATGTGAAGTTTATAACAAAAGGAACCAAATGTAAGGATACGCTCTACACCACTTAACATTTTTGTCTCCTTCAACTATCTATAAAATCTAAGTAAAATTAAAGAACAAGTTAGAAATTACACATGAGCTTCTCTTACCGCAAAATATTAAATATTAAATATTTCATAACTCAGTAGAATTACCTGAGAATTATCTGAGAAGGAACTTTGTGTCTTACTAGTATGCTATAAGGAGCACGTAAGGGAGACAAAGGAAGAACAGGTCACTGATGAAAAAAATATCAGCTGGGATAAGCAGTATATACAACTGCTAGTAGTGCTTTAAGACTGCTAGCCTTTAATTTACAGTGCTCGTATGTAATGAGATGCTGTTTCAGATCTTAACATTCTCATGAAACTTTAGGATGTGATAGATCTTACACACAAGAAAGTATTTCCCTGCTTTTATAATAAAACTTCCAGAGCAATGAATATTGATGAGCAAGGAAAGTGTCTTCTCTGGAAAGCAGCTGGGTCAGGAGCTTGATTCTGAGCTGATAACCTGTAGTTGGTATTGGTGTTGCTTGGTACTGCTATTGCTTTTATGGGACAGAAGAACAAATTTGCCATGATTATTCTTTACAGAAATTCAGTCCTGTCACCTCCTCCACTAGGACTAGCCAGATCATCCAGCATGTAGTGAACTGTACAATATTAATGAAGAAGTATATAGTAGCACAATTTAAAGAAACGAAGAATGCCTGGTGACAAAGCTATTACTAAAGGCACAGCAGAGGATGCTCATCTGGTCACAAGAGGTGACTTACCCCATACAGGTGTGGTGGCTGCCACTGCTGCCTCTGCCATCAGCTCCAGTAACTATTATGCAGTTAGGAGATATGTTGGGGAAATGGGAGAAGGAAGGTGTCCATAGGCTGACAGCTCTTTTTATCGTCTCCTTCCTTCTCAACATTTCTTACTCTTACTGCCACAAAGCAGTTCATAAAGAACATGCAAGGGGACATATATATTTTACGGAGGTGTCCACTGCAGAACATGTTCAGGTAATGACGGATAAGTTACGGGAGAAAAATTTCTGAAACTGGAGATATCAGCTGAGGCTCTTTCAACACATACCTCTACTCTAAATCTTGGCAAAGTCTAGCAAATCTCCTTGTCAGGACTCTGATTCACTACATATTCCTGACCAACTGTCTTCCTGGTATAGGACACAGCAGAAAGAGGGAAGGTGCAGATAGACGACTAACAAGTAAAAAAATCACCAAGGGTGGGAAGCAGAAAGTTTCTTCAGCAGCATGATTAAAAGCAATTGGGAAGTGGGAAGAAATAGATGGAGATAGGCAATATAGGCAATGAAGTATGCTGAATCTAGTTTGAAAATACAACATCAGAAACAAAAAAAACCTAAAAAACATAGTCTGACTGATGAGTTAATGGGATTATAAACTCATAGTGACAAGAGATTTTGGTAAGGGTCAATTTTAACACTAAGGAGACAATAATATTAAGCTAAGGAAAGAAATATTATGATATTCATTAATAGTGATTTTTACCTTGAAAATCTGTATTTCCTTAATCCTTTAACAATTATTTGCCTACTTTTGAAATACTAAATCAAAGCAACAGCATACGTCTGCTCAACCTTTTCTGTTCCTACGCTAACAAGACTAATGATTAACAAGTCCAATAATTATCAAATTTACAGATCTTTTCTTTGAATTGAGCAGAGTTCTGGGAATATCTGTGTTTTCAGGAGAACTGGAAGATCAATGTGACATGTGCAAAGATGTAGCTTGAAGAAAAGATACCTTCCTTCTTAGGTTAATATGCCACATAAAAAAAATCAGCAATAATTAATAGATTGTGGAACAATGAAATAGCACCTTTGCAAAAGACAATTATTCCTTAACCAATCTTACTTCAAAGAGAGAGGAAATTACCCAGTGTATGTAAATAACCCCCTTAGATAGAAGAAGCATAAATGTGCTATATATGCACACATCTCACACAGCCAGCCTGCATTCCATGGCGATACAGCAGTCAGTAGGTGAATGCTGGAGAAATAGAGGACTTGGCTATAAAGGAACAAAACTTGTTATGCAGTGCCATTGGAAAGCCAGCTGAGAGGCAGATAACTTAGCTAACTTAGTTGTAGGTAACCCAGTGAACATGAACTCCCTGTATGATGCCAGAGCTCAGAGTACTAATAAAGCCTTTAGCTAAGTAAACAGGAGAATATAAGAAAGAAACAGAAGGTACTACCTTCACATAAGTGAAGCCATGACTGCACCATATACTGGGGTCTAAAGCTGAAAGTTAAAACTCAATAGGTTTTTGAAAGTTGAAAGTAATTAGGTGAAGAAATATGAAAAA
Source organism: Crypturellus tataupa (assembly GCA_034781795.1). NCBI lineage: Eukaryota > Metazoa > Chordata > Aves > Tinamiformes > Tinamidae > Crypturellus > Crypturellus tataupa. The sequence continues at coordinate 3,495,099 of JAWLRI010000731.1, forward strand.
AAAAAAAAAAAAAACTGTTGAGAGAGAGATGCCTCAGATACTCTGTTCAAAAGTTAATTTGTGACTTTACCATGGACTGAACATTTTCATTTAGGAAAAGATCCCACTGACAATAAATTGTCAGGTCTATAGAGCAATTAGCCAAGGATCAAAATGATTAGGCAAGAATCTAAAAATTATGTCAGTTAAGGGAATAAGTCAGGAATAGACTATAAATATTGGACAAGTTCTCCCTGAGTGATATCACCTATCACATCTGCCAGAGACCAAATACTGGGATAGAAGGACAGCTGCTGTGAGCCAGTAGGACATTTCCTGCATTTACGTGGTTTGGGGAAAAAATAAAGGCTTTTCACAAGAGGTAATTGTTGGATTAGTTCGAAAAATGAGGCATATTTTATCACACTGATGATAATAAAAACATCCTGTCCTCCATGGGATATTTTATAGAGATTTCTTTTGTTGTGACTACAAGCCATGAATCCATCTGTGAAACTGGAACCCAGAACTCAAAATACAATGGCTTAAAAAAGTCAAGTTTAACTATGGTAAGAATTCATGTGTTTTCTTTTAGGCTTTGGCAGATGAATAAATATATCATTACTTTGCCCAGTGTTAAAGTGTAGTACTATAGTATAACTATTTTTAACTTGGTTAGATCTAGATGTTTCTTGATGAAGCACAGATGAAACAAGCATCAGGTTGGATAGGATAATATTCCATTCTTGTGTTGGAAAAATATTTTTTCTCCTACTTAGTTTAATGCAAAATGCTGAAGAAAAGAACTTCCATTCTCTTAAAAAAATATTTTCTTTTCAAAGATATTTTCATTCAGTTCTATAATGCTCTTCATCTTCATGTCACACATCTTTGCCAATGAAATGTCCTCTAGCTGTTAAGTGCTGCAGTAATTCTGGGAAAGTACTGCTTTGTTTTTCTTTTTGTTCTGACAGTACTTTTCAGATTTGTAATATGTTTTCTTAAAGTTGTGAGTTTCGTTCATATCTACCAGTTACATCATTGAGTGAAATCACACAAATCCCAGACAAACAGGGACTATCCCCTCTTCTAGCTCTGGGAGTTTTCACTGCTAATGCTGCAAGTAGTTATGCGGAGCAGTTATCTTCACTTAGTTAAAGCCAAAGAAAATAAAGTTCACTCTGCAGGGACTTCAAAGATCTACAGCTGTAGCAGTGAGATCCATTAATCTACAGGATGTTTAAATACCATGCAAGCAAGGATTATAAAAGTTAATCTTGTTGACATAAATCTTTAATATTCGAAGCACACTGCCAGAATGCTTTTACCATTTGATTAGTGTTTGTTATAAGTAAAGAGAATTTGTTATGTGGAGTACATAAACTGGGCCGTAGTGTCAAGTAGCAGTAGCAATGCCTCACAGGTCAAACAAATTACTGAGCTATTGAATGTATGGTCTATTAAGATATTAATGAGTTGGTAGCATTCTGCTAAGGTCAATGAAAAGAGTCAATATACAAAGAAACAAGCTAATTAGTGGAACTGATGAAATTGTCAATGAAATCAGTGGGTAAGTAGTATATTACAGATGCAAAGCATTATTTTGTTTAATAATGTCTTATATTATTTAAGTAGGCATAGTCTGTATTCCTCATTGTGTTGTCATTATTAACAGATGGGCAGAAATAGTTCATCAAAGTGTGTGTTATGTAGTGAAATGTAATGCAGTTTCTAATTATACAAATCAGTGCACATCCAACATGGAAAAAAACATAATGAAATACTGTTTTGATGGTGACCCAGTACTCAATGAGATGTTAAAAGCTGAGATTGTACATGCATAGACATCTACCACCTTCAGTAAGAAGTATGTGTAAAAATTGCAGATTTTCACCATGAAGTCATGGACGTGTCCTGGCAGATATGAATTCTAATTACACTTCAGCCTAATATGAACTTTTTACCGCCAATGACTTTTAGCCCCTACTGCAATATAAATATTAGTAATACAATTATTACAAATGACAGTAATGTGGGCTAATATGCTAAAGTGCCATCAATATAAGTCTATGGTTGCAGAATGAAATGAATGCCAAAACCCAGAAGATGCTTTACTATATCTGCACGTGCCAGGACTGACAATCAGTACTGCTTAGCTTTCCTGTTGTGGTGAAGATCCTTGCCTTGCTCTGTCTTTAGCTAAAGAAAGTGCTCCTTTGATAAATGCCTTAGTAAATTGGGCAGGAGAAAGCTTGCCTACATATTACAGTTATGGGCAAGTTAGAAGTGTGCATAGCATAAGAGTCTTACTTTTTACATCCTCTGTAAAACTAAATTTGCTATGAGCAAGTTCTTTGGGAACCATAGGGAAAACGAATGGGCTGGATGGGAGTTCAGGACATGGTCATCTCAATGAATTTGTCTGCTTATGTTGTTACTGGCTCGCACACATGATTGGTTATTTCCAGCGATGACCATTTGGTTCAAAGTAGTTTGTTTAGATGAGATGATCAGTCTTGCCTGGACTTTGAAGGAATTCTTATCTGAAAGAATAAAAAAGTTTTGTAGATTATAAATTCATATTTTTTTTTTCATGTATGGTGAACTATTTATTTTTAATATCTTTTTTTTAGTATTAGTCAATGTTCAACAAGCATTCAGTTGGATCATTTTTATTTTCAAATTTTAATCAAATCTGAAGATCTTAATCAAATATTCTTATAATTACATTATACTTTTTGCTTTTCAGTGTGTGCTGTTAATTTACTTCGTATTTGTGTGACAAAATAATTTTAAAAGGATAATTAAGCTTTTCCTCAGTAAACATTTCAGTTTAGTTAATGAATGAAGAAATGGTCTGCATATACTCCTTAACATAATTTAAAATCAAAACACGTCATGACCCCACAGGCTTATCCACTTTGCATCTAGATTTCTGTAGTGTTAATTATATATCAAGTGCACACAAGCTGTGGTTGCTCAGTATTACATATTACATACAATCCATCTGTAATCCATCTGTAAAGTGTAATAATACTTCATTGTCTATGGCCATATCATAGAAAGTGCCATAACATTAATTCTACGGACTGCTTGTTTCTTTGAATATATTTTGTTTTTCTGAAACACAAAAATGCCTTACTTTTTAATCTGTTAAAAGGTTATACTCATTTATAAGCTGACATTAAAAACATTCCATACGTAATGGAGGTTGGACTAGATGACCTCCAAAGGTCCCTTCCAACTTTAATCATTCTATGATTCTGTGATAATGGAGACGAAAGCAGAATCACTTTGGAGTTAAAATGTTTAGTTCTACTTTAATCTTGCTTGCCACCTGCTATTCTGTGAGAAATGATTGGACCGTATCTCTGCATGCATAGGATCATGTTGTGTCACCAAGAGACTAAAGCTAACAGTGGGACAGCAGAAGGCATCTCAACACCTCATAAAAAGTTGTGGGGTCTGGTGATCAGTGAATTTATATAAAATGTAGAAAAAGTTAAGCCCCAAAGCAGAACTATTCCAAAGAAATTCTTCCAGAAAATAATTAAATAAATAAGTAAATTTTGCCATAAAAGTGTCAGATGTCTCTGAGGTTGTGTTCCCTGGCACATTTTAATCTAACAGCAGGCTGTTTTTTTGACACAATCTCCCCTGAATTCCTGTCTATAAGACAAAGCACCCAAAACAACCTTGTAAATGTACTTTTTTATTTTCTACCTTGTGGATCACCAAAATTCATTTTTAACTAACCTTTAGTCAACTGTCCTATAATGATAGAAACAGATGTTAGAAAATCTGGAAATGAAACTCATCTTGATGACTGTCATCAACTGCAGGCTCCAGGAAGGCATTGTATGATTTTTACAACAGAATAGTTAGCCATTCATGGCGCAGAAACATTAACATGTGACTGAAGGCATATTCTCTATGACCAATAGGGAATAACTGAAGACAACAAGGCATCTCTGAAGAATATTCATCTAAATTATCTAGTGAACAGCCATGAATAATGGATACAATCAAAAATAATCAACCCTGGCTTAAGTAGTTGGCATATGATTTGCTAACCAAAGGAAGGAGCTAAGTTGGTAACAAATAGGGCAATCACCTAACTAGTGAAACTTTTTCTCTTCTCTCATGGACTGGAGAGAAAGAGCTGTCAAAATTACCTTCAAGTTCCTTGGCTTTCTCTATTGTCTTCTACAATAGTGCCCTATCTGTTTAATCAGAAAAGAAATCTTTGATGAATGTACTAAGTCCACTGGATAGAGAAAATGGAGAAAGTGCAAATTTACATTTTACATGAATAATAACATTTCATTCACAGATGTACGGTTCTTTCATTTACATTACAGTTTTTCTAGTTACCATTTTTTGCTGAATTGCAGCCTTAATTGAAGTTAATAAATAAGAAAAAAAAATACTGAAATGGTAAGTTTTGATCTTGACTGTAACTGAACTCATAACAACAATTATTCTAAAGTACAACTTATGATTTGAATATATATTAAATACTTATATGAGGTTTTTGGATCTGATTTTTATGTTAATAGGAAGCATAAATATCGAGCAAGAATTTTAAGGCTCAAATGTTCCAACTTTGAGATCCTTAAATTCGAAAAACATTATATTCAGGTAATAATATGAAATACATACATATGAAATACCTGAAATACATTAACTGATGTGTTTTGAAAAGTATATGCAATTTCCACATAAAATGTTAACTGTGTGAAAATTGAAGGGGATATGATACTTGTGCATTGGGGTAGCAGAAGAAATGGGAACATACTATTTAGAACATGCAAAAGCACAGTTTTTAAACTTAGGTCCTACAGATGTAATTCTTTAGTATAATGTATGATTTTAAATGCTCTGTGGACATGTTTGCTAGCTCTTCAGACCTAATTTATATAGTCTCGTGATACTTTTTTTCTTCTCTCCTGATAGGATATGTTTCTTTCCTCACTGACAATCAAAACATAATACAAAATAATTTGTACTGGAATGCCAAAGACATTTCACTGTTATAACAGCATACAACTTTTGCCATCAGTTGAATGTGTAGAAAGGTACTTATATGATTTAATGAGCTCCTCTGCCTCTGGGTCCTATAGCTTTTCTCAACTGGCTGTATTAAAATTATGTTGGTTGGATGAGAAAAAAAGAAGTATCAATTTTGACTTTCAAGTTGTACAAATGCTGCTTGGAATACTTTTCTGGTTGTTAGCAATCCTTTATAGAACAGATGGAATTCTCCAGCCTGAACAGAAGTTGCAAAAGAGTCTCCAAGGTGTAGATGTGTCATTTGGTCCACACCTGGCAGAGTAAGCCTGAATAAATCTAAAAAAGAAGGATGCTGAGGGGCTTTGAATGTGTTCCTCAGATATTCCCTCTACAATATGGATTGTGCTGCTAATTTGTTAACTTGAAAACACCATTGAAGAATTATATTGGGAGTTTTAAATTTTAAGCATTAAAATATTAAAGAGACACATGCTGAGACACAAAAATAAAAAAAAAGGAGAAAATCTTCATCTAAATTATAACTTTAATTCACTGTAAGTACTAATACCCACAATCACTCTAAAGGACAGCTGCATAATTAAAATTGCTGGTCCAGATCTCAGTAATTAGCTGATTTTTTTCATATTGAATTTAATACTAAATTATAAAACTTTTTTTTTTTTTTTTTTTTTTTTTTTGAAATGCAGGCTTATGACCTCTAAAAGTTATGACCTCTAAAACTTCCCAGGTTGACATCTAAAACTTCCAGGATTATAAACCATCAGTGAATATAAACCTGTATTCTTAAGGAAACTTTGGTAGATATCTGGCTTATTAGGTACCTAAATATTGCCTAGTTTCCATTGGTACTACAACCACTATGAAGCTCCTTTTAAAATATTTAGAAATGTAGCTTCCCCAGGCAGCTACCCTATTTCTTCACCCAAACTCATAGGCACCCAAACTTTCACTTGGGGGCAGGCACAAACCTTCTTGGAGATATGGCTCTGAAATCATGAAACAAGATTCTCATAATAGGTGTTTCCAGTCCAATACGGGCCGATCCCTTAGGCAAGCTTGCCACCTACTTTTATATGCATTTGATTACGATATTTTGGATGTAACTTTAAAGAAGCTGTGTTTCAAATCTTTGCTCTGTAAACTTACTTTGATTTTCCATATTTCAATACACTGGTCTCCTGAGCACAAGGATATTGGCTGTTGGAGGGCCTCAGTATTTCACTTTAAGCCCCTCCCAAAATACACCAGCATTTAAATGTATTGAACCAGAGTCTAAAAGACCAATGGGTCACCTAAATGCTGTAGCCATATTAGCTAGTGCCTGTCATAAGCTGTAAGAAACATCCAAAATTAGGTACAAGGATAGGTTTATTTCTTTGCTTTCTTAATGAGTAACCCATAGTTTATAGTGAAATTACTTAAATACCTCTGACACTGACTGATAGCAAAGGTTTCCATCCATGATGAAATGGACAGTATTGAGCATCTTCTCTTGTCCCTTGTCAGAGACAGGATCTTGCATCAAATGAACATTTATGTTGCCTGTGTTAGTGTCACTAAAAGTTTTAAGGACCACTGCATATTTTCCTTATGGTTTCAGTAATAATTATAGTCCAAGCTTGTTTAGTTAAAAAACAATAAAAGGATGTTTTTATATGATGAATAAAAGTTTTAAAAAGTAAAATTCATTAATGGTCTAGAAATTTCACTGAACCTGAATCAGTGTATCTTGTTCTTGGATAAAGCAGTTTTCCTCACCAGTCAACCATTCCAAATGCTGCGATAACACATTAAAATATATTCACAGATCAAAACCTGTTTTAGTTTCAGGTATGTGACTAATATCAGCTGATATTTGCCTGAGAAATCAAGATTGAAAATGAAAATGTTAAGAAGTCCTTACCTATAGCAGAATAATAGCAGAATAATAATAGAGTGAGATATTATAGAAAGTGAAGACAAAATACCATACATGAGAAGGCTTCGTGTTTGTTGAATAATTTTCTGATAAATCTTAGAGGCTTGCAGATAAAAAAAAGTATTTGAAAACATGAGCTACAGTAAAAAGAAAAAAAAGAAAAATGTTCACATAGAACTATCTTGAAGAAATAACATGAACTTTAGAGGGTTTAAAAAAACTGACAGTCCAGCTTTGTAAATCTGTCTTCAACACTTAAACATGAAAACCTTCAATTAAGTTATCTTGAGTTACCTTGTAGCTTGTAATACAGGCTTGGCTGAGAAGATGCAAGTCCTGTTAGTTTAAAATCTTAGAGGGGAGCCATGGTTTTGAAAATCTGGGCATACCTGTTACAGCTGTTCAAACATAAAAATGCAAGACGTGTCAGCAGGAATCCATGTAGCTTCCCAGAGGAAGGAAAGGCAGGCAGCCCAGGATAGTGCTGCTTAGCCAGCAAAGATCCATGTGCTCAAGTTGCTCTTCCTTCTTCTCTAGACTTACCTATTTCCCATGGATACTTGCAGCCTCTGCAAGATCTGTTGGAGCAAAAAGTGTTGGAGCCTGAGTCCTGCAAAACATGTGTAGGTCTAGGAAACATATTCTGAAAACATCTTGGCTAGATTAAAAAT
>JAWLRI010000731.1:3506881-3530831 GCA_034781795.1 Crypturellus tataupa
GCTCCCCATCCCCCTTCTCATCTAGTTTAAAGCCCTCTTAACCAGGTTGGCCAGCCTTTTGGCAAGGAGACGTGTGCTCCTCTTGCTGAGATGGTTCCCATCATTCCCCACTAGCTGGTGGTCGTCAAACAGAAAGTACCAGAAAGCAGAAAGAATTATTAACCATCATCTCAACCTCAAAACCCACTGTAAAGGTTCACAAAAACAATACTCTTAGTGGTCAGAAAGCAACAAGTGTGGATCAGTGCTCCAACTACCTTTCTCTGAGGGGAAAGGTACAGTGTGCGTACATTACTGAATATGGATTCACTGTATTTCTACTGCCAGGAACAAGAACTTCATCACTACTGCCGGAGTTTGGAGACGGATTTTGAAGATCTCCGGAGAAGAAGACTCCACAGCTTCTCTGGGAAGCCTATTCCGGGGTTCTGTCAAAGGAAAGAAGTACTTCCTGATATAGAGATTAAACTTCCTATGTTTCAACTTACACTCATTACCCCATGTCCTGTCACCAACCACCACGAAGAAGAGCCTGGCCCCATCCTTCCTACATTCACCCCTCAGGTACCTGAATGTGTTGATCAGATCTCCTCTCAGTCTTCTTTTCTCCAGACTAAACAGGCCCAGCTCGCTTAATCTTTCCTCATATGACAAATGCTCTGGGGCTTTAATCATCTTTGTGGTCCTCTACTGGACCCTCTCTAGAAGCTCCACATTCCTCTTCTCCTGGTGAGCCCAGAACTGCACCCAGTACTCCAGGTGCGACCCCACCAGAGCTGAGTAGAGGGGCAGGATCACCTCCCTTGACTGCTGGCAACACTCCTCCGGACGCAGGGCAAGAGCCCATTGGCCTTCTTGACCACGTGGGCATATTGCTGCCTCATGGTTAACTTGTTGTCAACTAGGACTCCCATATCTCTCTCTGCAGAACCTCTCCAGTAGGTCAAACCCTAATCTGTACTGGTGCCTGGGATTATTCCTCCCCAGGTGCAGGACCATGCACTTGTCCTTGTTGAACCTCAGGAGGTTTCTCTCTGCCCAATCCTCCATCCTGTCCACATCCCTCTGAAGGCAGCACATACCTCTGGAGTGTGGGCCACTCCCCCTGGTTTTGTATCACCTGCAAACTTACTAAGGGTGCACTCTGTGCCCTTGTCCAAGTCATTTATGAAGAAGTTGAACAGCACTAGGTCCAGTCCTGACTTTTGTGGAACTCCACTGGCCACAGACCTCCAACTAGATTCACTCCCATTTATCACCACTCTCTGGGCTCTGCCATCCAGCCAGTTCCTTTCCTTGGCATACCTAGAGATGTTCTCTAGGATGAGCTGCTCCATCACCTTTCCAGGGATGGAGGTGAGGCTGACCATCCTGGAGTTTCCCAGCTCCTCCCTCTTGCCCATTTTCAAGACTGGAGTGACATTGGCTTTCTTCCATTCCTCTGGCCCCTGTCTGCTCTCCATGACTTCTCAAAGATGATGGAGATTGGCTGAGAAATAACCCCTGCCAGTTTCCCTCATCACTCTTGGGTGCATCTCATCTGGACCCATAGATTTATGGGTGTCCAGTTTGCCTAAGTAATCCCTTACCCAATCCTCCTCGACCAGCAGAAAGTCCTCCTCTCTCTTCGTTCTCTCTTTTGTCTCCAGGCCCAGTACATGAGCAGTAAAGGTAGAAGCAAAGAAGGTATTTAGTAACTCTACCTTCTCTGCATCCTCCGTCACCAAGGCACCCTCCCCATTCAGCAGTGGACTAGTATTTTCCCTACTCTTCCTCTTGCTGATGATGTATTTGTAGAAGACATTCCTGTTGCCCCGACATCTCCTGCTAACTCTAATTCCAAATGGGCCTTGGCCTTCCTTGTTGCATCCCAGCATTCTCTGACAATGTTCCTATATTCTTCCCATGTGGCCTTTCCCTTTTTCCACATTACGCACATACTCTTTTTCTCATTGAGTTTATCCAACAGTTCCTTGCCTGTCCAAGCAGGTGTCCTGCGCTCCTTGTCTGACTTCTTTCTTATAGGAATGCACCCAGGCTGAGCGTGGAGAAAGTGGTGCTTAAATAGTAGCCAACTCTCCTGGACCCCCTTTCCTTCTAGGACCCTTGCCCAGGGGATTCCTCCAAGGAGCTCCCTGAAGTGGTCAAAGTTAGCTCTCTTAAAGCCCAGGGTTGCAATCCTACTTCTTGTCCAGCTTCCTCCTCACAGGATTGTGAATTGCAAAATCTCCTGGTCACTGCAGCCAAGACTGCCCTCAACCTTCACATTTCCTACTAGACCATCTCTGTTTGTTTGTATCATGTCTAGCAGTGCCTCTCTCCTTGTTGGCTTATCAACCATCTGCATCAAGAAGTTATCTCCAACCTCCTGGACTATCCCTTGCTGTGTGATTATCTCAGGGGACATCAGGGTGGTTGAAGTCCCCCATAAGGACCAGGGCCTGGGATCCTGAGGCTTCTAGCCTGTAAGAGGCTTCATCCATTTCCTCTCCCTGATCAGGCAGTCTGCAGTAAACTCCCACGACCGTGTCACTCTTGTTTTCCTGCCCTTTAATCCTAACCCACAGGCTCTCAACTTGCACTCCTCCCCTACGCTGAGCTCCATACAGTCCAGTTGCTCTCTCACATAAAGAGCAACTCCGCCACCTCGTATTCGTGGCCTGTCTTCCTGAAAAGCCTTAAGCCATCCATGACCACGTTGCAGTCATGAGAGCTGTCCCACTATGTCTCAGTAACTGCGGTGAGATCATGGACCTGCAATCACACACGCATCCTGTTCCCCTTGTTTATTCCCCATGCTGCGTGCGTTTGCACAGAGGTATTTGAGTTCGGCATCCAATGTGCCTCTCATTCTAGCAGGGGCTGCTGGAACTTGACTGGCTGGACCTTCAGAAGTTCTCTTATTCAGAAATTCTCTTATTTTCTCATTTAGCCTCTCCAGGCTTAGGGCACCCTACACAGGCTATGGAGTTAGGCTGCTGCGAGTGGCCCATCACCTACCCCATAACCTGCTTCCCCAATGCACCCGCCTTCCCCTTCAATCTAGTTTAAAGCCCTCTCGATGAGCCCTGCTAGCTCATGCCCCAGGGCTCTCTTCCCCTTAAGAGATCTCCCTTCCCTCCCCATTTAACTTCCCTTCAAGGGCCTAAAGGGAACATAGTTTCAGCTGTTTTTCTGCAGCCACATAGATAATTCACATTTCATAATTTGCATTTTTCATGTACTCTAATAATTCAGGGATCTGGGGCTATCTATACATATTGTTTGTGTTGCAGTTTCTTTGTACTGGCAATAAGTAAACTTGTTTTGTCCAAATTTGGGGGAATAAATATTCTGCTCAACACTGCAAGTTTGTAACAAAATACTCATACTACAGGTGGTGAAATCTACCCCTACGCCGGAAAATGAGACAAGTGTTTACACATCACCTGTCCATTAGGAATGCATACCCACCACTTTTATGTCATTTCCAGAATAGCTATTTGCAATGGTTGAAAGTCATTGCATTAATCTAAAACAAAATCTGTATGTATAATATATAATCTGAAAAAAATCACATGGTAATCTGTATTTTGCCTGTCCATATTACTGATAGAGATAGCTGGTGTATGCAGGATGATAGAAACCTCATGAAATTCAACAAGGCCAAGTGCACAGTCCTGCACCTGGGGATAAACAACCCTAGACATCAGTACAGGCTGGGGACTGATCTGCAGAGAGGAACCTGGGCGTCATGGTGGACGACAGGTTTACCATGAGGCAACAGTGTGCCCTTGTGCCCAAGAAGGCCAATGGGATCCTGGGGTGCATTGAGAGAAGCATCTTCAGCAGGTCAAGGGAGGTCCTTAAATCTCCCCAGTGTAATCTTTCCACCATTAGCATCTCAATAAAGAGGAAATCTTAAGGATCAAGGTGGATACCCTGGATAAGCAGAGTGTTATATACTCTTCTTCAGCACTATCTGAACTTGAATTTTCCATTTAGCATTTCTAAATATGAAGACTATTAAAACACAATAGGAAACTTTCCTTCGTTCTTACAACAGTGCTAAAGGAAAAATATTGTACATTTGCACTTTATTGTATACAATTTACAGGTTTTCATAAAATTTTTGACTAACCAAGTTTTGTCATAAAATGTTGATTGGAGAGAATGAAAACATTTTCAAAATGTGTCAATCAAGTAAGGAAAGATTTCTCAGATCCAAGAGACAAAGCGGAGCATCCAAAGAATTACTATCTTAATGGTTAGGTGTCTATCCAGCAAATGGATAAGCATGGAGAAGCATGCTGAAGACCTAGATTGAACCCAGTCAAGGAGGCAGCATATTCATTTCACAATTGTGCTTCTCTCTCTCTCTTTCAGTAGTTTTGAAAATGTGAACATTATGTGAACATAGATATTCAGTGGGTCACAGAAGCTCAGTTTACCTCTAAAAGTGATGATATTTAAGACTCCATTCCTGCTGTCAAGTAGCTTTTAATGGAGACTGGAGAAACAGAAGTGTGAGAGACTGTTTGTGTTATCAGTCTGTGGCCTGAAAATGATCCCATTCCCCTGTGCTGCTGGAGGTGCATTTGAGAGGAGGGAAAGGATTCGATTAGGGGTTTCCCACATCTCAGAAATAAGAAAACTACCACTACCTTGAATAGAGTAGCAACAGTCCCCATTACTTTTCTCTTCCATTGCTTTAGTGAAAACATTTTACTCATCATAATTTACTTTCAAAGGAGGGATAAGAAAGTTTTGAAAAGTTAGAAAGCCACATGAGAAAACTGCCTAGATACATGGGATACTAAATATCTCAAGGGTCATAAAAATGTATTTCAAAATACTTACTAATACTTAAAATGCTGCCCAAGACTGATCTTTTTGCTAAAGAAATAGATATGGTGTAGGCAAACTTAAACTGTAGTATGAAGGGAAAATGGAAACACAAATACAAGAAGAAATTCTTCACTCCTTCAGAGTGAAAGATGACTTGCAGTTGCATTTATAAGCTGTTTATAAGCCTTAAAATGTTTACTATTTCACATTTTTTGTTGACAAACTAGTCTGTCAAACATGATTAGTAAGGTAACAAAAATTAATCTTCTTTTCCTCCATTGGAAATTTTCTAATGAGAACTGGGTAGAATTTTCCTTCTTTATTGACAGCTATTTTATTCTTCCTTTTCACAAAGACACTAATGATTCCTGCCTCCCGCAATTTTCCTGCTATATTCGTATTTTCAGCAACTCACTTGTTCTTTGAATTGAGTCAATTAGCATATAAAGGGCAACTTTTTCATTGAAGAGAATTTTTAAATTCCTGATGTTGTGCCCTCCAGAAACAAGCCTGCTTTTACAGTTTCTCTGCATCACAACTGCTGCAACGTGGATGTCAATCTGCCCATATTTTTGTATCAAAGATGTGAACTCTTTGTTTGGCACCTTCCTGAACAAATGTGATAGCTGGAGTTCAAATGATATATATTTTCTATACTTTTATTTTTAATTAGAACTTAATTAGAAAATGGCATATATTGTCTTCTTGAGGGTCATCACTGCTTCATTGCAGCAGTGTATAATTTCTAATGCGACTTGAAACAACAGGCAATGAGAGAATCCAAAAATAAACACCTTTATTGTGTTTTTATATAGTTAATCTGGGTTCTTCTTCAGCTTTATGAGTTTCACAGTGTTTAAAATCTAAAGTAAAGGAATTTTTTTAGGTCAAAACATTGTAATGAGCAAAACTGATAAAACGTAGATAGCATGATTATAGAAATTCCTAGAATTATTAAAAGGCAGGAATTAGGACCAGAAAAATACTTTCAATGACCGACTTTTTAATGTCAGATCATTTGTAGTTTTGTTCTGCAAATCTCAAAACAAGCTAGAAAGTATGATTTTGGAATGAGTGGTGCACAGATATCTGATCTTATGCTCATGAAAGTTGAAAATAAATCTGATGAATCTAAGATTCTCTTCCAGGCAATGCAAGCAAATCTATAGGAAGTGAACTATGCACACAGTTGTTTTTTTTTTTTTTCAATGTCTCAAGTGTAATTTTACACCATCTCTGTAAAATGATTTTACCATTCTCCAGATTCATGGGAACGAAATAGACTCTAAGAGAATGTCCTGAGATGTTTAAATATTCTTTAGTTGTTATTTAAATATTTAGTCCTTTTAAGAGCTAGAATTTACAGCATAATTATCTTCTATAGTTTACAAATGTGGAATTTAAGATTAATATTGTTGTATTTAATTCAGATAGTTATATTCATTAAATTTATTATACTTGTTTATATTAAATTTAAGATTTCATTATAATAAAATTATATCATGTGATGTGAAAGATGAAACTATTGAGACTAAATAGGTCTGCAAAAACCTGAACTTTACCACATCAGATCATTAATGTGAAAGTTTTAAATGTAAATAACAGTTAAAAATGAATATCAAGATGTACAACATTATTTTTAATAAAAAGTAAGTTTCTAATTTGTATATCAGTTGGACCTACTTTACTGAAGACAATATGGAAATTCACATTAACTATTGCTTAATTCTTGTTCTGTCAAACTTCTTTATATATACTGTCAGAAACAACAATACCAGACTGAACTTATGTTCAAAAGTCATCTCTTGACTTAACCTTGTGTCTTTCTGTCTCCTTTAATAAATCTTCCAAATATGTCTAAATTTATGACTGTGAAGCCTCTATAATCTGTTTTTAATTCTCGAGCCTGAAAGAATCAAGCCTGAACTATTTTAGTTCTTGCCAATTCATGCTTTTGACTCTTCCAAACATTTCTTACATAAATCTTCTAAAGTGCTGAGTAAACATTCATCATGGTTCCTCATATTTTGGTTAATTATACTGTCTTAAAATCATTTATCAATATTCCATATTATCTGAAATGCAGATTGTATCCTTCCCTGCTTTTCTTAATTTACAGGGAAGTGTTCATTCTTGCTTTTGAAGTCATGTTAGCTATAATGCTAACTTTTCTGATGAATTACTTTCATACTATCTCTCCAGACATTCCCTTTGAATAGGTAAACATCTCAGGCATAATCTTTAAATCTCCCACTTCACTGAAACTCAGTTTCTCAAATCTCATCTCTGCTGTACAGACAAATATACAGGCTGAAAAAGATTTAACAAACAGGAAATTGTGAGAATGGTTAACAGCTGAGAATTGTTCTTTCACATGCAATGTCTCTTCTTTTTTGAACCAGAGCTGTAGCTGCTATATTAGACATACCTAACAGTGATATTTTATTTGAGGTGAGGGAGAGAGGATGACATATTACATCTCTTGGCACTAGTATGCACAATTAGCACAATTCTCTTCCTCTTACTTCTTGTCTTGTCCCTTTGAATAAAGAATTATTTGCTATTCATTCTCAGGCTTATGGTATGTTAAACTCTAATAAGAAGAGACTACCTAATTTGTGTTCGCATGACTGTCACAACAGGTGGTGGTCTGAAGACGTGTAAGTACATGCATACTATTATTACTAGTAATAGTAATATCTAGGGGTAATAGTGGTTAGTAATTCTGCATGATGACATTTGTACCGTTGAAATAATTATTTGCTAAACAAATGGGCTACTCTGAATAAAAACAATTTATAGAGAATATCATTAAAAAGTCTTAAAGAATATTTAGCTGTAGCAATAGATTCTTTTGTGTGTCATGCATATTATCTATACACATTTTCCTTCAATTTTATCTGTAAAACTCATTTAAGAAACATATCTGTGATCTTTAGAACAGTTACATTATCTTTTAAATATCATTCTCTTTAAGAGATTTATTTTAAGCAATCTTGCCTGGAATATTTTTCTTATACTGTAAGATCATTCCACTTTCTGTTCAAACACTGGAGAGAGGTTATTCTTCTAACATATCATGGACCTTTTATGATGTCTCATGGAAAAAACAAAAGCAGAATCACTGCGCTTTATTTATTTGATTCATATTTATCACATCTGCTCCAGAGATGGATTCATTATACTCAGTGAATGCTCTGTGAATACACTATGGTACCTGTTTTATTTTAATTGTCTGTTATAATCACAAGTACCTGACAAGCTTTACAAACATAACATTTTGAATTCTAAATTCAGTACGCCATTTCTGTTTTTCTGATAAATCTAACCTCATTTGTGGTGGGCATGATGTGAATGGGTAGCTTGAATTGCAATATATGTATTTATTTATTTTTATCTTTCATGCCATGTTAGGCTATTCTATGACATGATTAATATACTTCTCCTGCAAGGGAAAATGAGGATGAATCTTCTTTAAAATAAACATGTGATTGCACTATAAATGGCTCTTAGGAACATCAGACACTTCAGTTTCCATAATAAGTATTGTCAACATTATCTCTTTGAAACATATGGAAGAAAAGGAGTCTTTGAGGTAGTTGTAACATTGAAAGTCATAATTCTGTAAAACTTGTCACATTCTCTTTGGTTCCCAAACTGGTTTCAAATAGCTGCATATAATTTTACAATTCATTTAAAGCTATTTCCATGGGTAAGATTCTTAAGAAGTGAATCTGTTGATAAGGTAAATGTAATGTATAGCTCTGGTCCAGTATAAAGAGAAAATAGAAGTTAACAATTATGTTGATAATAATTTCAATGGAAACTGAAGGCCCTTAAAAGATCTGAGCTAGAAAATGAACTTTCTTAAGCTTTCTAGATTATTCTTGATGTAGTATTATTTCAAACTTACAACCATAGGTCTATTATTGCTGATTATGATCTTCAAGACCATTTTGAAAGTTAGAACAACCCTGTTTGCACTACAAGCATTTCAACAGCACAAGGAAGCGATTTATTGATTGTATTTTATTAATATTACTGAGTCCATTAGCAAACTCAGTGATAAAAAAAAGAAAATTTCCTATTTTAACTCATATTTTGAATTCTTAGAGACTGACATTCACTCTTTTAATCATATAAAATGTTATGTCATTACTATCAAGTTTCTGGTTTTCATAAAAGATTATGCCATAAACGCCATAATAAATGATGCCATAAAATCCACCATAGATGTTAATGCACTGCATCAATTGACATAAAAAGTACTCAATACCAATAAATATAACAAAGATTGTATACTCATAGGAAGATGTTATGTCTTATTCAGTGGAATTGAACAATAAATTAGCTTAAAAAGAATCCAAAAATCAATATAAATGAGAACAAAAAATGTATTTCAGTAAGTAATGATAAAACTAGTTAAATATTAGCATAAGAAAAACACTTTCTGAGATACTTCCATAAATAAAAAACATGCCCCTATAAGATTTTCAGGTGAAAGATATTATTTTATTATTTGGACCATAATATTTTAGCCTTTAATACCTCCTTATTGACTTTGCTGTCCAATACTACTGAATTTTGTCTCAATACAAATTTTGTACCTGTTTGTGTATCCATTTCTCACAATGAGATATTTACATGAAGATTTTTTTTCATGTATATTTTTACACTTCTTTAAACAAACTCTTTGTATTTAACCACACTGGAAAAAAAAAAATCAAAAAAGCACAACAGGATCATTTTCTTCTATAAAAGTTGTTGCAAGGAGAATGGAATAAACTGTATGGAATCCTTTAAACAAAAAGAGATTTGATAGGGAGTTTTCATCAATACTTTTTGTTGGCTTTGAGCACAATGTTGGGAAGGGAGGGGAAATGATTTGGAGGATAATAAGATAAAAATATTTGTTAACAGTAAAAATGCAGAGGGAGAGAAGTAAGAATATACTGAATATATAAGCTATCTTCAGCTACGTTTACACTGGAAGCTATTCCTTTCATCAAAGGCGCTTATCTCCTTTGGCAGAAAGATGAAAGTAGGAGAGTTCTTTTTCTCCTTTTCACTCTCCTCCTGCAAGAAATAGAAAAGAGGAGGAGCCAAAATCAAATAGGTGAAAGTAGAAGAGAGGAAGAGTAGGAAATGGGGTCACTAAATAGGCCAAACTAAAAGCCTGAAGATAAATTAATATTGCAGTGTCACACTCTGGCAAAGGTATGGAATTTGCAAAATGTACAAGTAAAATGCAATGATATCCATAATCATAACTGCACAAGAGCATAGACACGGTCATGACTGCTCTGTGGAAAACTTTTGGAACTTTATTGTCATTTGAAATTAACACAGACATAAATAAAGGGTCAAAATACACTTAAGAAGAAGAAGAAATGATAATAAAATAAAAAAGCAGAAGCTGCTCTGGAGCCCACTTGATAGTGTTCTGTATAGGCATGAGGGGAAGCAACTCCTACTCTTCTTGAAGATGCCACACCAGCATAAAAAAATCTCAGTCAAGTTAATTTATTACGGCTGATAACTCTTTTGGACACCTAGGAGATGCATTTTAACAACTTCTATTAAGTGCTACTGTAGCTAGACTATGACAAATATGATCTTTCTTTTTTCAGAAATATGAATTTTACGTATGCACACACAAACACTGCTATGCTTCAGAAACAAAATTCAACCTCAGACGGATATTTGACGGTAACAATCTGTATTTCCTCTGTCTTGAAGGGTGGTTCACAATAATGATTTTATAATTCTGTTTTTTATAAAGTTTTATAACTTTTATAAGTGTTTTTTTACCCTTCCCTGCCAAAAAGAAAATTTGTGCTGACCTTGTTAATGAAGTAAGTAACAAAATCTGGATTTTGTTAGCAGTCTACTGGGCCTCCAGGCAAATAGTGGAAGTGTTAAGAGCATGATAAAATAAAACAAAGTAGAAATGACAGAATTAATGTTTACACTACTAAGTGAAGAGTGTGCATTCTTTTTTGAACATGAAATCATCAAAGAATTTTACCAAGTAGTTTTACTAAAATGTTTTGTCATAAAACTAGCAAGTAACACATCAAGAATGATTTTCACTGCCCTGATTTTTTGAGAAAATCTTTCTCTTCCATAGCTCCTGAAGAATGTCTCACCCTAAATATTTTTTCTCGTTGTGAGTAATGGAGACAGAACTGAGTCCAAAGGAAACAAGTTATTTAGGGTAATGACTCCACAAGGTGTGCATGACATAACCTCACCATTTTTTTTTTTCCATTTTCTTTCCTGAAACTCAAATAGGGACCTTACCAGAACCTGCATTGTTCCCTTGCAGCTCTCTTGCCCAGAGCTTGCTCTGACTCGTCTTCCCATCCCGTCGCCTTGGTGCTCCGAGGGAACAGTACACGATACCCGCAGGCTCAGAGGCAGTATTCCGAGGGTGTGAAATGGGTTAAGGACAACAAGGTTATGCATCTTATTATTGTTGCAGATTTTAGGCTTTTTTGCTGGAGATATGTCAGATCCGTCTCTGTGATAAAACTTTAAAGTGTATAGTGAGGTTAAAAATGTTATTCTGGATGAGCCTGAGATATCTATTAATGTTCAGTTTACTGGCTCCTGGGAGATGCAGTCCCTCCATCCTTTTCTCTGATAGTGAATGAACAACACCGGGAAGATCAGCCAGGAAAGACCAAGAGAAAAAAATGAACGAACACTCAATGAGAAACATGAGACAGTAAAAAATTTAAATTAGCTGAAAAAGAAAAAAAAACAAAAAAGGGAAAATGAGAAAAGAAAGGAAGGCATCACAAACATGAAGAAGTCAAAAATGCATTACTAGTCATAGATACATGATATCCAGCTTGGTGACAGTAATGTAAAATACAATTATATCCTTGCTTTCCATTCAAAGTGTTTCACTGAAGAAGCGTGTACTCTTGACTGCATGCTATGACTGATATATTCAGTACTTGTTTCTTCTCTCATCTTCCACAGATACTTTTTGCTTTGACACTTAAAAGCGTTATTTTTATTGCTTTGAGGCTAACACTTCTTGTTTCCCTTTTACTGAGGCACGGCAGGGTGGGATACCTCCCATCACACACAGCAGCAAAGCTTCTCTCCCACGGCAGAGGAAGGCATGATCTTCCCACTAGTCCCTTTTGTTAAAACAAAAAATAAGGTCAAAAAGCTACAAGTCATAATTTACTAGTTTCATTTTTTTTCCAGCTGCTACATGTATATGCTGAAAAGTCCATACATCTATCTTCTTCCACACATTTAACCCCATGCTCTCCTGCAACTGAAATAAGCTATTACTTTTTCTATGACTGTAAAACCAAATGAAACAGAAAATTTCAAGAAAGCCTAAACAAAATCTTTTTTCAAGTATCCAGACGGCTAAATTAAGTAATCCAAAATACAAAGACACAACACTGGACTGAGTTGCCTTAAAATTATTTTGATGCATTAATTCATTATTAGTGTTAATAAGTATTAATGCATTAATATTTATTTTCAATGAGATATACTGATAATGAAATTTAGAATAAATATATGTATTAATGAATATGTTATATTAAAATCCATTACTTATGCACATTGGTTTATTGATCAATACCAATTATTTTGCAGCATTACTGTGTATATTCAGAAGAGAGCAGTAAACCACAATTAGACATTTATATAGCATAATTGATCTATTAAGCATTTATATTTAAACTGAAAACTATCATCCCTTTCTTCTTTTCAAATAACATTTTAAAAAAAACAGAAGCAGAACAAAGGAGTAAGAAGCAAAAATGAAGAGAAGATTAGAGTCATTTTACATTAGAAAGTGAAAACAGGAGACAATTCTGCTTACAACTAATAGAGGAACAGATTAATTATTGAGACTATTCAAGGCACTTGGGCATCATAGTGTTTAGTTTAGGAGCATGTAGTTAAAAATGTACATTTTATTCTAAGTTTCTATTAGAAAATTAATCAGTAAAAATACTTATTCTTTATAAGTGAAACAATTTTATCAGGTAGATTTGTATGGTCTTGTATTTAACCAGGTTAATAATCCTTTGCCTCTTGGCTGGATTAACAGCACGTTTTGTTTTTTTAAAAGAGCTGGGTGTTCAGCCAAACCTGTTAAGTACACATCACGAACAGTGAGGAAGTCTGGTTTAAATTTGTACATGGAAAGTTAGCATAAGTGAGGTTAAAGCTGCCTGGCATAAAGATTTCTGCTTATATTCAGTAGTTACATAGCATTTCAGTCCCTCTTCCTCTCCTTTATTTTCCAATTAATAAATTTGAATTAGGACAAAAGTAATCACATTATACAGAATTAAGTAAGGTTATGGAATTATTCTAAAATCCAATAGGGAATTGTGCTCAGTTCTACTATCCTGAAACAGAAACCATTATCACCAGAGTTCATTTTGCACAGTAATTTTGCTCCATCTCTTACAGGACCTGGTGTTTCCTTCAGCAGCACAGCATTTTAGAAAGAGTAAAGCCTTTACCATTGCCATTTTTTTACCATTGCTTTATTAAGTCACAATTAAGAGTAACATGTTGCAATTCCATTTGAGTGAGTTTTGTTTCAGTTAGCAGGTATGGAAATTATAGTTTAATTTTTAACAAAGAAATCAGTTTTAAGTGATCTTTCTGTCACGTGCTTCATACCTGAAAATAATAAGAAAGCCTTTAAAGTCCTATTAATCCACTTTACCATAGAATTGGCTGGTGCTTAACTCTAAATAAACCACTTCTGTAGTCAAGATAGACAAAAATAGAGTAAATGTCCTAGTGTTATGTGCTTTATTTCCTTTGATTTCCTTCCTGTGCTGTGTCCTTTTGCCCTGTTTCAATAGGAGAGATGCTGGGCATCCCACTTGATCTAACCAGCTCCTCTAATGAGAGATGTGTTTTAAGGTCTCAAAACCTAGTAAAGATCTTGTCCTTTCTGGGTAAATGCCTTCATGCATTAATGTCCCTGCCTAAATGCTAACACTCTAGCAGAAACCTGAGGTCAATATTCTCTTTTCCTTTCCTGTTTCCCGGTGGGTTTGTGTTAGACAGATTACAGTGATACTAACCCCTTCTTCTTAAGCTTACTCTGAGAACAGGTTCTACAACTTCTTGATAAATCCCACACTCCTCAAGAGGATACAGATGTTAGTCCTATTTATTTTTTTTCTTTTTTTTTGGTAGTAAAAATAGATCTAAGTAAGTCTGCTAGTGGGATTTCAGTTGGATTTCCTGGGTGGGACCAGAAGCAGACCTGGAGGCATTTTGGAAGCAAGAATCTTGAAAATTGGGAACACTCTCAAGTATCTCTGATATTATATCACAGTTAAAATGGGTTTTGAAGATAGCATTTTTAAACTTGATTGCTTGGGCACCTACATCCTATTCGGATACCTACTGCAGGTGTAATTTCAATAAAAATTCAGTGTAAACCCAGAATGCTTTTTTACTGCCGTATTTAATGTAGGTATAAAGTATATAAGATGCAAAACTAGTTTTTATTTTTAACGTGATTAGGATTCTTTTGGTTATTAGTCTCTATCCTATAAAATTCTAACTAGATTTTGTGTGATGAACGATTTTCTTGCCACACTAAGCTAGCCATATAAAGTTTCAGAAAACTTAACACTTTATTTCATAAAAATAACATCTAAATACATGAATGTTGAAGTCAAGGTCCTAGAGTAAATGTCTTTTAAAACATCAGCCTGATGAAAATGGCATACTAAAAATAAAAGGTGGTTGATACATCGGTTTCTTACTTGGTATTCAAATATTTTAAACTCCTGAGTACCAGGGTTCTGACTCTAAGATGCAGTAATGAGGTCTGACATACAGAGACAGCTACATGGTAATGAGAAATAATTGGTTGTAATACGTACTCAGTACAAACTGCAATTGTACAGAATAAAATATATTTTGCATTCAACAGAGTATGAGAGTCAATGAAAAGTTTGTAATATGTGAAATGACATGTAGAGCCACAAGCCATCATAAACAACATCAAAAAAAACCTTTGCAAAAACCTTTAAAAGGAAAAAAAAATACTTAAATAAGTTGACAAGAATAAAAATAGTTACTACCACTACATATTACAACTTCTACATAATTTATGAACACAGCTCTTTTGAGAACATGATCAAAGAAAACAGGTGGATTATACTCCATGATAAATTTTATATACCTTTTTTTTAATCTGGCAGAAGAAGTTTAAAATGTAGTCAATGCTATGAAGGTATCAGCATCCTCCTTTTACATTGCAATAGAATGAGAGGATGTCTCAAGGTCACGCATGGTTTGCAGTTCTGTTACTGCCAGTTCTGTGCTGTGATCAGAGACAGCTCGCCTGGGTCAGACCCCATTCAGTCATGTCACCAGCAGTGAGATTCCACCGACCAAATACAGGCATCTCTTTGTATGTGTGGCTAGTGATCTAAAACTGTCTTTATAATCAAAGGAGAGATTCATCTCATCCTGAAGTGGATGTCTAAAGTAGGTCATATGAATCATGCCCTAGAGTATCTATTTCTTTCTACTAATCATAAAGGGATCATAGGGTGGGCAGGTCACAGGTAGATATCACTGTGGTAAATATTTGAAGACAGGTTCGATGAAAAGCATCCAAATGTCCACCCTCAGGAATAAGTGATTGTAATAGATCACTATTTATCATTATTTCCAGTGCGAATAGGTTTTCAAATAAGCTGCTCTCATCTTGACAAGCAATCTGCAGAGTTTGTTTGCTGTATTAAAATGTATTAAAAATGTTGATAAGAAACACAGAGTAGTTAATGCTTCTAACCACAGACATAAGTGATGTGTTAACAGTGGCAGATACTGCTGGTAATGAACAAATTTAATTTTTTAATTGCATGGCATCTTTGAAGGGAAGCAACAAATGAATCCTTGGTGCTGAACCATCAGAAGAGCCAGACCTGAAGAGCTCAATTGATAATTATGTTTTCTGGTGCTGATGTATTTTATCATATTAAGCAATAAATTTGCATTTTATTATAAAATTTTACTGTATCATGTTAAATCATGGAATTTATGTCCTTTTCAAATATTCTCTGACAGACGAATTGTAAAAGTTCATTGAAAGATTCAAGTATTTCTGAGGTCAATTTTATCCCCCAAATTCTTTGTGAGAGGAACAGCAGTTCACTATTTTGCTAACAGTTGTATATTGAAATTCTAAGAATTTGTGTATGATGAGATTCTGCACATACTTGGAAAATATGGTCTATAGAAGACAGAGAATTGACTATCTTGACAGGTGTGGTACGCTTTCCTGGAAGATATTCTTGTGTTTCGCTGGATGAGGGTATTGAGCAACATATGCAGATTTGTTATAAAGTTGCAATGCAGAAAAATGATCTCCTACCTGTTTGGTTTTGAAGTTTTTTATACTTTAGTTTGGTCCTTACGCGCTGGGACCAATCCTGGGGGAGCTCCTGGCCACCAGGACCGTCCCTCCACTCCCAATGGAGCAGGGCCCTGGCAGGGAGTATTGGGCATTGCCTCAGGAATGGGAATGGGGTCGGGCATGGGGGCGTGCTATGTCAAGGCAGAGGATGGGTGCTTGGCAATGCAGGAACAAGAACCACCACTGCAGTGTCACTGGTGACTGATGGCCCAAGCCCGGGCTGAGATAGGTCTGGGACTGAGTCTGGAGTGGGAGAAGACCTGGGCAGTCCAGGGACAGGCGGGACTGGCAGAGACCTTGGGCTCTAACCTGTATATGTTTCATGAGTTTCATGACTCTTCTATATTCAACTTATTAATTTTCTGCACTAACCTTTTGTCTAAACTCAATTTCACGTTTCTGAACATTTCACATTGACTGATGAATCAGTTTTATAGCGTGCTAAAAGTTTTTGTCTGTAATTATCTCAATTTAAATTTAATTTGCTTTAATAACCATTTGGAATTAATTTATCATCTTATTCTATTTTCAGATTTGTCCACTTTTTTTTTTCCATTTACTGGGAGAGTTTACACACACATTCACTATGATAAATCAAGCTAAACTAAGTGTTTTTGTTTGTTTGTTGGTTTTTGTTATTTGGTGATTGGTTTGCTGTAAAATGCACTGATACACGGAAACCCAGAAGGGCTGTTGTCACTCAGGGAACTGCAGTGGGGCTTCCTCTCCTCTGCCCACATAACTTTCCCTCACACAACTTTCTTCCCTCCCCACACAACTTTCTCTAGCACTTGTAAAGACATTCCCTAACACGGTACCGGCTAGGCTGATGGAATGGATTAGACTAGAGTAGAATTGCAAATAACAGCAAAGGAACAGTGGCTGAGTTTGCAGCTTCTGCTACTGCAGTGAATTGTGCAGGTTGCTTGTGGAGGTAGGGTACGCAGCAGTCAGCCGAGTGTACTGTGTTCAAGTTACAACTTGGACCTAACAAAATCCTCATGCTTTACTAGACAAACATTTCTAGCTTGCAAGAAAAAATCCTCTAATACAATATTTAATATTTAGTACATGTCCTCTTAACGGTGTTCTTTGGATGCTGATGAGATTAGCAGCTAAACTTAAGTCTCTTGCCATACTTTAGAGAGAGATACCTCCAGAAGGCAATTAATTTCAACCAAAACTTGTGTTTCATAGAATTCCCTTCTCTCCCATCAATGACTAGTTTAGACAATAAATGTAACTTTTAAATAGCTAAAATAAGGTCAAGGCCAAAGAAGTTTTCTCCTTTTGATAGGAAGGAGCAGTTTGTGTAAAAGATACATTATTTGATTATATGTAATTCTTCTATATATAGCAGGACAGGAAGAGGATATATGGCAAGTTTGCAGAAGAAAAGGAGGTGATGAGAAATACTGGGAATAGCAAAAAAGAGACACAGAGCATGGCCATCAAGAGGAGTGATACTTTATCCAGAGATCCAAAAGGAACCCATATAGAAGTTTTAAACCTCAGAAATCTTCTGAAAGACATTTGGGACCTAAAGCTGAGGAAAGGTCCTGTTCTGCAAGCACATAGAGGAAACTTATTCACAGGGTATTTTTAGTTCTTTTGCATTTCTTTTTTTTTTTTAATTTTTGTTTGTTTGTTGTACGTTTTAGTGCTTTAATCAAGGCTCGCTTGAGGGGTTTCTTTTGGTGTTTCAAGTCTTCTTATTATAAGAAAACAAGTACAGGATAATCTGCCTATAATCAACTGTGGTTTAATCAGGGCATCGTCAGTGTATCATAAAAGTAAGGATGGTAGAAATTATAAGTAAATTCATTTTTCCTTATCCTAAAGTCTTTCTTTGAACATCTCTGACAAAATCTGAGGTAAAGTCGGCATATAGCATTTCAAAAGGCAAAACAGTGCTTTGCAGTAGTTTGGAACAGTCTTTTCTAAAATCTGAGTATGAAAGTTTGAAATAATACATGTAA
Organism: Crypturellus tataupa; assembly: GCA_034781795.1. Classification (NCBI taxonomy): domain Eukaryota; kingdom Metazoa; phylum Chordata; class Aves; order Tinamiformes; family Tinamidae; genus Crypturellus; species Crypturellus tataupa. The sequence continues at coordinate 3,525,131 of JAWLRI010000731.1, forward strand.
GCAGAGAAACTTCTCTAGTGATTAACAAAAGTTCTTGTATTTGTATAGAAAGAATGATAATTATTGATATGAAATTCATTTAATGGATCACTATGAGAGCCTCTTTCCTAAAAGTGGCCTTGAGACTCATTAAAGACCACTGAGAGGTATGACTTGGGTGACTTGCAGTGAAGACTTTCCTTAAACTAGCCAGTCATTAAAGATAAATACAAAAACTACTTTTTGAATAAAATGAGTACATGTTGTCAAAATATCTCACTAGCAAATCAATATACAAAGTGTGTGTAAGGCTGTTATTTTTGTAACCATTAATTACATCTTGCTTGCATGATTAGGCAAAGAGAGTCATTTTCAAGAAGGAGTTGTGATAGTGTGATAGATGATAGAAAAAAGTCCTGCATCTCTTAAATGCTTTGATTCTCCAAATCCAGTCATTTTAAATGAACTGGCACATCCCCTTTGCTACTCATGAAGTAAATATATAAGCAGGCAAGTATTTACAGTGTCTTCAAAGATTCAGTTGAAATATTACTATCTTTTATATTTGAGGGAAAAAAGTAGTTTTTCACCTGAGTTACAGCATTTGCTTTCTTCTCAACTACAGCCAACATGATTTATCCCATACTACATTTGGATTATCTCATCATCGTTCCTTTTCTCTCCTCTTTATCATTTCACAGAGCCTGTGACATGGTGCTCAGAAATGTGCTGACGACCACCATATCCTATCCCAGCTATGCTGAGACAAAGTTCAAACAGTTCTGTTTGGATTAACATCAATAGGTTTATATTCTTATTCAGACTTTTCCACATCTTTTAATAGTCTTCCCTCTCCTTTTCCCTCCCACACATACTCCCCATTTATTCTTCACCAACTTCTTTATGCTTTATTTAAAATATAAAGCTTCTTCAAAAATCTTTCTATGAATTTAGTCTCTTTTAGCTTTCTGTATGGGATAAAAGCACTAGGAAATACCTATTAATATAGCTTAAAATCTGTGGGAGGAAGGACAAAATAAGTTTGCTGACTCTGGAATTTCTTCAGTTGAAGACTGCAGCAAAGCTCTGAAGGATTAGCTGAGGAGGTTAGGAAATGTGCTGGGTAGCTGCTTTGACAGTGTATGAACCCTCCAGTGGTGCAGAAGGAAGTCAAAAAAATTCACTTCAGGAATCCATGGTTGTTGATTCCAACAATATCTCTGTGTAGGTGAGGGAGGTGGACAATGCACCTCTGAAGGCCAGTTTAAAGCAGACCATTTCACTGGTTCTGTCTGAAGAAGCAACTTGCTCTCTGTTGGCTAAAGGAGAGTGGCCTTAAATGAAGAGGTGAGACCAAAAGATAGGTAGCATAAACGATTGTAGGAGTTCTGCAACTCTGCATCTACAAGGCCCCAACCCACTGCAGGTCCTGTGAATGCTGGGATCATTTAGACACTGACATCAATTTTGTTCTAGCGCTGTCTTCCTTTGTGACTGTGAGGTCCTTAGTGTTTCAGCTCCCCTAGTTAAGTACCTCAAATAGAGAAATTTGATTAAATTTAAGCCATCTGCCTATGACTTCTGCTGATGACATGTCACCTTTGAAACTTTACATGCATAACTTCCCAGGCAGAGATCTGTGAACAGGGGCTCTCATGGAAAGCTGGCAGAAGTTTTAGTTTTTCTGTGGGTACTCTGAGTGTTTGTATATCCTTCTCTCAGTCATTTGCAAAATTAGAAAAAAAAAAAGCTTGATCAGGTTATGGACCTGAAGGTGCCTACAGCTCTGCTTGGTTGGGATTAGTCACTTATGTAGGTTTCTGCTGCTGCCTGAGTCAGCATTTCCCTCGTGTTTTTTTTTTTTTTTTAGAGACCCACAGTATCTGCCAAACTCCTGTTTACACCTGTTTCCCCTGAAATCTCAGATTTCGAAACTCCTTAGCTCATTGATGTCTTTAATACACTGGAGAAGGCAAGGAAACAAGAACATATTTCTACTGAGAATACCTTCTTGCAAATTTTTTATGTTACCTCTGCAGCCTTGTTTTGAACTGTCTGAAGAGATCACAAGAAAAAGATATATGAGATTTTAAAAGCTATCATTAAGACATTCAGTACTCATTAAAATTAATGGTAGTTGTGCCGTAATCTTAGTCAATTCTGAATATCATAACCATACTTACTTTCAAGGTTCATCGCCAAGAACTGCTTCTGTGTTGTGGTCTGAATATACATTTCTTCCATGTTTCCACCCCCAATTACAGCCATAAATAATAGATAGATTGCTTTACTGCATACATTATTTGTGTATCAATCAACAGGTTTCCAGATTCAAAAATTACTTTCATATAACTTGAGACATCTGATTTATTCATACACTTTTCAAAAATAGCAAGCATATTTTTCTATTCACCAGGGAATCAGAACCTGCTTGAGAATTTGTATATCACATTATTTGCATATATACTGATCTCACTGCATCCTACCCTACCTAATAAAAAGGGATCCTTATTTATTTTAATTTTTATTTTGTTCATGTTTGCCTCTTTTTTCTTCATATTAACACAGTAGTTGATTTACATTTTAAAAGCAAGAAATTTGCTTTTAAAATGAAATTCTCTGTGGGAATAGAAGAATTCTTTTTGTATTTGTGAGCAGTATTTTCTTTGTAGGCAGAAAAATAGCAAATGTGGGGAAACTGGAGAGAAAGAAAAGACAATGACTTTCATTTGTTTTGCAGTTTCTACAGCCCCCTCCTGCCCAAGGAAAAAAAAAAATGTTTTGATCTCTTTGTTCCAGTAAAAAGGTACAGTGCCTTTCAGTAAACACATTGGTACCTTATGGGAAGGCATAACACTATATAACATTTAGATGAAGTCTTTTCCTGAGTGCTCCAGAATGCTTTGCAAAAATGTTTTAGGATTACCAACAATTGCAATGTTTCTATGCTTTCTATCATTCGGTGCAAAGACTTTTAAAAACAAGAAATTTAGGGCCAAATATAGCAATTTATATGCAAAAAAAAATAAAAGAAAAAAAGACACACACACAATTTGTTTCTTGGAAATCACAACAATGACTAGGCATGCTAGGTACGGTGTGTAATGATAGCGCTAGCATTGGCTCATTATTACATTGTCCTTTCCAATTCCTCCCCTCACACTTCTTCCCATTTTGTTCATACATTGACTCAGACTGTAAGCTCTTGGGGAGCAAGGGAGCAAGGTTATAGCAAGGATATTCAGCATACAGCATGAAGTACAATGTGCTTGCAGGGGTGGTATCAGGTAAATGCTAGTTGTCTGAGTTAAGAGCAACAAAGTGTGTGTTCCTAGAGGAAGTGCAGATTATCAGATCTACTGCTATTTCCAGAGATACTTTCAGCCATGTGTATCCATAGTGCTTTGAATACTTTTCTCTCCTTACCTTTTTTGCCTAGCCTTCTAGTTTAGGATCAATGCGTAGCTTTTACTTTATACTTTTATTGAAATGTATTTTCAGATATAGCTCTAAGTGCCCGACAATGATATTTTTAAAGGTATTGCAAAGCATGGTATTTTTTTTTAGGTATTCCTAAGCATGAATTTGGCTTTCCCCTTTCTTCAGATGTTGCAAATACATCTGGATTCCATTCTAATTTTATATACATATACGCACAAAACATCTTGTGTAAACCTTTTTATTAAATTGAATGTGGTTAATGGAACTTTTAAACTGAATAAGGTTTAGACAGACACTGCCTAAAAATACTTTAAATTTTAGATAGTTTCATTAAACTACATGTGTTACCTCATCTTCTATGCCTCCTGCCAGGAGGGTAAAAAGGCTGAAATTGAATCTGTGTCCAAGGAAGTCAAAGAAAAGACTCCAATTAACATCAGTGGCCTTTGAATCAGACTTGAAAAGCTACATGTGTTGGTGACATGAATGGTTAAAGGCTTTCACTATAAAGTATTGGTCTGTAAATTCTGCTTACCTCTGAGCTCCAAATGAACTTCAATTTCAGAGCCCCATTTGTGAAGGGCCTACCTCTGACTTCAGTGGGATCACACAGGGGGCACAGCAGTTAATTTGGAGTAAACCCTACAAGCTCTGAATCTTTGTACCGCTCCATACTGTTCACATATATATGCTTTTTTGTATCCAGCAACCTGTGCTTTTTGTCTTTCTTCCTGACGACCTTTTTGCAGGTCCTGGGAGGCTGCTATAAGGTCCCTCCAAAGCTTTCTTTTCTCTAGGCCAAGTCATTTACAGTAGATGTGGCCCACTTCCTCACCCTCACTGGCTCTGTAACGCACTTCCTCCACACCACCACCCTCACTGGCCTCTGACCCTCATCCACAAGCTTCTACCCTGTTGGTACGGGAGCTCTACACACCTGAGCTGCTCCTTCACAGCAGTGACAACCACTGCCCCATCCTTTTCTTCCCATCTGCTCCTGAAGACCTTGTATACATCTATCAGCACTCCAGACAAGTGATCTGACACATCTCAACCCAGCTACTACCCTAATCACTGTCCGTTTGCTCTATTTTAAGTGTCATGCCCCCACTCCAACAGTGACTTGCTGAAGTTGAAGTAAGCAGTGAATGCATGGAACCAAACTTGTTTTTACCTGTACTTGGTGCTCAGTTTTCCAGAAGCCACCATGCTAATCCCATGAGATGGATGATTCTTAAAACATGTAAACATTTCCATTAGTGTGTGTCACTGTAATTGTGTTCTTAAAAAAACAATTCTTTAAGATTTATTTTCCACACTGAATATAGTATATTCATGTAATGAAAGCCTAGCCAGTGTCTTCCTGAGTATGCAATAGAGTTCTGGAATTTATATTTGTCAATAAGACCACTAAAGAATGTCCTACTGTTCCATGTTGTTGGTGCTGTATATTACATACCATGCCTGCAGATAATTTGAACTGTTGCAGATTCTGTACTCCTTTCAGAAGCAGATGGAAACCAGGCTCAAATTCTGTAATTCCTGACTTATCTTTTAGCTAGAGGAGATGACAAAACTTGCTACAGACAGGAAAAAAATATATACGTACAAACATACATGAATACATACATACAATATATATATATTCCTAGCAGCTGGTTTATTATACTCATTTGAAAAACAGATAAGATTATTAGATTTTAAACTTAATTGTCTAAAAAACTATACTGAACATAGAATAATCATCTTGAATCCTCAGCAGTCCTCAAGGTCTTTAACTGCAAACCACATTCATTAATTTGATACTATATATCCTATGTCTACGATTTCACAGAATCACAGAACGGTTGAGGTCGGAAGGGACCTCTAGAGACCATCTAGTCCAACCCCCTGCTCCAGCAGGGACACCTAGAGAACGTGGCACAGGGTGGCATCCAGGCGGGTTTGGAAGATCTCCAGAGAAGGAGACTCCACAGTCCCTCTGGGCAGCCTGTGCTAGGGCTCTGTCACCCTCACAGGAAAGAAGTTCTTCCTCACATGGAAATGGAACTTCCTGTGTTTCAATTTGTACCCATTACCCCTTGTCCTATCACTGGTCACCATGAAGAAGAGTGGGGCCTGGGGACCCTGGCCCTGCTCCCAGGAGCTCCCAGCTCCTGCTGGAGGAGCGTGTGCTGGTGACGCGGCACCAGCGCACGCAGGGAAGGCCCCTCCTACCCTTCCCCGACGCCGTCGCCTGCGCCCGATTCCAGTAAGGACAAGGCCCTGCGCCCGCCTGGCC
>JAWLRI010000731.1:3530931-3547412 GCA_034781795.1 Crypturellus tataupa
AAAGAGACAAGGATGAGGGAAAAGTCCAATGCCAGGAGAAACTGAAAGCAAAGCAGCTGAAAGAAGACCAAGCAATTACAAAGAAAAGCAAACTGGGAAGTCAAAAACTAAAAAGGCAAAGGAAATGCAAAAGAATTTGAAAAATAATGAAAAGGAAGACGGAAGACAAATGAATAGAAAGAAAATAGAAATGTGGAAATGGGAGAAGAGAGTAAAAAATGGAAACATGAGAGGAAATAAAAATGAAATGCAGAGGAAGCAAAAAGGATCCCATTACCAGTACCCATTACCCTTGTCCTGTCACTGGCCACCACAGGGAACAGTTTGGCCTCATCCTCTTTACATTCTCCCTTCAGGTATTTATACATATTGATCAGATCCCTTCTCAATCCTCCCCAGACTAAACAGCCCCAGCTTGCTCACTCTTTCCTCATAAGACAGATGCTCAGTCCCCTAATCATCTTTGTCGCTCTCCTCTGGACCCTCTCTAGAAGCTCCACATCCCTCTTGTACTGGGGAGCTCAGAGTTGCACCTGATACTCCAGGTGCAGCCTCACCAGAGCTGAGGAGAGGAGCAGGATCCCCTCCCTCGACCTGCTGGCAACGCTCCTCCTGATGCAGCCAGGATCCTACTGGGCTTCTTGGCTAGGAGGGCACATTGCTGACTCATGGTCAACCTATTGTCAAACAGGACTCCCAAATCCCTCTCTTGAGAGCTGCTTTCCATCAGGTCAACACTTAATCTGTACTAGTGCCTGGGGTTATTCTCAATTTTTATTGAGTTTGCTGAAATTTAAGCTTGCATGTGAACTGCAGAAATAAAGGCTGTGACACTGTCTCCAGGAATGAGCTAAATACGCACTTCTTATTTGATTGCATTTGATTTGCAAAGCAGGAGGGGCTTTGAAAGGCTGAGATCTACATTCTCTACTTACCTGCACCTCTGTAGATTTGACATCAGTGAAAGTAGCACTCTAGTACCCCAACGTAACTGAGAAGAGTAAGATCCTACCGTGAACAATAAGTCGTTTTCCACAATCTGGTTAAGACACAGCATTAGCATATGGAAGGGCGTACCAAATATGATGCTACTGTGTGATTTTTCTAGGTGTCAGATTGTTTATATAGCCCATCTGGAATTTTTAACAGTACCAGACAGAGATGTAGCTTGAGGAACATTGACAGCATGATTTTCATAACACCTTCTTAGGGGAAAAAAGTGTTATGTACGTTTTATGTATCTCTGATAGGTCTTTCCTCATTTTATCTATGCTAGTTCAGTTTGCCACTTCAGCTTAATCAAGAACACCTCAGCTTGTGTGCAGGTGGCAGAAAGTGTTGCACAGACACCTGAATGTGGAATAGGATAAGATGTACAACAGCTTGGGATAGAGTGTTTTTTTAAGTAAGTTGTAGAGAAGCTGTGTTTTCAAGCTGTGGAGAGGGGGCAGTGCCTGTCTTATACAGATGCAAGACCAGCCTTGATAACATTCTGGCTCAAATATTCACCACTAGTGTATAATTCCTTCCCTGCTATTTCATTGAGTTTCATTTAATGATTGCAACAGCTTACTATCCTATAGATGCTGTTTGGGACCAGAATTTCTACCCAAAAACTACATTTTCCTCACTTCAGGATTACATCTTCCCCCTCCATGGGTCTAGTAACACTTATCCCAAAGGGAAAAATATATTTTCTGGATGTTTCTTTTCAGTGGGATAGACCAAATACTAATTTTTTCTTTTTTTTTTTTTTTTTTGTTATTGTTGTTTTCCTTGTAAGCTGGAGGAAATGGTTGGGTTCAATGTGGGGAAAAATAGCAGTCTTTAATATCTCTCGTTATATGGCTTTTAAATTCCAATGGAAATGAAATGAGAAAGGACTTTTTAACAGCCAGTATGGGCAGTGTGGCTGAACAGTAGATACAGTTGTAACTTCCTTCACCTAAAGGTAGAGACAGCTGAAGCCCGATCCCTCCCTTGTTTTTATTTGCCTAGATGCTGGCATGTAATTTTTCAGCTTTACTTTGCATCTTTTTTCATTAAAAAAATGTTTGCATCAAAAATATGATGAGCAAGTTTTTTTCACATTTATCTTGATAAATACCCCCACTTGAGGCTGTGCTGCTTAACTGAGTAACACTTGGGTCTGGTGGGAGCAGGAAGTGTCAGTGTGATGCTGTAGCAGTGTGTAGGATAAAGAGTCACCCTTGAAGCCAATTTTGATGAGGGAAATAAATCCAGATAAGCAGTGGATGCTAGTGGCAGATTTTGACAGGGAATTCATGAGCCAGGTATCACAGTAATACAAATTTCACTGTCTGCACTGTCTTTGACCAAGGTGCCTCTCATGCGGCTCTGCAGTGCTGTAACACATTTCCTTTTACCTTACTAGATGTAAATAACAAGAACGATGATTGTTTTGAATCCATGACTGTAAGGACTGGCAAAACTCAATCTCTTTTAGAGACTTTTGCAGCTATGTTAGAATCAGCAGCACAAACTGAAATTACAGGCACGTGGGCATCAGTAGATCTTCACTTTCATCCTAACACTTTCCTTACATTTATTATATGTATAGCCTAGAAATTGTACTTAACAAACAGTTCTTGCTGTATATTTTGATAGATGTGAATTTTAAGTGCCTGAGGTAGATATAAATGTTCAGGAACATGGTGATGGGAAGAGCTAACAGTAGCCAATACTTTTCCTTGAAATGATACTTTGAGTATAAAAATCAAGCACCACTAGGATTTATATAAGTCAGTTCAGTAAGCCATAGTTTGGATTCAATTTTTAAGTAGCTTTGTTCCTGTCTATCTGTAATTCTTTCACAAAAATCAGAAACATCATATTGGTTTTCAGGCAGAAGTTAAGTTATGGTCACAGTGAGATACAAATTGATTTTCTTTTTATATGAGGATGCTTTCATCCATTCTTCAGAAACATGGCTGGATACTAACAGAATTTTTCAAAGAACATTAAAGCAAAAAATATTTAATTAAAGGCATGCTATAAACATTGTAAGCAAACTTTTTAAAATTATTTTTAAGGCTAAACTGACTGTTTAATGTATGAAACTGGGATAACCCTACCACAAGAATGCAGCTTGGGGGTAAGAATAATCTTTCATTAAAATAGTTTGCAAAAATACTTTAATATGAACAAATTTAAATGGTACTGTGCTATTTTATGAATACCTTACAGTACTGAAAATATTTCTATTTGTATTTTTAACTCTGAACTTTGATGTATTATATTTCATATTTCATATACGGAGATCAAATTAGGTCTCCCTATCTGTTTGGTTTGATACCAAAATATTTTTATTAAAAAGCACTTTAATAATTCACTTCAGTTTTTTAAAATCTAACCTTAGTTTATTTTTGTCTGTGAATCATTTGTCTTGGCCTTGCACTGCAGTTGGTGGAGTATTTCTCATACCTGAAATAAAATTGTATTATTTGCAGGATGAAGGTTGTGAGAAATGACTTCCTATTGATGCAGAGGAATTTATCCAAATCTCTTTCATTTGAATCACTTGTTAATCTTCTGTGTAGTAATGAAAGAAAGGACTTTTTATCACAGAGTAATGACTGCTCTCCTTAATTTAATACTCCACAATAAAAATGAGTTTATGACAAAACACTTGTGTCTTACTGCCAGTATGATTTGAAGTTCCAGAATTGTTTCTAAACTTTTTGTATTCTGAAAGAAAAAACAAGATTAACGTTAGGTCATTTTATCGTGAAATGCCTCAGCCCAACTTATGATTACTGGTTGTTAGTCTGGCCTACCATGGCTATGTTTGCCTATGTTTAGAAATACTTTTCCAAACTTTGAAAATATCTTATAGTATATTGGACTAGATGATCTCTAGAGTTCCCTTCCAACTTCAACCATTCTGTGGTTCTGTGATTCCTACAGAAGACATGTAATAAGGGCATAAAACAGAACTACTCTTGAAAGACAATATTCTTACTGATTCTATCTGAAACCTTTTATTTTTTTCTGGTGCTTTCCTGATGTTTCTGATGCCAATACGAATTTGCCATAAAAATGGTTTAGTTTAAAATTTATTCATGATTAGATTATGGACTCTAGAAACCCACTGAGTGAGTATTTAGATGGGCTGTACAGTGAAGTTGAAGGGCTGCTGTAAAAGAAGTGTTGGTTGTTGGAAGCTAGAAACTGCCTGACTTACAGGTATTGAAAACATAGAGCTCTTAGGAGCCAAAAATTTCTGTTCCCTGGAATAAAAAAACATACAGAAGACCCATGGTAAGAAAAAAGAAAATGGAAGAGAGGTTTGGAGGAAGAGGAAACAAAATTTTATCCTTGAGCTTCGGTTTATTCAGTTCTGCCTCTAAAAATAGTGGTTTTATATCCTTATTGTAAAGGGGTAGTAAATAAGATTTGTTTTTAATTGGCAGGAAATGCTTTGTACTGCTGTTATATAAAACACGTGTGATTCCTGTCTCTTATGTCAGCCACCTTAGCTGTTCGAAGAGCTGAAGGGCTCTCAGTCGTTATCTATCGTGTGGTTTGGAACCCGATTCTCTTTCAGTACAGTGCCAGTGATGCTATTTCTGAAGGCCTGGGAGGTCTTTAAGACAGGCAGAGACAATCTTTTCCAGTGCTTCCTTATAAGCCAGCCACTCAAATGGAATTCCTCAAGAGATGTGGAAACATATGGAAAAGATGGAGATTGGTCTGATCTGAAATGTATGGCATCAAATTCAATTATCACTCCCCTGTCTTTGTGACAGATGGATTACAAAATTTGAGCATGAGTAGAACATTCATATTGTGCCATCGAACCATGTGGATTTACAAATCACACAGCATTCTGATGTTTCTGATCTCTTTCAACAGTATATATGACACATGTTGCTTAAACTAGTGTTTACTGATCCTGTCAAAGTGACATCAGCAGGAGTTATTTACGTGAGTGAATTTGCTTGTGAATTTTCATGTAACTCGTGAGAAGATCCTTATACTGTTGCTACCTTTTAAAAGCAGTTCTAGCCTCCTAGAGCAAAGCATCTCATCCTGTTATGCATTACTTCTAAATGACATTAAAAGTTACTCTCTTTCCTCAGCTCAATAACTAAGCATTTCCCTCGGAGGCTACACATATGCTGATAAATATCCGGGAGCAACTGCTGCTGTGGTGCCATACAATTTCTCCCAACAGTGGTGACATGAGAGCAAACTTACTTCTGAAATTTCCTTCACAGAGATTTGCTCTATTCTCTTCAACTACTTTCCAGTTATAGTTTACAGAAATATATTAGATTCTTTGCCAAAACACATACACTACTTCTTTCAAGATAAAATTGGAAGGAATAAATAATAAGCAACAAATTCATGTGTGAGAGTGATGCACATTAAAGATTTTCTTTTTCATATTTTAGTGAAGTTATCTCAGTTTAAATATAAACTAATCTCATGTTTAAATAAAATCATGTTTCTTAGGGATCAGTTACTGATTTTAAAGTTGCATAATTTAGATTTTTTTTTAAATACGAGGACAAAAACCAACTAAAACAAATATAATTTTTGCTAGTGTTGCTCTTGTTCCTATCTGGAGAAATCCATCCACAAGACACATGCTGTGGCTGAAGTGAAGGTAGGAATTGAAATACCTTTCAGGTATGTTTGAGACAACAAAAAGATGGGATAATGGTTTCCATCTCAGACAGAGGTGGGCTTTCACAGCACTCAGCGGGAGCTGGAAACCAGGAGGGGCTGCATTCTGCAGAGTCTATTTGACTCTGTGAGAAGCCAGGACTCCTGCTGAGTTTTGAACTCTTTTGCTGCCTCCCTGAGCTCTTAAAGCTCTGGATGATTCAGAACTAACTGCTGTGCAGGAGCCCTTCTCTTTTGAAGAGGGAAGAGACTGAACCTGCCAGGTTCCTGCAGGGCGGTATTCAGGGTAGTGTCCTCCCTCCTGAAAAAGTCCAAGTATGAATGCCCATCTTTTAAAAGCATCTCCGGGAAGAGTAATGGCCTATCTCCTCAAACATCTCCATTAGGCTACAAGTACATTTAACAGGCTACAAGCTGCACTAGGTTACAAGCTACACAGGCTACATTTAATAGAAATTCTTCTATGTGTTCAGAAATGAATGTAAGCTTGATGTCAACGGAAGGACTGCACAGTAGCATGGACAATCTTTTGTGTTACTCAAATTTACCAGCACATGCTGTAGAAGGAGACCAAGTCCCACTAAAACACCCTTTCTTCAATTTTTCAGCCCCTCCAGTAAATCTGTGACTGAATAAATATTTATTTTCACTTTGCTTTAACAAATGGCTTCTTTGGTCTATCTGGATAGTACGGAAAGTTTTTAAATGAATTGAAATGCATCACTCTTCATATGGAGTGAACTGTCCAAATGAGTGTTTTACACTTGATCAGTCTAACAATGATTTAAGGTTAAACGACTTGTAACCAGATGAAGTCAGGCTTATAAGAAAAAGCTGGATGCCTCTATAGCTGCCTCTGCCAATGGTATTCTCTAATTTGTCACAACTGGGTGAGATAAGAGAGGAGTCAGAGGTGCCAGTGGGCAAGTTCTAGCTGATGACTCCTGTGTGCATGTGTTAAATTAAAGTACAGCAGACCAGGACCCCAGCTCATTTAATTTAGCATAGTGTATCTGTCCTGGCAGTTGCTAAACTGTCTCTGAGGCCAAATAATCCTTGCTCATCCAACATGTTCTTGCTTTGGGGCATTCTGCCTTTTGCTCAGTATTTCCTCGCACTCTGCCAGCAGCTTGGTGGAATTTAACTTGGCAGAGGTGATTACAGAAAACTAAGTTTCCTAGAGACAAGATATCCATGATGCATCTTCTTCACTTGGTGAATAAAGTACATTCAAAATGGTGCTGAAACATCTGGAAAAAAAAAGGCTATGATTTCAGTTTTAGTGCCCCTCTAGTTGGTATGTATTCCTACTGCCTGGTATATGCTGCTGCTCTCTGAATATAGTGTGATTTATGTATAATCTAATTTGAGGTACTGTTCCATTTGTGAGTGGAAAAATTAGCACAGAAAATAAAAAGCTTCACTTGTTATCATTTACACTATGAGACAGATTTTCATTCTCAGCAAAATGTTTGAACAGATGCAGAAAAGGTCTGATTTTCTCACCCATTCCTCACCCATACAGGTCAGCCTTTAAAATGGAGCATGTACTAAGCTATGAAGGAGGAGCTGTGCACCTTTGGATGCTATACTCCCCTGGAGAGAGAGAACAGCTTTTTAGTGTAGGTCTACAGAATTTGTGCTATATAGCATGTATTTTTTAAAAATGTTGAAATACCTAGTGGAAGATCTATTTACATACAGAAATTTTAATACAGCCTTTTATACTTCTAGAGAGAATCTTCATTGCTCAGAACAGCCTCTAGCTCCATAACTGCTGCATTTCCTGATCTTCAAATTTTTGCTTTCATATATCTCTAAGACTCAACATCAAGAAGAATTTTGCCTTCTTAATAGTTCTTTAAAAATTCCATTCTCCTGTTAAAATATATAGAATTTGTGGTTTTCAAAATATCTTTAATTAATTTATGAGAAAATCTTGTTATATTCAAGTATTCAAGAAAAAAAAAAAAAAGGTCAAGGTGAAAATAAAGCATTAAATGATGCTTCCAAAACACTGTGCATCCATTTAGTTACAAATACATACATTTCATACTTGTGTGCTTACAAATATTAGCTTCAACACTTATTTCATTAAATACAAAACATCTAATTTGAAACCATGAAATTGTTCTTTGTTTTGTTTTGAAGAAAAAAAGAAGTAATGGTTGTATTGCTTTAGTAAACATACTATTAATTTAGTATGGGTTAAAATCTTTCCCTCTGGCACTGGCAATAAGGCTAAACAAAATTACCTCTTTAATTTTGTTAAGATGCTTTTACTGCATATTACTATACAAAAGATCTATCCGTAAAGCGGTAACTTATCTGCTTTAATTGTAATATTTTATATATGGGATTTTACAGCTGGTGAAAAGCAAACAGGAGAATTTAGGACTTGCAAAAAAGCATGAATATTAGTGGTACCAAAAATCCAGACAGAAAGAAAAAAAAAAATGCTAATTAGCCCCCTTACTTACACCATAAAAAACATAAAAAGTAATATATACTTCAATTTTGTCTGAATTTTGTCATTTTTTAATGCTCTATATGAGAACAGTATTTGTAGCATTGAGTACTTTTAAGCCACTTTCATAGGAAAGGGTGATTTTTTGAACAGTGACATGGTATGGGACACTCTCCCCATACTCTGGTACAGTACAAACCAACAAACCATTGGCAAACCACTAATTCTTTTCCCTGTCTTCATGTCCAGCACTAGAGTTCTCCAGCCTTAAATTTCATGCAGTTACCTTTGAAACCTTGAGACATTTAGATGTTAATCTCCCAAAGACTATGTCTGTGTGGGACTTCACACTGCATTTAGAGAATTTAAACTTCTGTTATAAATTCAGTGTTGTCTAAATGTCTCAGCACTAAGTTTCCAAATCCCTTACAAAATTCAGGGAAGATTGCCTCTTTCCCATGGCATACTTCCATTCATACAAGGAATAAATTCTTTCAGGATTTTTTTTACCATTCTTTCAAAAATTGCATGCCACTACAAAACACTCTATTTTGGAATAACATTTTTCCCCGACGGAATAATATTTAAGCATAAGCAGTACATTCTTGAGATTATCATGGGCTATGGCTAAGGCAAAACAGAGTTTGTATAGGAAGGTGATTTTTTAAAAATTTTCTGTTAAAGGGCTGTGTGCTCAATATCTTGTCTTTTTTTCTGTCTGTAGAAGGTGGTTTGACAACCTCAGTAAGGGGATGTAACTTCTGTTATAAATCTTGCTTCGCTAAAGCTACTAATCCTTATTCAGACTGTTGGAATGAACAAAGTAACCACAGGGATAAACTGAGCTCCCTCAGCCTAGTACTTCTTGTGCTAGAACCCTTCACATCTGCTTCAATCATCAAGATTGGTATAATGAGGCTCATAGCTCTACTCAGTTATGTGGGTGGTCTCTGAGCTACACAAAACCAAAACTGTAGTTAAGTGCTTAATTCAGCACAGGAAAGCAGTTAAAAGTGCACACAAGAACTGCAAAACACCAAAGTGCCAAAGCAAAGTTCCATGTATTTCATCTTGTGTTTAAAAGGCGAAGAGGTCATCTTCAGGATTTTAGTAAATTTCTACAAAGGAGGATAATCAAGAATACTATCATGGTTAAGTAAAATAAAATATCCTCCAAAGAATGCATCTGATTAGTGAAGATCTGCATTTTTACCATGTCTGTGCTACTTTGTTTTTCCAAATATTTAAGTGATATATATTTATTCATAAGAACTTCACAGAATCATAAGATAAATCAATGTGGACCTCAATGGGACCTCAGAAGGTCTCTAGTCTTCTAACGAGGCTCTCGCTCAAAGCAGGGTCAGGAGGGAGATTACATCCAGTTGAAAACCCCTGGATCCACAGCCTCTCTGGGCAACCTGCTCCACTGATGAACTGTCCTCAAGATAAATTGTTTTTCACCATGTCTCACTAAAAACTCTGCTGTACCAACCTCTGATTATTGCCATGAGTCACTTGTGACGTGTTTGGCTTTGTTGTCCAGCTTTTTGCTGATCATGGGAAGCTGCTATTAGGTAGCAAAGCCAGCTCTAGGATGCACAAGCCCAGCTCCCTCACGATCTCCTTACACGGCACATGCTACAGCCCCCAAACATCTTGGTGGCCTCAGCTGAATTGATTCCAGTTTATCAGTATTTTTTCTTGTACTGGGTGTACAAAACAGGACATATTATGTTGTCAACCTTATTCGGTGCCAGGGTACATTCCCGGTTCAGCTCAGCTTGCCAGGAGTCTCAGGACTTCTCAGCAGATCTGTCTTCCAGGCAGGCAAGCAGGCAAGTCCCAGCCTGTTCTGCTTCCAGGGCTTCTTCCTTCCCAAGTGCACAGCCTGGCATTTTATAATGTTCCTGCTGGCCCTTTTCCTGTAGCCTCTCTAGGTCCTTTTGGGTTCTTCTATTGTTGAGCTGAAAGCAGCTCTCATCACATTGCATTTTTCAGATTTTTTTGGGGGGAAAAAAGAAGTCCTATCTCTTGCTGAGATAAACCAGAAACCTTTTATTTTGCTTTTATAAAAAGTGGAACTGAACTGAAAAGGACATTTCCCAAAGGAGAACACAAACGTCCAGAGCCAAAGCAGCCTCGGAAAACTTTGTAAAACCAGTTTAGAAAGGTACCACTACCTATCTCAGCTCAACAAACAGCTATTAACACCTTAAGAGAATAAAAAGTAAAACAACAACAAAAGCCTACAACAAAGTAAAAAGTACATTTTTAAATGATGATGGGCAATAATGTCGGTTGGACAGATAAGAGTCTACACTGAGTTACAGATTCTCAAATGACTTCAGCTAATTCAGTGTGTAAGTGTGGTTTAATTTGCGAGGGTCCTATAACTCAATGGTTTGTGGAGAAATCCAAACATCCTATGACATTGGAAAAATCTTGTACTCCTTTAGCACACATTCACTTTATTCCTGTTCTATTTATTCTTTTTAGCAAGGAAATGCTGGCTGTAGACTGAGTTAGAAAAAAAATTAACTAACTTTGAGCAAAAACAAAGCGGAGGGGGGGCAACTTTAAAAAGAATACATTATTTTATCTTTTAAATAAAATATAGAATGTAGAAAAATAAATAGTGAAAAAGAGTAGTGATCGAGGTCAGGGGATAATAAGGGTTAGGGAAATGGAAAAAAAAAAAAAAAAGTTGTTTATAAGGGAAAAAATAGCAAACATAATGATGAAAGACTACTTGACAACAGTATGAATGTTTTTCCAGAGAACAGCTCACCCCTGTCAGTCTGCCCACACTGCCCACAAGAAATAAAAATTTCAATACATGGTAAGTGCTTTGGTAAAGGCAGTAGGCCAAGAATTACACCTGATTATGAACGTGAATATTTAAAAAATGGCATTAAAAATATTAAAGGCAGTTTGATAGCACAGATAGGAAAAAAAATGTGCCTGTGCTTTTAAGACAGAATCTACGGGAGAACGTATCTTAAAGGGGATGATGAATTTCAAGAAATGCACTTGGGCAGCTATTTGTCATTTAAACATCAGTTTCCTATATTTATTCCACTATGGTGGATAAAATATTTTTTACTTTTTAATATTGGCGAGTCAAAATAAACATAATTCCATACCTCCACGGCATCATTCCTTGATATAAATCATTCCAGTATTTGTCAAGAGTCTTCCTGAACATCCACTGTAATTCAACTTCCCATTTATTTTTATGATATAAAAAGCAGGAGATACATCCTGTTAAGGCAGTTGCCTAAGCCACAGACTAGGTCCTGGTCTGTGGTTAAGCTAACTGAACAGGAACAAGAAACGACTGGAAATGACATGAAGAATTTCTGGACGTGACAGATAACAATGCGAGACGCCGACAAAAGTTATAGACGGTGCCGTGAGGGACAGCTGAATTTCACGGGCAGTTAGGACCAAGGTTATGCGAGAAACACCTGAACTTCCCAGATAGTCGAAGGGCACCTGCAGAGCAGCAGACAGGCGCCCTCTGGGGATCTCCCTATCCCACAGCAGGGCATATGGGGCAGCCATGAAGAATGCTGGGGACCAGCCCAGGCCGGCCTCCCCAGCACCTCCTCCATCACAAGCCCTTGGGCACTCCCACCACCTCTGCCACCTTGGGCGCTCTGCTGTTCTCCCCAGCAACGCCATTCTGATTGACATTCTCACAGAGCCTGGTGATTGGCTGTTGGGGGGAGGGGAGGAAGCAACCTTTTTCTGCAAGGTTCTGGAGGTTGTGAGGGCTCCACCACTGCAAACAGCGCAGTCGCAGGGCTGCTGTTGAGGGCAAGCAAAGTGCAGCATGTTTGTCTGCCACAGCATCTCCTCAGCCGCTTTCACATATCCATCTATGCAGCCAACCTGAAAGGTGAAAGTGGACACACTTAAATGTGGCAAACCAGTTGGTACTATCTAGATAGGAATTGCTTTTATTAATAAAGAAGTGTGAAGGTGTCATCTGAATGTGTGAAGGGGAATGCACACCGTCTCAAGCCTATGAACCACCATTAGATACTGGCTGTTAGAAAGTGTTTCTGCATAAGATTTTAGAGTGTATCTTTCTTCAAGGTGCTGAAGGAGGGCATAATTATAGGAATAGTGACATTTTACTTCAAGGTTAGCTGCCTAACCAAGGTGTTTTCTCAGCCTGTCCCCAGGCTCTTCTTCTGGAACCTTGCTGTGCTGGTGGGTTTCCCCTGTGCTCAGAAATTGCTGCATGCTCAAGGAAAAAAGTTCAGATGGGTAAAGGGCTTTTTGTTTGTTTTTTTCTTTCCCAGCCATGGCCCACTCAGTGCCCCTACCCCATGAGCACAGCCAGCCTCCCCTTGCAGTGCAGGCTGGAGCTGGGAAGCTCTCCTGTGATCTCTGCTTTGCTCAAGGTGCAGTGCTGTGGCGCTGAAAGACTCTTCAGTAGTGTGTGTGATAAGGTGCTGAAGATCCATGTTGAAAGGATGTAAGAGCCACTCCACGCAAGAGGATCCAGCTTAGGAAAGAAGGTTAGCACCCATGGGCACCTTTGGAAAGGAGCAGCAGCATCTGCCACTCACTTGCCAGGCTGAGGCACAAGTGATGTTCAGCGCTGTGGTCGTGGGTGTGCAGGAAACGGGTGCAATACAACTAAGTTTGAGAGCTTGTGCAAGAGGAGTCTGTCAGTCACTCACAAAACTCAACCTGAAGCAAGTTGCCTTGACCCACGCTTACTCATTCTTGGCATAGTTTAATTCTCCCTCAGTCTCCTCCCCACAGCCCCATGTGGGCTCTTGATGTGGGTGCATTGGGGACCTGGCCAGGGTCACTGGCGGGCACAGCAGAAGACAGTACCAGCAATTTTCTATAATTGGACTTGGTGATGATGCCTTGTTCATGGAGAGGTCTGCTCCATCCTTCAGAGCCATGAGCTGGCGAGAGCTGATGTATGGCCTTCAAATCTTGTTTGCTTCAGCTTTCCTCAACTTCAGGTCAGTTTGCTACCTAATTTTCCTTCTTTGGGACATAGCTTGAGATCTCTGATATGGAGAAGGAATGGCAGAGGGGAGATGCTGCAGCATTTCTGCCATCATGTCATTAATGGGAAAGCGATTGTCCATGCTGTGACCCTGCACCTGCAATCTTGGAGATAGAGAGCTTTGGGAGACTGCAGCTGTAGGTATCTCCCCTTTCTGCTCCTTCACTCCCAGCCATGAAGCCGCCGAAGCCATCAGGGTGATCTGATGTCACCTTGTTCTTCCTCTCCAGGCCCTTGTCTGTGGAGTGTGCCACAGAGCTATCTCCAGCCCCTGAAGACCCTTGTAATGGAGCTTCGCCACTCACCATCTGCCCTGCACCAGCATATGGATAGCTCAGGGATCAAGAAGTGCCTCCCCTGACACAGAAGGCAAAGGGAACGGACTCTGGATTCAAAGTGAAAAGCACAGTAAGCTTTTGCGGTCTCCTTTCTAGGGGACTGCAAGTCTAATCTCCTTTCTAGGAGACTCTGCAAAACCCTGTCATCTGTGCCTTCATGTCCAGCCCCTCAAATACATGGCTTTGGAATGTCTGGATGGTGGTATGTTGGTAACAGTGAAATACTTGAAGGGTGGGGGACCCTATCTGATGTAAAGGGAATTACTTCTCCCTCCTGGAAAATTTGTCCCTAATACAATAGGACCCTCCACTGGGTTTTTAGAGTACCTACATGAGAGGACTGGCATCTTAATCTAGCTGCAGCAGTTTCATTTTGGGTGCTTTCCTTGGCACTGCCTCTTTAGTTCAAATTTACACCTTCTACTTGCTTCTCTTATGAGACAGCAGAACAATTTGCTCTCCTTTTTAATCTCTTAAACTGCTTCTATGAGGAATGAAATTCTCTTTGTTCTGCCTTTTCCCCTTCTCTCTTGTAATAATGGTAAGATTTTATTTTTTTATCATATTTGGAATCTCAATTATATCCCACTCTCTGGAAGTCATAATGATGTCAGTATCCTGACTTTCACTTAAGCATGGTTGCATAAGCAATCCTGAAGAGTTCAAGATAGCCTAAGGCCAAAAAGAGTGCAATGAACTTAACATCTGATTTTTCAAGGAATGATTCTTGTTTTTCAAATGCTCAGAGCTGCCAATACTGTAAAAGTCATACAAGCTAAAAATGTAGGTTGTTTTATGGACATTTTTTAAGTAATTAATCCCTGGAAAGAATATTATTTGGTTGGTATTTCAGCTCAGGCCGTTAGCATGCACAAATCATCATAGGAAGCAGGTCATGGCTACAGTTAATTTTATGGATATACCTCTGTGTGTCTATGTTCAGAGCAGGTATTGTGATAGTAGCAATAAATAAACTGTTGAATTGTCACCGACACTGTCAGAATGTCCTGCCTCGCTTTCAGGTATATGATCCCCCACAAAAGGTGAGTGCATGTGATAGCACAGCAAATGCAGCATTTTGACAAGGTGGGAGACATGCCCACCTTCCGTATCAGAAATACATATGAGTGCCTTCTAAATAAATATAGACTTTGTGTGAAAACCAATGGGTAGCTTAAACTTCTGGTACTAGTCAGAGGTAGCTCGGTTAGACCTAGCAAGCTTGGAGGAAAACCATGAAAAACAGACCAGATGAAACATTTCAGTTTTGATTCTGTTCTCTTCAAAAATCTTGCAAGAAGGTTAGAAACATATTCAAAAGAGAAGAATGAAGAAAACACATATATCCTCAGGTAAACTTTCTAATTTAAAAAGTACACCAGTAATATAAAATCACATTTTTATAAAAGTTTGACCCATTGTAATTTTGTATTCATAATGCTGAAATTCTCATCTGGTTCTTCAGAGCACTCTGTGATAGCACAAATGCTGGCCTGTGTCTGTGTAAATTTTAATCAGGTGTTTACCTCTGCATCAGCTTGTGAAGTGCTAAACCTGAGTTAAAATAGGTAAATAACTTGTCAAAAGTGCTTAAAGCACAATACATTATAGTGTAGGACATACACGTATGATTGATACTTCACCAAATTTAATTCTTTTTTAAACATGATAGTACAGACTAGCTAATTCCCAGCCAAAATCATCCTTACTGAAAATATATATGCCAAAGGCATCTTTTTTTTCATTATCTGGAGAATGCTGATAAAATAATAAACTTCTCTCTTCTTGTAGGCAGAAGTAAATACTTTTCCCTAGGCTTGTCAAATTTATTTCTGCATATTTAGCCTTTTAATTCCAATTACA
The DNA here is from genome assembly GCA_034781795.1 of Crypturellus tataupa. Classification (NCBI taxonomy): domain Eukaryota; kingdom Metazoa; phylum Chordata; class Aves; order Tinamiformes; family Tinamidae; genus Crypturellus; species Crypturellus tataupa. Next base: position 3,546,293 of record JAWLRI010000731.1, read on the forward strand.
ACTAGCGTTTACATAAAGAACTATCTATATAATAAAATGAAAATAAATTTAAAAGGATTGTAAGAAAGATGTGTTTTAAGCACAGAATTTTTTTGGTTACTCATTAGCAGAAGGCTGAAGCCCTACCTTTTCGGCTGGTTCCTGTTCTATTTGTTTTCATTAAATCGGGCAAACCCACTGTGGCAGACAGTGTGAATACACGACTCCTTCCCTGTCACCAAGCACGTTCAGAGCACCTTGCAGACTCACCTCTGTTAACAACAGTGACTTCCGTAGCTAAAGGAAGAGGAGTCTTCTCTGCAAGGTGACTTGCAGAGAGTCACTGTTCCTTTTTCAGTGTTTCAATGGAAAACATGTTCATTTTTGTTTGCTTTTGGTTTCAATATTTTTTTTTACAGAAACCACTAAACTCTGAATACTCAAAAAGATCCGCAAATCTTGATAGGTGAATAAAAAGGCTAAAAATACTCGTGTATTATTTACTATTGCCTTCATATCTATTGCACAATGGAAAAAAAAAGTCTTGACACTGCTCAGGAGACTCCTTCTTTCCTGTCTTCCTCCATCGCCTCACAAATTGCAATTTTCAATTAAAACTTATCTTAATGAACACTGTACATATCTTTACTACTATCTAAATGTGCTTATATTTTACAGTTCAGCAGGTGAACATATGCTAGCATTGACTATGACTTTTAGTTCATTTCATGGCTATAGTAGTGCTGAGTGTCTGAGTGCGCTGCTAGCTGTTTCCAAACCATTTGTAGGAGTGCTCCCACTCTGTCTCCAGGTCATGGATCTTTTAGCCGTGAGCACTCATACTGAGGAGATAACTTCAGACAACCTCCAGAGCTCACCATATTTAGATCAGTTTTTATGACTTCTTCAGTGATACTAGTGTTAATTTTATATTTTTACTGTTCTGTGGCTTGAGCAAAGTCAGTATCTCACAGATACTGCCCATCCAACAGCTAGATCTACAGTTCCGGTGAAAAGGAAGTATTGGCATCTTTATCAGTTTTAAGCCACAAATATCACTTTTTTTTTTTTTTTTTTTTTTGATTTGTGTAAAGATTTATAATGCAATATATTTCATTTTTTTATTTAAATTTTAAATTCA
>JAWLRI010000733.1:0-19510 GCA_034781795.1 Crypturellus tataupa
GAGCAGCCGGAGCACAGGGAGAGTGAGGGAAAAGACATGGGCTGTGGAGCAGGGAGAAGTCCCCAGAGAGCAGGATGGAGAGGAGACCAAAGAGAAAGAGGAGAAAGAGGCAGAGGGGATCTCATCTCACCTTGTTCACCAAGGAGAAGGCAAGAGGAGTGGATGAGAACGCTTGGAGTTGTGGTGCCTTTTATACTGGTGCGGATGCCTGAGGCACAGAGACGCTCTTTGTGCATATGATGTGTTTACTAACACGCTCATCTTCCATGCAAATCCCACTTATTTACCAAGATGGTGTTGTCTTGCTTCCTGTAATGTTCCCTCTGCCCTCCATTGCTCATGGCATGCCCATTGCTCCACAGTCCTGGCTGTCCTATTGCAAAAGGATGAAATAATTTTTAGGCAGAATAGTGTCAATTCACAAACATTTCTCTTTTTAGGAAGATTTTTTTTTCTTCTTCTTTCTTACTTTAATGTCCTTCAGTTACGAATGTCCATTTGGAGAAGAGAATTGTGCCAGAATTACACCGGATCTGTGGAACATTTGTGGATTTTATGCAAACAGATTTCCAGATATTTTTCACTGTTTCTTAGGAGTGGACCGTGTAGTAATTCATATCTATTTTAGGGAAGTATTTTTGCACAGTAATCTTAGTTATATAAAAGCAATAAGGAAATCGCCTTGAGTATCATGATGATTTTTCCCATGTTACATAGCAGTTTATTGCCATGAGATATCGTAATCCTATTTCCTGAGATCTTGTGCAGAATTCTTGAGAAATAAAAGCTAATAATGTTGATTTTTTTCTTTCTAACTTTTTTTAGGGCAAATATTCTTTTTTTTCCTTTCCATAGTCTTAATTTAAGTCTATGGCTTTGGCTAGACTCAGTAAATACCAGGAAGACCCATTTCAAACTGTGAAAGGACAGTGAACTCTACAGATTAGCTGTTTCTACTTGGCCAGACATTGAGTTGCATATTCAAGATATCAGTTAAACCCCATGGTGCAACATCAGACATTCCAGACTGCTGGGAAGTCCCCACAAAGCAGCAAGTCTTTGAATCATCCACGTGCTAACAGCAACAGAGACTGCATGAGGCATAGAAATACCATACTAAATCATTGATGTGAAACTCAATGGATGAAGTGTTGCAGGAGTTAAGAGTCTGTGGCATGATAAAACAGCTGCTTTTTCAGAGCAATCCAGAATTGTCTTACGGAATTTTTCCTCACTGGAAAAATCCTGCTCAGCATTCATAGGGAATACATCCTGTAGTGATCATCAGATTGCATAAGCGATGACTCCCAGGAGTAATGGAAATATTTTTATAAAACATTATTTTGTTCTACAAAAGTACATTTCATTTTCAGATTTTTTTCCTAAGTGGTAATATCAGAATCCTGATTTTCTATTTTTGCCCATTATATATTTAGAAAGCACTGAGGTGTGTCCTCTTGCAGATCCCTTAGGCTGTAGAGCAATATTGGAGCTTCTTCTTTGGTTTCTTTAAAGGAAAGAACTTCAAAGTCAGTCCCAAATATTCATTAATGGTTGAGACATAAAAAGTGCATATCCTATGTAAATATTCTAAGTATATGACTAAAAGTAAATAGTCATGTCACTTGGATAATAACATCACTTTAACTTGGAGAGTCACATTTACTCCCTAAACAGGTAATATTTAATAGCTTCAGAAACCAGAGTGATTAACTTTTTCATTAAAAGTGGTTTGGCATTTGTCATAAGAACCCTCTATAAAACTTCTGGAGCTGATCCTCACCTGCTCCAGGTTTTTACCACTGAATGAAGCAGTAGCACTAGTCAACAAAATAAGATTTTGAGTGACTCGACAACAATGTTAACCTCCCACTTTCCCAAGCACTAGTCTGATGCCAGCAGCTCCAGAACCATCTCTGTGACTTTCAAAATTTGATTCATACATTTCCTGTAAATTGTGCCTTCTCTCTCTTTGTCCTTCACCAACATAAATTGGGATTTTGTGTTTTAATTATTTATTTTTTTAGGAAAAGAGCAGTTCTGCTTATCCTAGCCCTTTCTGAAGGGCAATGTGTCCTTCTATGCTCAAGCTTTGATTGAGCCTCCGTGGTGTTTCTCCATCCAGTGTCCCTGGCCAAGGGGTCTGGCTGGGTACTCAGAGCCACCAAAGATGACGAAGACTTTTTTTGTCTCTGCATAATTCATCTCTGCATTCCCATACAAGAAGCCCTCGCTGTCAGCCCATGGGACAAGCTAATCAGGTAGAACTCCACATTCTCTGGGAATGTGGCCCTGCCCTTCCTTAGGGACAGCTTTCCCGTCTGGATTTGTTTACCTTCTACTTGGTGGCTTCTTTAATAGAGTGGCATTTTTTTTCTGTCTGTAAATCCCTTCTAAATTACGAGGTGTGTTGGAGGAATCCTTCAGGCAATAAGTCCTATCAGAAAGTCTTGTGGCCTCCCTACACATCACAAGCCCTCATTATTGATTTGTAAATGCAAAGTCCTGTGTTAATATATTTAAAGTGTAGCAGTGATTTTAGACACCCATGAATTGAGTAATATTATCCCTTTAAAATAAAGGGATCAAAGTCACATTCCACCAATCAGGTTCTAATCAGGTCATGCTTTCTTGCCTCATAACATGGAATTTATTTTTTCCCCCTACACTGCATTCATATCAGATTGTGTTCACCCCTAGAGCATCCCTGCTGACAACAGTAGATGCAAATAGCACCACTTCGGCTGTTAATCGAGAGTGATTTGGACCCCTTCCTGTAAACTCTGTCTCCCTGGAGGTCTCCTGCATCTCTCCCAGCTCAAAATCAGAGCATAGGAGTTTCGGAGAAGATGTTATGGGGAATCACTATGCTGGGCATGAAGCGACGCCAGAGATCATAGTTATTACTTTTGTGACCCTGAAGAAAGATTTGTTCTTCTGTATCTATTACTTCAGCCATTGGTTGTACTAAGGAACCTGCGGGCTTGGGGGAGTGAGTTCACATTGCATGATATATAGGGAGAAGGGCTTTATTTCCCTTCTTGGTCCTGAATTTTCTTCCCCTGCAAGAAGCTGGATCCTAGCCTCAGTAAACGTGTTCCTTCATGGATCAGTGGTATGATTGTGCAACGGAGCCTCCTCGGCTGCTTGAACCACACTGAGGAGCAGCAGAGGGTTCCAGTTCCTCTAATGCTGCGACCATGTCTGCAGTTGGGACTGAAAAATTGTCTTTGCAGGTTTCATGTACGAGCTCCTGCCACTATGCAAGTAAGTGAGATGCTGTCAGTGCTGGGGTACCGGCTTACCTGGTGGGATACTGGGAGACTTCAAAATAAAGAAGTGCTCATGCTCCCTCTTTCATGTTCTCCCAACCTTATCTGAACACCTTTTAACTCTCTCATTTGACAGTATTTCTTTATTTTCTTCTTTTTTTTTTTCCCTCCATAATTCTGCAGTCCTCATCTTTTAAATGATTCCTGCAAGAGAGGTGTAAAGCAATGACAGTCATTGGGAACAGCCTGCGGAAGTTTCAGATTAAAGGATTTAAAAGCACTTTACAAAGCCTCAATAATGATTTATAAATGCAAAACACTTATTATCATATTTTAAGTATCCAGCATGATTGCAGCACTTTAGAACAGAGTTATAAAGTCATCCTGAAATATGTGTCAAGGTTGTTAATGCACATTCTCTAGGTGTTTGCATCATACTTCATTTCTGCTTCATTTGCATTTGAAAAGCAGCTCTATACTGTTTTAAGAGCATTTTTAAAAATACGAAGCCAACATATCAGTAGGTTTAAACCAGAATATTTTCCTTGGTTTCAGCACCATTCACAGAGAGGTAGATGGAAACCTGCACTAAAAGCTCATCCTTAGAGACTACAGTTTTCTTGTAACGTTTTTCTACTTCCCATCTGAATTCATTGACACCTCTTAGAAACACAAAACAAAACAAACCACCAACAACAAAAAAGCCAAAGCCAGATCAGGCTGGACAGATAAATATAGAGAATATGTAAATCCTGCTCTAGTAAAAGAAAAATATTAAAAAGCTAGGTAACTAATTGGGACCTCATTTACAAAAGGTTCTTTAATATTTCAGTCAATTTAAGAAAGTTTCCACCACCCAGGCCTCCCATTTCTCTCCTGTTCTTCCCTTTATTTGCTTGTTTTATTGATTTCTCTAACTATTCTTTTCAGGAAAGCAGGCAAAACTTACAGGTTAGGTAGGTTAAGACAATTATTCTGTGGTAGCCAGCAATTACCTTAAGGATGATTTTTAATGTAGGTTTTCATTAAAAGAATTTCTTTTAATAAAGATCATTATTCTGTAGGTATTCATTTGCAGGCAGGAGTAATTGCAGATTTCTTAAAAGACAGCTCAAGTTTCAAAATACATAAATGGAGGCACTGGTTTTAGCTGGAGATGTCATCTGAAATACTTGAAGCATCTTTGAAAACCTTGATTTCCTACCTGTGAAAAAGCTAAATTATGCTTAGATCAACTAGATCTCTGTAATAGCAGAGTTTCAGCTTTGAAGGATTCCTCTTCTGTCTAAAAAGATGAGTCTCAGAGAGAAGGTCCCAGATGTCCAGACCACAGGTGCAATCTTGGTTATATACATTTTATAAGCCTGAGCTTTTGCACCAAATCCTCACTGTAGCATGGAAACTGCATTGGGAGACTGTGGTTATAATGGATACTCCTGGAGTTAAACCAGCTATTAAAATTCAGGAAATCTGCGCTTACTCCTTCTCTGCCACAGATTTCTTATGTAAAACTGGAAAAGTCAGTCCAGGCCACACCAGAAAGTGCTCGCTGTGCTTTTCTGCACCAAAAGCCCCTCCCTTAATCCCTGCGCATTAATTTTGCATTTGTAAAAGAGATAATAATCCTATCTTTAGTTTTACATATCTAATCAGTTGGAACGCTTGTTGCTCGGTATAGAGTCTTGCCCTTGGTTTGCCCGATGCAACGCAATCTCTGTCAGGACTTCAAAGAGTTATTGGAGCTCAAATAACAAATAATAAGATAAATGCCAGTGAGGAAAGTCCATTTTACTCCAGGCTGTGCCATTTGCTCACCAAGTGACCTCTGACAATTCATTTAGCCTGTGTGCTTCATTTTATTAAACCTGCATAATAACTAGAATTAAAATTTGCCCAAGGCAATTAAAAAAAAAAAAAAAAAAAAAACTGTAAGGGAATGTTTTAAATAGGGCCAGAAACTGTAAAAAAAAAGCAAGACTCAGGGAGTCCCATGATGTAATAGGTGATAAAAAGAGCTGGAGGAAGAGGATGCAAAGAGCACAAAGCACAGTTTGTAGAAAGGATTAAGAAGCCCCAGATAAAGATGTCAGACTAAGCTTGGATTAATGGCTCAAGATGATTAAGTGGCAGAAGATGAGCATGGTTGGCAGCTAAGTTTTCTTACTGCCCATTTGCAGCTATCTTCCTGCAATGTTTATTAAGAACGATATTGCGTTTCCACCAAGTACCTGCAGCAAAATTTGCATTATGCAGCACCCTGTTTTGAGGGAGTTTTCAACATTTCAGGAATCTCCTGCAAGCCTGGCGGCCCACAAAAGGCTATTTCTAATAGAAAAACTGTACTCATTTTTCCTGTTTCTTGTTATGGTGATAGGAAACAACATAGCTAAACTGTAATGTTGTATTTCTTACTATGACGATGGGAAACAACCTAGCTAAATGTAACACTGTAATTCTTTTAGGGTTGTAGAAAACCTAGCTAAAATGTAACAACATTGTACTGAAAAAAGAAATAGTCAGCTCTGTCAGCTCTAACAGAGAAGCACAAACCTATATTTTCACTCCAGATTTTCCATCTTCTGTCAAAAGAGAAATCTCAAATGCAAATGGTGCAAATCTCCACAGAGACATGTTACTGCCTTAGAAGACACCATGAGGCTCTGGCACCCCGTTACCCAAAGTCTTCTATCGAAAGCCTTGTTTTCTGCTTGTAGATTTATATTCAGACTGAAGGACAACCCCTACCTTTGGCTCTGCAGACAATTCCTATCTCCCGTGCCTTGCAAAGGAGGAGGCAGCTCTCCTTTGTTCTTAATTATTACTTACCTAAAAGTTTCCCTCATAGAGTAAGTTATCTGTAGCTTGGGAGGATGTTGGCAGGGCAGAGGCATTCACAGCAGCTCTGAGCTGAACAAAAGGTTTCAGGTTATTTCCCAGTCATTTATTCAGATCCAGTTTTGTGCTTTGGGTATGGTAATGCACCCCAGCAAGTGGCACTCGGCTTGTTAAATGTCTCTCCATGCATGTTAACGAGCAGGATCCTCTGTAGCACAATAAGACTTTAATTAAGAATAGCTTTTATTTATTTGTATTTAAAAGGAAAACAAAAACTGTTAAGGATTTATGAGCTGGTGACTGTAAGAATAAGAAGCTTACAAATGTGTTCCCAGGGGAAGAGTGGCTCCCTCCGCCTTGTTTGACTTGACGCTGCTGAAATATTGATTTCCTCTTTAAGGTGTTCTTCAGCATGCTGCAATAGCCCTTGGCTTGTTCATCGAGGCCTCAGCAAAGCCCTCCTTTCCCAAATTCACCATCGAAGCTGAGTCTCGTTTGATCAGGAGCAAAACCTGGGAGGAGCAGGGCAACTGAGAAAGGAAAACAAAAGCCTTCTCGGATCAGTTATTTCTTGGGTGCTTTTCCCAGTCTTCATCTTTTTACTGTCCTAAAAGGACAAAGCCTGGATGGAAGCACCAGTCCCAGGGGCTCTCTGGCACCCTGGGATGTGGAATACCACCAGCTCTGTCCTGTGACTTTGCCATAGCTCTGAGCCAACCACCAAAAGCAATTGATGACAAGTGGCTTTTTAATTGCAACACAGCCAAAGCCTGCAAAGAGCTGAAGCAAATCCACCTGCTCCAGTTGCATTTTATGCAAGTGCGGTTTGCATAGACCAATGTGTCAGTGGAGAATGCCAGGCGCTATCCCTGGGATGAGCACATCCTGCTCAAAGGCAACCCATCTCATTGGGAAGAGCTATGACTTTGTGGAGTTTTTCTCCTGAATCCCAGTGCACGTTCACTATTAGGGATAGCAGCCCAAAGCCAAGCCCTGTAAACTCTTTTCTTCTGCATTAGACAATAGTAAACATTTACAAAATGAACATAAAATCCTCTTCCCTTATGGTAAATAGCACCACCAATGCTCCCTGAATCTCTTTCACTGATTACAGTTGAGGAGAAAAAAATAAAAGCAGTAAATACCTGAATGCTTGGTCAGTGTTGTAGCTGAACGGTGTTTAATGGAGCATATCAAAGGTTTTGACCCATGAAATGCTGAAGTGGAGCCGACCTGCAGGGTGTAGCACTCAGTACAGTGAGTGTTGGACCTCAGTGCTAGCAAACACAAACAGCGAGCAAAACAGTTTCGTTCCGCACAGAAGTTATGCATGCAGAGAGGTTTGTTTTGCAACTAATTAGGACTTCGTGCAAAAAGGGTGTCACATCCTCCAGGCAATTTGACTAAGTGTATAAAAGCATTTGCTACGTCGAACTCTTCTAATCACTTTTCTTAAACTCTTCTCCTTGGTGATCCAGGTAAGTCAATTTTGAATCAATTACTTATTGCTATCTAAATATTATCAAATTATAGGTTAAACTTGGGAAATGGTAAGGGGTATTGTTCCAGAAAGATACTTTCTATTGTCCTTCAGTTTTATGTCAATAGACCTTTTAAACTGGAGACATGAATACGGGAGCTGACCAGCCGCGTTACTGTTTCAGGACATTCATTCAAAACAGGACTGATCTACACAGTTCCCTCACAGCTCTGAATATTTTTCATAATTTGATACTGGGAAGTATTCTTTCATTTTATAAAGACTATGTCACAGTAAACATAGATTGTCATTGAAAAAAGGAAATAGTTTAAATAATCTTCAAAACCCTCAGCTTTGAAGCTCTTTAATGAAGCTACATTCTCTTCTTACAGCTGAAGAATTTACCCTAAATATTCTCAAAATCCTCTGGAGAATAGAACTCTGATTTTCTTCTTAAGAAGTCATTGGGCTGCTGCTTTTCTTTAAAATACATTTCTAGCGTTGAATGCCATACCTAGAAGGAGTGTCCAAATGCTCCTTCCTTCCTCCTTTGCACATGTACTGGGATGAACCTCTACAAGTCGTTCACCTGTACGAGTCCACACAGGGATCCTCACTCTTGCCGAGTTGCTGGAGCAGCTCTTTCCTCAGCCAAATGCAAAACTAACAATTTTGGAGTCAGCTCCTCAGCTAGCAAAATATTCTGCTGTTGTCTGCAAGTCAACGGCATGGGTTAATTAGTGTGAAAGTGCTGAAAATGCAGCTTTGAGGGCTGCAGAAGACTACAACTGCGTGTGGCTAAAACAAGAATTCTTGATGGAGATACAAGAAATCACCCCCAAATTTTGGCAGGATCCCGGGGATAATCAGTGAGATTTATTCCGGAAATCAATTTAGGCCAACCCTCTATGCCAACCCCTTAATCTCTTCCAGTTCAGTTTCACACTGATAAAGTTGAGATAATTATCACTTCTCCCTCACCCTGCTTGCCCTATCTAATTAGTGTGGGCACAATTCAGGGCAAGGACTGCATAATTAAAAGATGCCCAAGAAAAATCTGGCCTTGATAACAGGTAGAGTTTTAAAGAGCTGTTTGATTACAACTAAAAGTACTGTAACACAGAGGCCAATAAAAGCTGGGTGGATCTCTACCCTCGTTTTTATGTTCCACTTCTACCCGGGTGAGATGAGGTAACTTGCTTCACCGTGGCATTTCAGTTCAGTAGGCACTGAGAGGCTTAAAACTGAAACTGGGAACACAGAGCAGCATTTGGTGTTTTGAATGGGGTTTGAATTTGCAGAAATGAGAGAGAGCAGTGGAATGGGGCAGGAGTTAGAGGAGGAGAGGTAATAGGACTATACAGCATTAGGCTGAACTTGGAGTGGTCTAAAGAAATACTGAGTGGTCTAAAAGATATCAGGATGCAATGACGAGATAGGTTTACTTGAGAGGAAGAGTTACCAGTTGGAAGGAGGAAACTGGGTGAACATCTAACTATCAGCTGCAATATCTGCACTTTCTAGCTCCCTGTTTGCATACAATCAAGCTATCTAACCTGAGAATCCACCTTCTCAAAGTTGTGGTGCCTGATCGGTGAACTTGTCTCTGGACTAACTCCTGCCCTCTCTGCTCCCCTCCCGCTGTGTTTCAGGTCCACGTCTATGCCATGTCTCTCTATGATGAGTGCTGCGTGCCGCCAGGCATCGGCTGCCCCGAGCCCTTTGCCGTCACCTCCAACGAGACCTGTGTCGTTAAATACCCCGACACCATAGTGGATCTAGTGGACCCTGACCTGCCACCTCGTTCTGTGATTTATCCTGGCCCAATTCTCACCACTTTCCCGCAACAAACCATAGTGGGATCTACGGCCTTGTTCGACCTCGGGAGCTTTCTTGGCTCCGGGGGATCTCTTGGGTTGAGGGGCTTGTGTGGTTCTGGGACAGCATTTAACTCGGGATTATCACTCCTTGATCCGGGAAATTGTCATCCCTTCTCTCCTCCATTCTCCAAGCCATTTTGCTATAGAACTTGCAGGCCAACTTAAATTCCATGCGAATTTCCATGGATTAACTGCAAAGCAGAATTGAAAAGTAAAACAGATTGTGGCTAAGCTTTACGGATAATGGATTGTAGAAGTGCTGAGCTCCCAGGGGGTTCATAAGCACGTGGCATCCTGGCGTGAGACCTGCGCAAGGACTAGAATTCCCAGACGACAAGAAAATGAAATTTTCATTTTTGATTTTGAATAAAAATTAGGATGAAATAAAAAGGGGAAAAAAAACCTATGAAACAAATATTTTTTTAAAAAGAGATTTTTGGCTTGGTAAAAATGTTAACCTTCAATAAATTATATTTTTTTATTCCAACAGTGACTTTTTGTTATCAGCTCCTCTTGAAATAATATGCAGAAAATCTGAAAATTGAAAAAACTGAAAATCTTGAGTTTGAAAATGCAGTTTTATCAAAATAGAAATTCACATGTATATTTTTGCTGAAGCAGCATTTCCCGTCAGGGAAAACAAAACAAACAAAAAAATGAATCACTTATCAGCTCTACTTGGCATTTCTGAAAATTAGGCATTTGTAAGTCTTGCTTGTGCTTTATTTCCTCTTAGAGCCATGGTGTAACAGTTTCCAGCTTATTTTTCTGCCTATGCTCCATTTTATGCAAACCAGGACAAAAAAAAAAAAAAAAAGCGAAGAAAAACAACAACAACAACAACAACAACAAAAACACTTCAAGCAATTGAAATACCAGATTTTATCGTAAAATAGTTCTGATCAGTCAGAGAAAGAAGAACAACCCATGCAAAATCACGGACCTGGAGATTCCTTATAGACCCTTGTGAAGTCCTGGACCGCATCTGGCTATCCCCTCCTACCTTATTTTGCACATGTGTATTCAGCTTCTCATGCCCATTAAACATTATCATGCAGCATAACCTCCACTTTTTGGGTTTCCTTTTTTCCTCTATGCTTCATTTTTGAATCAATTCAAATCCCCTGCAAGTGCAGCTGCTACCTGCAGAGGGGCAACCCCCAGACCAGCATCAACTAAGTCAGCACCTGATTTTACCAAACCTTCTCGTTTTTTCACCAATCCATCAGGAGCACTTTTCTCTACGTAATAAAGACAGTTTTGGGAAATCTTTGGTCATTGCAGTGCAGATGCCCAGGTTGTTTCTAGGCTGAGCATTTACATGCTCGTGATCCCACTCCTGAAGAGGCTCCACGGACCATGCAGGGAGCAATTCTGCTCTTAAATATCTAAGTTTTTGGCAAATGCTCTTGGGAGGATCTCTGTTCACACTTCCTTCATTATCCTGCACCAAATACATTCAAAAATTATTGGGGGGGAAAATGTAGGCAGATTGTTTTTAGTTGGGTCTATATTTCAGTAAATCCAAAATAATAATAATAATAATAATTAATAATAATAATAAAGATGTCAAAGTTTGCTAGAATCAGACATGAACACTACTACTTCACAGGATTTTGAGGCAGAGACCTTTCCCCTGCTGTCTTTTTTGCACAAGCCTATTTTCTTGCAACAGCCTTTCCCATCTTCCAGGACATTTTTCACCTGTTAACCCACTTGAGTTCCTGGAGTCTGCAAAATTAGAAGTGCAACATCTTTCTTTTTCCCATAAATTAAACCTAATTTCTGATGGATGCTGCAAGATCCCTTCAGTAATAACACCTATCTCAAGCGTTCTGAGAGTTTCACAAACATTAATTATATTTGTACACAAGCACAACCGAACGGCACGTTTGCAGCAGTTGCAAAACAACAATTGCAAAACACAGCGAACACCTTTGGATTTAGACATCCAGATGTTGAGCAACATCTGCACTTTGGAAATACTTGCACGCGGGTTGCAAGCGTCTCTTGCCACACGGCAGCATCGTTTTATGTGAAAATAACAGAAGCCGCTTATTTGTATTGGTTTTAATGGGTTCTCTTTGTTCTCCTGAGCACCCCTCTGATGCCTCCTGCTTTGCAGGGGTTAAAATCTGCTCTCCTGGCCTTGCCCTCTTCCCATGCAGCCGTGCTTTGATGTAGGAGAAACAAACCCTTCCTCAAACTCCCTCTCCGAGAATCCCTGAGGCGAAATCATTCACAAGGAAAGCTCCAAATGCCCTCAGGGAAAGGATTTGGAAATAATTCTATCTTCACTTGGGTTTACATAGGCAAAGTGCTGAGCTATTATATAGCTAATGTCAGCTAGCTCAATGTGTTCTGAAACTTGATCTTTATTGTTTTAGAGAACAGGACCTGACCCTTGACTCTTTTTTGTTTATTTTCCACACAAAATCCTGGAAGGACTAAGTCCAGCTGCATCTTCCTGGGTTTCTACATCCATGTATTAAGCAACAGTATCCTCCTAAGGCGTAAGTGCCACCACTCTTCCCAATACACCATGACCAGCCCCAGGGCTCCCTTGGCAAGTGACAATGGTAAGTCCTGGTCCGTGGCCAGTGCGGGGCCACATTTGGGGTGAGTGGCAGTATGAGATGGGGGTGATTCACCAAGAGGCCTTGGCTTGCTAAAAATACCCACATTATTTACATTCTTGCAGCTGCTCCCGATTCGCTAACACTGCTCGCTGTGCCACAAAGTGCCTTAAACACCCAGGTGGATTTGTGGGATCCCTTGTGGGGCTGATGATGGGGCATTCACCTGGGAAACATATCCCGGAGGATGCAGACAGCAGAGATTTGCAAATGCTCTGGGGCACTTTGCAGGTGCACTGTGCCATGGCATCACACATTTTTGGTGTCTTGACCACGAACTAAGTGATGGTATCACAGGACTGAAAAATAATGAAAAATACTTCACTTTTATATGCCAAGATCACTCCTGTTGGTCTCAACTAACTTAAGTCAAGAAGCAATAGCTATTTTTCATATTTGTCCCCAAAATATCCTGGGATGGAGCTTCCACAGCCCCTCTGGGCCCCTTCCCTTGACCGTCCTCATGGGGAAATATTTCTCTCGGCCTGGACCCCTCCGCTCTCATCGCCTACCCCAGCCCCTACCTCCCTGGTCCCAGCACAACTCAAGAGTCTGCAGGTTAGGGGTGACAAGGGAAGTCATCGAACCTGCTGCCTTTGGCATCGCTCCCTCCAGGCGCCCAGCAACGGGCTGGGAGTAGAAACTGGGAGGACTCAGGGAAATCAAGGCTGGATGTGCAGTGCCGCATGGGGCTGCAAGAGGGAGCTACGGAGGCAACGCGGGACCTGGTTAATCAGCATCTCGCACCTATTACTCATTTCTACACTAAACCAAAGCACAGGATTACGTCTTCATTCTCCTTTTTTCTCCCCCATAAATTGGCCTCCGAAATTTCACTTGACAATTCTGCACTTCTGTCTCCTGCTCCACTCCCTTTGCTTCCTTTCCTTAAAGTTTTTTCATGCAAATTAATCATCTTTTCAAGGCTGGAGGTTGATTTTCAGTAATAAAGTCTAGTTCAGCCATGAGTTCTCCCAGGGACCTCTAAACCCTAGGAATTAAGTTGGTGAAGACGTGTAAAAGCCAGGGAAGCCCAGCCCCATGGCAGGGGCAAAACACCAGTGCCACATCCTTCATCTATCCACATCTTGCACCAAAATGTCCCCTTTTTACCGTCAAACCTTATCAGAGCCTCAGCAGTGAAGAGGCTGTTTTGTAGAACCAACAACTGCACTGGGAGAAAACTCTCCTTCTACCCCATCACACACTCCATCTGCAGGTTTTTATTTATTACACTACTTATGCCATAAATTAGGATTTGTGCGATGTCTGGGGAAACACCCACAATAATTAAACGCCATGAGAACACTGCGCGGATTGAAAACATTTCACAAACACACTGTAATGTCTTGCCTATGCAAATAGTTGGATTATGACAATGAGCAGCGTGTGACGCCTCGTGTTGGGCAACAGGATCACTTTGAGGAAGGCGCATCAAGGTCATTGCTTGCACTGTCCTAATTAAACCAGGACTCCTTCCCTCCACTTTCCCTTGCATTTCTAATGAAAAAAAAAACATCAAGAAGATGAGTTTTTGCTGGTGCAAAACACAGTGGATCCATCCACTGCTTAACTTTTGCTAACGATCTGAACTTATATTTCAGTTTTTGCTTGCCTAATGGGCAGTTTTTGCTGATATAACACAGTCACGATGTCAGCAAGCTCAGCGTCTTTGAAGCCGAGGGGTGGATGATGCCGATCTACATGAGCAGCATTTTCTCTTGGTTATTTCTTCATTAGCAAGTGCTCCTGACTCAGCTTTAAAAACAAAGGATTTGCTCTCTGAAGTCGGGCAGGACCGGTTGGACCACGCAGATCCTATCTTTGCGAGGAAAGGATTATGAACGCTGCCCCTGCCTTACACAGGGATATAATTTTCTAAAGTGTTTTTCTTTAAATTAATAGTTGCTTAGCATATAAATATTCACATTGTGGGGTATACAACATACATTACTCTGCCTTGCATTGTCTTTATTATCATTGCTATTGACTCCTAGAGCAAAGAAATACTGGGGAGAAAAAAGAGCAAATTGCTGCATTTGAAAAGAGTAAATTGTTTTGCAGTTAAGGAAGGGTATTAACACATCTGGGATTCGATCACTGTTGTGTCAGGGATCTCCCAGACGACAGCTCAAGAGGACTCGGCTGGGGGTATTTTGCAGGGTGCATTTCACATACATGTTCTGAAAAGGGGATTTTGGGTCAGGGTTGGTGGAGGAGGTTTTCCAGCAAGAAACCCCCCTGAAGTCAGAGCAAAAAGATACTGAAAATATTAAAAATATGCATGTATATATGCTGTTGTATGGCAGGTACCCCTGAGGAACATGATGCTCAGACTCCTGATTAAATAAACCAGGTGCCTGGAGAACCTTGTTGCAGGACTCGTCCACCTGGAAATCCAAGTGATGCACACCGAGGGGCTCAAAATGCCCATTTCTCTCTCATTTCCAAGCCTGGCATCTCTGTGAGCAATGCTTGCTACATAAAATTGCCAAGTGCATTTAAATGAATCAAAACCCTTTTTAATGGGTGTGCTTGTGGCATGTTTTACCAGACATTTTACCTAAAGACTTCCCAGGCTGAGGAGTTTATTGGGAATAACCTGGAGACATTGAGAAGGGAGATTTCAAAGAGCTTCAGGAATGTCTGTCTATGTGTTATATATGGAGATGATGGAGATGGAGATGATGGAGATGGAGATGATTCTACATGAATACAAATAATACCTTAGTGGGGTTCGACTGCTCTGACCTCATACAGAGCAAAACAGACAAGACACTCATTATATCAGCTCCTAATTTCAAGCTTTATCATCTGAAACAGCTTGATTTGGGTTGAAGAAACCCTGGGTAAGAGCAGACAGAAGCTGAGTTAGCACAACATGAGCTGAGAAACAAACTCTGAGTTTCTAAAGAGCTATCTAGGCACTGGGAGGAAAAAATAGGTGTTGGCCCATGATCCCAGTAAGAGAAACAAGCCTTGGTGATGCCTTGTGATGGATGTCCCGCGAGTCCCCGCTCAGTCATGCTGTTTGCAGAGATAAGTCACAAGAAGTGCATTAAAAATTAGAAACACCAAGAGCAGATGAAGTTGCTGGAGCAGGAAACCGGGAGATGAAAGACGCCTGTAGGTTACAATCTGCATCTCCTACCATGACCTAACGCAGCCTCGGATAATCAAAAGCAGAAGGAAGAGCAACGGGGAGGACCGGGTAGTTTGCTTCATGTGTAATTAAAGCCCTTTATACAAAGGGTGTCTCTGTGCCCCCGGGCAATCCCAGCAAAGGTATAAAATGCTCTCAGCGCAAGGCTTGTTTTAGCTCCTTCTCTTGACTTGTTCTCTCCGGTGCACTGAGTAAGTCTGTTTTGACAACTATTAAAACAAAAAGAGATTGAGTTTAATTTTGCTTTAGACAGAATTTTGCTAAAATTGAGACTAATTCCTGCATAAATACTCTGACTCTTGGATATTAGTAGGTATTTTTCTGATGATTATTTTAGAGATTTATTTTAACAGATAATGCTGGACAAAGATTGTAAAAATAAAATTCGGGGTTTCTCAATACTCCTTTGGGGCTGTTAATTTTATGCGAGAATAAGGAATATCAAGCTCTTAGTTCTGAGGAATTATCAGGAATGCTCCAAGAACAGATACCAGCATGGGGTTTGCTTATGGGGCTCAAATGGAGATTCTGCTGCCATTGCATGCAGACAAGGGGGGGATTTCAGTGGTAACTAGAAGTAAAACCTCTCTGGTGTTTGAGTTGGTTGTGCACAGCTAAAGAAACAGGGCACTGCTTTTGCTTGGAACTTCGCCAGTCTTAATTTCGAGTCTTGCTGAGCAAGTCAGGACCAGATGCAGATATTTTAATATAGTTAGGAATGTTCATGTCTAACTACTAACACACAGCTTTGCTGCTGCTTTAATGTACTCCTGCAGAGGTGAAATGACACTTTTGTTAAAGCTAAGCTCTAATGTAAGGATATTCGCGGAAATCTCTGTCTATGCTTATTTTTCCCAGCATGATGCATTTGAGGACATTTTTACTTTCCTCTGAAGATATTTGAGACAGGAGAGTAGGTCAAGTGGCTCCTTGCCTGGCTTGTCCCCCTGTGCCACCAGTGCCCCATGAGGCAGCCCAGAGCTCCAGAAGTCACAGAAAGCTTCTTCGAAGAGATTTTTTTTTACTTCATTTTTGGCAATTCAATAGCTCCTTCATTAGCAAGTGTTGCTGGCTCTGTATTTAAAGCCTAGAGCCCGAGTCCTCCTCCCCTTCTCTAGAGTTTTTGGATAAGAATTTTACTTTACAGCAGCCTGGAGGACTTATCTGGGAGTAAAACAAGACTTTTTGCCTATTCATCACCATAGAGCATTGCTGATTTACAACTTTAAAGTAAGAATTAGCTCAACACTACTGTGACAATGCTAAGGTTTAATAAGAAATAAACACTGTTAAATCTGTGTGCCCTGTGCTGAAGCTGCAGCATTCTCATTTGGTTCAACAGCATCACTCAGCCACAGTCTAACATAAGAGAAAAGGAAAATAGCGGGAGGAATTAAACCAGATGCTAAACTGCGCGAGAAACCAAGAGCTTGACCGCAGCACACAAAACACACTAATCCGGGTATCCAAAGAAATCTGTGTCCTGTTGTTCTGACACCAGCTCCTTGCACAGAAACAGAGCACCAAGGCAGACCGAGCCCTTTACATTTATGTCCATAGGAAACGGAGTTTTCCCCTCTCCAACACACTCGCAGCTGCTGCCTGGGAAGTCGCGTGTGGGAGGAGGAGAGGCACTGTGGGAACAAGCTCTGGCCTGTCCTGCCTTTGGGAACATCCCAGGAGCCCTGGATCCCAGGGCTTAGAGGCTTTGGAACCTGTTTTGGAGGCAGCTCCCAAGCATTTTTTCTCCCAGAGGAGTAATAAAGTGGTGAAAACAAGGCAAGAAGCATTGTTAGAAAAGACAGTTAGACACAAGCCAGGCAGGAGGGAGCAGTGCAGGGCTGCTGCCTTTATCCAGATTCCTGCTCTTCCTAAACACCTGCTGCAGCTCGGCTTGGGAACCTCACCGCAGCTCACTGCCTTTTCCTTGTCCTGCAGCTAAATTCCAGGTTTTCCCCGATGGCTTCGGAGCAGCTGACACCAGCCACACCCTGCGAGGCCAAGTGTCCCCAGCCCCTGGCTGCCAGCAGCAACGAGCCCTGTGTGGTGGCCTGCCCCGACTCGAGGGTGATCATCTTCCCACCGCCCGTCGTGGTCACCTTCCCAGGGCCCATCCTCACCACGTGCCCGCAGCAGACGGTGGTGGGAAGCTCGGAGGCCCCCGAGGCGGCACTGGCCGAGCCCCCGGCTGCGGCACCACTGGCCTCGGAGGTGGCCGGGCGGCTGGAGGCGGCTGCTGAGAAAATCGCCCCGCAGGTGCTCTCCCGTCCAGAGCCACGATACATCCCCAAGTACTCCTACACCTACTCTTCCCAATGGACGCATCCATGCAACTCATACCGCTCTGGGAAACGGTGGACATACTGATCCCGGGTGCTGCCACATGGAGTCGATGTGGAGCAGCAGAGGAACCTCAGGCTGCAGTTTGAGGGAGGAGCAGAGCGGAGCTGACCGCGTGCTGCCCGCTCCCAGCTGAAAAAAACGAGAGCCCCAACCCTGCACCTCCCATGCAGGCTCAGGTGTGCAGCCCCTGGTTCCTCCTGTAGATTTATTTGCTGCCAGCTTTGCAGTTTAGCCATCTACTTGTGCTGTGCTTTGTGCTGTCCCAGTTATAGTATGGACTTTGACACTGATTTTGGCTGCTAAGACATAGCCCACGACTGTGCCAGAGCAGAGCAGTGTGCTCCATGGGCTGCAGCACCCTGGCCGGTGCTCATAGAAACCTGCCAAGTCTTCATACCCCGTTCAGTTTTGTTCCCAAACTGTAGAAAAGCTGTCTCATTCCAAATAAATCTTCCGTTCTGTAGAGCGCTTCTGGGTGTTCTTTGCCTTGCAAGCATGCCTTTCTCCTTCACATTTTGGCTAGATTTAAAGATATTTACATACAGTCATAGATAGTCCATGTTTCTTCATGTCCAAAGGTCATGGAATCACAGGAATCCTCTTCTCCACAGGTGTTACTGCTCACCCGTGTTCACAGCCCTGTTAGGCTGGTGCTGAATGTTGACACGGTCCAGGAGCAACCAAAGTCCTGGACATCCGCAAGCTGTGGTGCCCGCAGGCTCAGGCAGGGCTCCAGCCCAAATCTGCCACATCCGTCTTGGGATAGAGGGTCCTCCCAGTGCTTTGTCCCACAGCAAGACTCCAGCCACTGCCGAGGAGCAGGGGACCCTTGGGCAAGTCCCTTGTGCAGATGAGCAGGGTTGAGGCGGTGCCAAGCTCTTTCACCATTAGTGGGACAGAGAAGAAACATCAATTTCCTTCATTCTTTATTCCCTGGTCATTGGGCAACCAAAATTATTTCCCCTATATTCTCTTTCTTTATAAAATTCTATCCTTTTCCCAAAGTATAAATGGGGAAGATATCCTTCCAGAAAATATCCCTCTTGCTTAATTTTAATTCCCATGTGGAACAATAAAAATTACATTGAAATCTTACCTTTGAATACTTCTTTGCAAGAAAAAGTAACAGCAAGAAAAAGCAACAGCGAGAAAAGTAACCTTAAAAAAAGGTAACAGTTTGCGTCAACTTTGCTATACTGAATTTCAGAAATTATTTCTAAGATATTCACAATATCCAGAAACCTTTAGAGCCATCCCACAGGCCATAAAACACCTAACACTGATGATGACCCGTAAATATGTATGTCACCAAAAGGAAAAATAAGAAGGGCAAACTCGGATCATGCAATGAATATTCTTTAATGGAAAAAACATAAACTTACAGAGGAAATAAAACAGTGCAGAAACAATGAAGTGCACGTCTAACAATTATAAAGTTTGAGACAAATCACAATGTGAGGTTTCACCCCAAAGAATCCGAAGAGCAGGTGCATTAGAGCAATATAGAGCAAACTCCCAGGCCTTAAGCACACTTTGGCCACAAGACAAAACTTCAGCCTTGAGAACAAAAAAGACCACATTTGTGGAGAATCCTGACCCCCAAGGTTCCACTCTGGGGGCAAGGAGCTTTCATCTGCATTGTGAGACAGGAGAGAGACAACCAGCTATAGGGCAGGAAATGAGAAAGAAGTTACAACCCTAAAGGCCTGTAGCTTAGCAGGGCCCACAGTTGCCATTGAGGTAGCGGTGGCCAAAGCCCCAGCCCCCATAACCGCAGCTCCCATTGGACCCGTAGCCCCCGTAGCCTCCAAGGCCTCCGAAGCCTCCAAGGCCTCCATAGCCCAGGTAGCCTCTACGGCCTCCCAAGAGCCCCGAGCTTCCAAAGGTGCCACCAAAGGCAC